>CM022400.1:77373612-77431372 GCA_011833715.1 Carcinoscorpius rotundicauda | reverse complement strand
GACGGTTACATTTCAATGACACTCTCAGTTGAAAGGGCGAACAGGTTCGGTTGACGAGAATTCTAATCCACGACCCTCAGATTGCGAGTCGAGCGCCCTGACCACCAGTATGAGTCAGGTCGATAACAATTTGAAATGAATATTAATTATGTAACGATCTGTAAACCAAAACAAATATGATTTTACACCTAAAATAATTTGTTTTCAGAAGTTACTATTAGTTTCAGAACTACCTTAAAATTATTTTAAACAAATAAACCACAATTAATTTCGAATCAGAAATTGAATAACCACTTTACAAGATTTTGCAACCACTAGACAAATTGTACTTTACCAGTGTACTAGATTTAGTAGCCACCACACCGATTGTACTTCAGCAATGTGTCAGATTTAGTAGCCACTAAATAGATTATACTTCACCAATGTGTCAGATTTAATGATCCTTCCATACATTGTACTTCACCAATGTGTCAGATTTAGTTATCCTTCCATACATTGTACTTCACCAATGTGTCAAATTTAGTAGCCACTAAATAGATTGTACTCACCAATGTGTCAGATTTAATGATCCTTCCATACATTGTACTTCATCAATGTGCCAGATTTAGTAGCCACTAAATAGATTGTACTCACCAATGTGTCAGATTTAATGATCCTTCCATACATTGTACTTCATCAATGTGCCAGATTTAGTAGCCACTAAATAGATTGTACTCACCAATGTGTCAGATTTAATGATCCTTCCATACATAGTACTTCATCAATGTGTCAGATTTAGTAGCCACTAAATAGATTGTACTCACCAATGTGTCAGATTTAATGATCCTTCCATACATTGTACTTCATCAATGTGCCAGATTTAGTAGCCACTAAATAGATTGTACTCACCAATGTGTCAGATTTAATGATCCTTTCATACATAGTGCTTCATCAATGTGTCAGATTTAGTGGTTGTTTCTTATGCGGTGCTGAAACATTATGCTATATTTATTAGCAATTTCATAGACTGTACTTCGCGTATTTTTCATAGACTGTACTGTACGTATTTTTCAAATACAGCAATCTTTCCAAATTTTGTACTTTAATTATGATAAAACAAATAATAGATTTTCGTTCCATAGATTTAAGAAAAGTATATACTCTAATTTTAATAATTAAACTCGTGTTTGAACACATTCTAACAGATATTGGTTCGTGTTAATGAATGTTTGCAAATTTCATGAAACCGAAGATAAATTGGTTTTTAAACCTCTCTTTCAATACCGACTAAGTATTCCACATCGTTTTATTCATAATTATTTCAAAGAGTTTGCGCACGAATATCATAGCAAATATAAATGTGAAACGTAATTAACATGAGCTCCAGTGGATCGAAGACAGCATAGCAACGGTAACTCAGTTACCGTGGAGATAATTGTAAAATAGCATACAACATGACTTTAAGAAAGTAACACGAACATCACGTGGCCTCAGACAGAACATGAACGTTATACCACTCACTGTAACTTTTAAAAATCATCTTTTTGTTTTTCGATTCATATGAGTAACTAACACATGCAACATAATTTTGTCTCATTATTACAGGATCTGTGTTATAACATATCTGGTCCTCGTTCTTTGAGAAGTGTAATTTATTTATCGTCAGCCAGTGATCAGTCATAAATTTTCTCTCTCTAGTGTAGTAATGGACTCGATCGTGTATTTAGACAGAACCGAATGACCAACCAGATAAAAGTAATAAAGCGTAAGAGGGCACGAGACAATCGGTTCGAGAGTAATCAACTCGAAGGTCAAAGTAGCATTGAGCAATGTCTGACCCCAATAACTGAGGTACATAAGATAGAAACGTACAGAAGGAAACATATCTAATGTATTGCGCTTCGTGCCTGAATGTATTTCGAATTTCTTTTCGTCTGTGAGATGAAAAACGAACCTAAGCTACAAAACACTGTGCTAATTCATCGTAAAAGGTAAACGAAACTGTATACTGATAAAAAAAAAAAAAAAACACGGTTAAATATCACGTCCGTGAAACTCCAAGTCAAATATTTTTTCATATCACACGACATGTTTTTATTTCATATTAAAATTACTGTTTAGGGCAATGTTCCCTGAGTTTTCTCTGCGCAAGGCCCAAGAAAACATTCTGCATTCTTACTGAAGCCCAAACCCCAATAAATCTACATATACTGATTATATACATTACACTTTGATTATCTGTGTTTTCTGTATTTGCTATATATACATGTACAGTGTACACAAATGAAACTAAACTAGATTAAGGTTCAACACTTCTCACCAGGATATGCTATCCTGTACACCAGCGAGTCCCTACTTCAGTTATTTATAATAAAGGAACAATGATAAACCTTCCTTTTACACACGTATTGTAATAGCCATAAAATGTTAACAAAATTTATTTATTTCTTCCGAAATCGAACTTTATTATGTTAACTGTGTGGATTTGAACAGACTAGCAAGAAATGAAATCAAATAATTAATCTAACGGAAAGTACTTAATAAGGAAGTAAAAACTCTAGAAATTACTACGTTAGGTTAGGCTTAGCTTTCTTCTTCATTTGTAATTAAAACCATGAATAACCTTACTGCACCATAATTACATGCCCTGTTTTGTGGAAGATAGTAAGTAACTCATTTAACTGATTAGGTGCGTTTAAATTAAAATCCAAAGGCCTATTATAAAGGAAGATTTTAATCCATTTCTCGGAAAGGAATCTTTTACACATAATCCCCTGAACGCCGTTGTAAAATTTTTAGTTACCATATAAAAAAAAAGACATGGTAGCGATCAATCCAACTCTGGGTAATGGAAGATAAGTAGAATTGTGTCCTAATGTAGGGGCGTTTTATTCCTTCTTTTCGTGTAGAAATACTAAGATTTGATATCAGGTATGCATTTTTAGAGAGTTCCAGTTACCATACAATTATAAGTACCGTAACTGAGTCAGCACGTGCGCATAACGGAACATCTTTATCGTAAGACTCAAAGGATTTTGTGTTTGACTCGTATAGAGGCTACAACTCGTTTCTGAAGCAAGAAGAAAGTTTTATAATATTATATACCACCAAAGTGAAAAGGTATTCGTGGTCACATTCTTCAGGGTCTATAAAACTGATCATTACTTCTACTATCTGTGAGTATTTTAGAGATAAAATACAAGTTGAATAAAGCACCAGACAGTTTTCTAGCATTAAACACTCACATTCAGCTACCTGGACGTTTAAATAGGTGCATTACATCAAATAAGAATATTTGTCATCTGGTTGGCATGCTTAGAGAATACTGTGTGGTTAAACTGTTATTATGCATTCTTTTATACTTTCACTTAATTGAAAGTTATATGGAAATGTCGAGCTCGATGGTTCAATAGCGTCAAGGTATATGGATGAAGTACATTAGATAGGATAGTCCAGCTAGATGGATGAAGTACATTAGATAGGGTAGTCCAGCTAGCTAGATGGATGAAATATATTAGACAGGATAGTCCAGCTAGATGGATAAAGTATATTTGACAGAATAGTCCAGCTAGATGGATAAAGTATATTTGACAGGATAGTCCAGCTAGATGGATGAAGTATATTAGACAGGATAGTCTAGCTAGATGGATGAGGTATATTAAACAATAGAGTCCAGCTAGGTGGATGAAGTACGTTAGACAGGATAGTCCAGCTAGGTGAATGAAGTACAGTAGACAGGATATTCCAGGTGTATGGATGAAGTACATTAGACAGGAAAGTTCAGGTATATGGATGAAATACATTAGACAGAAGAGTCCACGTGTATGGATGAAGTACATTAAACAGGACAGTCCAGCTAGACGGTTTTTTGTTTGTTTTGAATTTTGCGCAAAGCTACACGAGGGCTACATGCGCTAGTCGTACCCAATTTAGCAGTGCAAGACTACAGGAAAGGCAGCTAGTCATCATCATTTACCGCCAACTCTTGGGCAACTCTTTTATCAGCGAATAGTGGGATTGACCGTCACATATAACGCCTCCACCGCCGAAAGGGCGAGCATGTTTGGTGCGACTTGGATTCAAACCCGCAACCCTCAGATTACGAGTCGAATGTCTTAACCCACTTGCCCATGTCGAGCCAGGTAGATGGATGAAGTACATTAGACAGGAGAGTCTAGGCGTATGAATGAAGTACATTTAACAGGAGAGTCTAGGTGTATGGATGAAGTACATTAGACACGAGAGTCCAGGAGTATGGACGAAGTACATTAAACAACAGAGTTCAACTAGATGGATGAAGTACATTAGACAGGAGAGTCTAGGTGTATGGATGAAGTACATTAGACACGAGAGTCCAGGAGTATGGATAAAGTATATTAAAAAGGATAGCTCAGGTGTATGGATGAAGTACATTAAACAATAGAGTTCAACTAGATGGATGAAGTACATTAGACAGGAGAGTCCAGGTGTATGGATGAAGTACATTAGACAGGAGAGTCCAGATGTATGGATGAAGTACATTATACAGGAGAGTCCAGATGTATGAATGAAGTAAATTAGACAGGAGAGCCTAGGCGTATGGATAAAGTACATTAAAAAGGATAGCTCAGGTGTATGGATGAAGTACATTAAACAGAAGAATTTAGCTAGGTAGATGAAGCACATTTGATAGGAGAGTCCAGGTAGATTAATGAAGTACATTAGAAAAGATAGTCCAGCTAGATAGATGAAGACAGGAGATATATAACTAAAATGATATCATTACAGGATAAAACTTATATCCACCGAATAATTTGTCAATACAACGTTACATCACGGTCTTTTAAACCTTGCATATTTAAATACATAATGTCTGTATAAAAACACGACTATCTTTAAATATCCTTCCTATAGGACTCACATAAAGTCTTCGGTACTTTTATTATGTGTATATATCTCAAAAATGTGTTTTAGCGCAAAGCTACATTATGCACTAAATGCAGTGTCCACCATGTGGAATCGAAGTCATTAATTTTAGTGCTATAAAGTAAGGAGAATTACCTCCGAACTCCAAAGGACTAAACTCGTTTGCGATTTCAATGAGAAATTGGTTACTTTATTATGATTCATTAAGGCTTCGGAGTCCACATGGACTCTAATGGCAGTATTTACCCTCTTAAACGAGTTTTCTACGACTTAAAATTGGAAAACCTACTTCAGTGGTGTTCTCACTGAGTGAGTGGTAATTTATGTTGTTTTTAATCCCAGCTGATTGAACTCGGTTTTTGTTTTTTGTTTTTCTGCTAATCTCTTAAGGGCACTTTCTAATTAAACGTAGAGGGATTCCTTCCCTTATACCTCAGCTCAAAGCTTTTCATTTGGCTTTTGTGAGACAAATATCTTTAGTATCTTTACGCAAGTCAATTATCGAATATTAGTCATACGTACGCGCAGTAATATTATGTGTTCTTACTCGAAGTAGTCCCTACGTATTATTGTTTGTAGCCTGGTTAATAAATAACAGATGTCTGAATATGTCACAGGTTACACAAATATGTCATGAACTTTTATCAGATGAGATAGCAAGGGATACTCTAATAAGTTAACAACTGACTTTAGAATACACGTAACAAGTTATACTTTGATTAGTTAACAACTCGCTTTAAAATACAAAGAGCGAGTTACACTTAATAAGTTAATAATTTCCGTTAAAATACAAATAGCAAGTTACAATACGATAGATTAAAAAATTGTTTATGGTACACATGTATCAAGCTACACTATGATAAGTTAATAACTGTTATGGTACACATGTAACAAGCTACACTATGATAAGTTAAGAACTGTTATGGTACACATGTAACAAGTTACACAATGATAAGTTAAGAACTGTTATGGTACACATGTAACAAGCTACACTATGATAAGTTAAGAACTGTTATGGTACACATGTAACAAGCTATGATAGATAAAGAACTGTTTCTGGTACACATGATAAGCTATACTATGATAAGTTAAGAACTGTTATGGTACACATGAAACGAAATATTATGACTTTTTATGATTAGCTCTTCTGAATAATGTTAAAATTATTTCTATGACTATTTATGATTAGTTCTTCTGAATAATGTTAAAATTATTTCTATGACTATTTATGATTAGCTCTTCTGAATAATGTTAAAATTATTTCTATGACTATTTATGATTAGCTCTTCTGAATAATGTTAAAATTATTTCTATGACTATTTATGATTAGTTCTTCTGAATAGCGTTAAAATTATTTCTATGACTTTTTATGATTAGCTCTTCTGAATAATGTTAAAATTATTTCAAAGTAAAGAATAGCCATAACTAATCATCATTAAATATAAAATAAATAAATTATAATGTGTTATTAACACTAAGCCTACTTTTAACTTGCTGGTGAGTTAACACTAAGCCTACTTTTAACTTGCTGGTGAGTTAAATAAACATTGATGATTACTATTAGTTTACTTTATGCCTCAACAGGACCCGGCACGACCAGGTATATAAGGCACTTGATTTGTAATCCGAGGGTCACGGATTCGAATCTCTGTCACACAAAACATGATCGCCCTTTCAGCTGTGGGGGCGTTATAATTTAACGGTCAATCCCACTATTCTTTGGTTAAAGAGTAGTCCAAGAGCTGTCGGTGGGTGATGACGACCAACTACCTTCCCTTAAGTCTTACACTGCTAAATTAGAGAAGGCTAGCGCAGACAGCCCTCGTGTAGCTTTACGTGAAATTCAAACCCAAACATATTGAGCAAAGGAACCGAATGTGTCAGATAAAGTGTAAATTTGACAGACTGTTACAAACCACATTTACTACACTGATTTGACTAGCCGTTAATATTAATTATGTTTATATGTAAAAAGATCAAAAATGGGTTTTCAAATCGACAACGAAAACTTAAACACCATGATTTACAGGAGTTTTGTTTTCGAGGGCACATTCTAAACAGCCATCAGGGGTTTCATTTCATCAACACGTAACATGATCTTCCGCCCCGGCAGCTCTGATTCTAACTCCTCCTATCAAGCATGACGACCTTGACATGAGTTCAGCAGTTGGTCAGTCTCAGACCCTCCCACTACTGGAGTCGAGTTTGTCAAGAAGGCCGATATAATGAGTACATGTCCCGCTCTGGGCTCTCACAGTCTTAAGGTTTTCCTCTCAGTCGCAAATGATTCTTTCTTTCTGGTCTCTTCACGCATCATTAAATAACACTTTGAGTGTCTCCCACCCACAAGCTACGATACTCAAACATATACGGACAGACTTACAATTGTAACATCCGGGGTTCAGTTTCCTCAGTGAAAACCGGACAAATGTTGAATGTCCACGTAACTACTTATTTATATATATATATAACAGTACTTCTGTTGTATGTCAGTTCAACTGATTATCTATATGAATATAATAGTACTGTCTGCTGTGTGTCTATATACCTACTTATCTATAAACATAACACCATTATCTGTTTATGTCCATGTAACTATTTGTCTGTATAAATATGAGTAGTCTTTTGTATAGCCATATAACTACTTATCTATATAAATATTTTAGCACTGTCTCTTATATGATCATATAACTACTTATCTGTATAAATATAATATTATGTCTGTTATATAACCGCGAAACTATTTATTTATGTAAATATAATTGGTCTCTTTTATTTCTATATAACTACTTACCTATATAAATATAGTAGTTCTGTCTGTTGTATGTTCATGTAACTACTTATCTAAATAAACATAATGCTACTGTTTGTTTTTTGTTCATGTAACTACTTATCTATATAACTATATTATAATATTTGTTGTTTGTGCGTGCAAGTACTTATATATAAAAATATAAAAGTAGTCTGTTATATTTCTATGTAACTTTTTATCAATATAAACATAATGGTACTGTTTGTTTTTTGTCCATGTAACTACTTATCTACATAAATATTATGGTAGTTCTGTCTGTTGTATGTCCATATAACTACTTATAAATATATATACTAGTACTGTTGTATGTCCATGTAACTACCTGTCGTACGTTCATATAACTACGTGTCTATATAAATATAATGATACTGTTTGTTTTATGTCCATGTAACTAATTATCTATATAAATATAGCAATACTGTCTGTCGTACGTTCATATAACTACTTATCTAAATAAACATAATGCTACTGTTTGTTTTTTGTCCATGTAACTACTTATCTATATAAACATAATGGTACTGTTTGTTTTTTGTCCATGTAACTTCTTGTCTATATAAACATAATGGTACTGTTTGTTTTTTGTCCATGTAACTTCTTATCTATATAAACATAATGGTACTGTTTATTTATTGTCCATGTAACTACTTATCTATATAAACATAATGGTACTGTTTATTTATTGTCCATGTAACTACTTATCTATATAAACATAATGGTACTGTTTGTTTTTTGTCCATGTAACTTCTTATCTATATAAACATAATGGTAATGTTTGTTTTTTGTATATGTAACAACTTATCTACATAAATATAATGGTACTTTGTTATATTTCCATGTAATTCACTTGTTCCACGTTGAGATAAATTAAAATTTTGAGTTTGCGTTTTTGTGCTTCGACTTTGGACCTTCAACAAAGTTGACACGAAGGTTTTGGGGTCCCTGCGGAGATACAAGCAAGTTTTGTGTTTTGCAGTTTTATAATTACTTATAAGGTCAGGATATCTTTTCATGTGTTAATGACATTTCATCGATCAGGAATGTATAAAACATCCACTTAGGATATTAACCAGTATATTAATAACATGTTATAAAAGTTCGTTCTCTCATTGACTTATAACAAAATCATGGTTATTTTGATAATAAACACAAAAAATCAGAATATTTCGAATAATGTACGAGTTTTGTTGTTGTTTTAAATATCACGAAACCTATATTTAAAATAATGTGTTAAAGGTTTTTTTACCTTTCATATACAAGGTGTTTGGAAAGTCACTGTGCACTTATATGTTTATTAACAGACGTGTTTCAATATAGAATACAGGAGGTAAATATGAATGACAATTATAAACAATGTTGAAAGTGACCACCGTTGGTATCAATACAGGCCTTAATCCTTCTTATTTTGTTTCTAAACACCGCTATCAGTTGCTGGCTTCGAATAGACTGAATAAGCATGATTATAAAACTGCACAGTGACTTTCTGAACACCCTATAGATACAGAAATGTGCCTTTCCTTTGTCTTTCAGAATTTCTTTTTCCGTGGGAGAGAGTTAGTTATTTTAATGTCGTTTCAACGGTGGATATTTCTCCTTTACCCGGAAATGGAAAAAAAAAAAATGTGTGCATTTTTCAAGCAAACTGTTCTTATTTTGTTTTAAAATATATCAGATAACAGACACGTTGATAAGATATAAATGTTGTAACGTCAGTCAGTAAAACCTGTCTCGGTTTAAGTTTTCTGTGTTACTTTATGTAATATATATATTTTTTATGTGTTTAGTTTGACACTAAACATTTGCTATTGTGTGCGCACGTTTCTAGTTGTGTTTATGACGCTATTTTAGATAGATTATGTCGAATAAATTAAAAACTATTCCCGGTGTGATTAGAATGGCGCTGTAGTCTGATTTATTATGTGTTTTTTTTTTCAGTTTTAGCGTCTATCCTGTCGAGATTGGAAGTTTAACAGTTAGTTATACGAAAATACATAAACTTACGGAGAATGTTTTCAGCTAACGCTCGTGACTCAAGTAGTCACTTAATAATGGAAACATAAAAGTCAGCGAGTCACAATACCCTTTTAATCGTTTGAACAATGTGGTTTTTAACCCGTGACCCTTTCTGGTTGTGTGTCATTTTTACTTTAAGGTTTCAGCACGTACACCATGATGTTGTTGGTGATCGAATGTCCGTTTTGTTTTACTCGAGAAGAGAATTAAAATCAATGTTTTTGTACAAAATTAATCGTCTCCAGTTAATAAAATTTGTCAGGAAGTTTATGCACTAATTAAGCAACGTTAATTATATTTTACGTCAGCTGACAACACGATTTTCTGAAACGTATCCTACTTTTGTTTTGTTTAATAAATAACAAACATTAAACATTTCCTACCCCGTGTGACGAATAGCATAAACCAAACCGTGTCTGTTGTATATCAGTTGAACTGGTGATCCATGGTACCGTGAGTAAAGGGCCCGTCAGCGGTGGATATGGCACGTATAGTGTGGTTCACTGATTATTGTATCTCACTCATAATTTATTAGTAACAGTCTAATTGTGTTCTATTGCCATTTAAATTATTAAACCTCTGCTGCTAATCTGTCCTGTCGACTACGTATATCTTTTGTCGTTGTCAATTAATGGAATCACTCAGAGTTCCACAGTCTTGTACTTCGTTGGTACTGCTTGGTGAGAGACCCCAGAGATTTACAAATGAGTTTATGGGGAATGCGACACAACATTAGATTTCAAGATTGTTTTAAGAGAACCAAAAGATGTCATTACAGAGATCATCGGCACACGGTTTTTGTCGCGCGCCAATTGAGCTAATCGGACATGTTAATCTGGAGTCACGTGCTTTCTAAGTTTGGATTAGTTTTAAATTTCGCGCAAAGCTACACGAGGACTATCTGCGCTAACCGTCCCTAATTTAGCAGTGTAAGATTAGAGGGAAAGCAGCTAGTCATTACCACACACCGCCAACTCTTGGGCTAATCTTTAACCAACGAATAGTGGGATTGATCGACACATTATAACGCCCCCACGGCTGAAAGGACGAGCATGATTGGTGTGACTGGATTCGAACCCGCATCCCTCAGATTACGAACCGAGTGCCTAAAACACCTGGCCATGCTGGGTCTCAATTTCTTAGTTGGTCTTCTTGCAGCTGCATTTTGTCGTAAGGGTGTGAAGGCATACAGAAAACAGAGGAGCGTTAATATTTATTAAGCTCCACCTTTTTCCACCTTGTGACTGTCCAAACTAAAAAGTTATTTTATGATATTTGGAAAAAACATTTACTATTTCAAGAAGTATTTAGTCGCAGTGAAAAAATCTGGACGCCACCTAGTGAGCTTTTCTGTCAGATTAGACGTACTTGTCTTTGAAAATTCCTCGTATTTAATACTCGAGCCAATTTAAAACTAAATATTTGTTCGATATATTTTATTTTCCATTTTGTCAGATTTCTCTTCAATTTTCAAACACAGAGTCGTAAATGTCGTGCTGTTTTGTTATTGCAAAGCTACACAATGGGTTATAATGCACCCTATCCACTGACAGGAATCGAACCCCACTTTAACTACATGTACAATGTTAGGGTTAGATGGATCCAAACACAGTTAAAACTCACTGTTATTTTTCTGTTCACATTTTGAGAGAGACTATGTTATTCAGTGCGACAGTTATAATTGGAGGGTTAAATTTTCAACATAAAAACCCTAAAATATGGATACATGTTCATTCTTCAACGGGAACTTTGAATTAGAGAACGCATTTAATATGAGCCTTGCTGATTGGCTTTAGTTATCTTGTTGTAATGGAATTTGGAAGGTAAAATATGTCTTAATAATTTGTTACAATTAAGGCTTACTGCGTTTCTTTTATATTCTAACCAGATTAATTAATCTTTGTATAACATTTCTTATCGTACCGCTATAATCAATTTACGTTATTAATTAACACGCCATGAAACCCAATACCTAGTTTAAACTTAAGCATTACAGATATTTTAATTATTTCTCGACTGCCTTTGGAAATTTAAGGCCTGTTTTTATTTGTTTCTCATCAAAATAGCCAATCAGCAAAGAGCTCTACGTATTACTATTCAAGACAGCCAATCAGCATATAAATATACAAAAAACAGCCAATCAGCATCTGAATAATTTTAGGCTTACTTTCAAAAACAGCACATAAATAACACAGGTGTAGATGGACCTGCCTTACATGTGATTTTCTCTACACACTTCCCTGATTCATTAACCTACAGTACACGTTACGTCATCACTATTTAACAAGAAAGCAGTTTTAGTCTATTATTTTTGTATTAGTTAAACAAGGTTACGTCACCACCATTTATGAACAAACCAGTTTTAGTTTGTTGAGGTTGTATTAGCTAAACAAAAATAAAATAGTTACAACTGGACTATTATTATGGAACAATCTCACTGACTAAACCATCACAGTATATCTCAGACTTATATTGTAGATACATCATAATGATATTCGAGTATCGAAACACTCGGACATAATGATAATTCCTCAAACAGAACCTTTCACTGAGAGGGCGTTTATGTTCAGTTAAATTTGTAAATAACTAGAGGCAGTGAGTTAAAAAAATTAAACACGTGAAACTTAAAAAAACAAAACAAACACACAGAAATGTGTTCCAGAACCAAGAATATTACATTTAATGTGTTCCAAAACCAAGAATATTACATTTAAATGTTGTCTGTTTTATTAGCAGTTGTTAAAAACTGTGCATACTTTCCATTAGTTTACTTTACGACAAATAGATAAGGCCCGGCATGGCCAGATGGATTTAGGCGTTCGACCGGTAATCTGAGGGTCACGGGTTCGAGCCCCGTTCGCACCAAACACGTTCGCCCTTTTAGCATTGAGAACGTTATAATGTTAGGGTCAATACTACTATTCGTTGGTAAAAGAGTAGCCCAAGAGTTGGCGATGGGTGGTGATGACTAGTTGCCTTCCCCCAAGTCTTACACTGCTAAATCAATGACAGCTAGCACAAATAGCCCTCGAGTAGCTTTGTGCGAAATTGAAAAACAAACAAAGCAACAAATAGATAAATATGGCATATTACCTACAGTAATATAAATACCTTGAAGGTTAATCGTTTGATTCAAAAGTATTATAAGTCAGTGTAACAAAATGATTTATTTTATCCAATACTCAAACAGAGCTACACAACAGATACCAGCCCTGACCTCTCTAATTTTCGTGAAATATTAAAAAGAAGAAAACCAATTACTTGACTACTCTAGTCGAATGATTGACTCTGACTTCCACACGTCGGTTTCAGAATACAAAGCGCGGTTTGGTGGTAAAGAGATGCGAACTGTGGTTTCTCGTTTACACCATCCCGGTAGCTACGGAACGTTCGGTCCACTGTTTATGTACAAACATCAAAACCGAAACGTTCTTACTTAATATGTTATCAGAAGCTGGTTTGGCCAACCAGTCGAGAATAATAGAGGTGTTGGGAATAAATAAACTACCAAACTACAAAACTGTTGTTTCTGGATTACAGGTCAATCATCTGTAGATGAATATAAGTTTACATAATGTATCACTGCTGTTTCAACAGCACCCTTACAGTTCCAACACCCTATCACATATACCTTCTCACCATGTTGTGTGAGCCTAGAGTCGCGTCCTAAACCTAGAATGATGTAGTTTGAGCAGAAAGAAAAGCATCGGTCGCTTCTAGCATAAAAAGAAAGTTTTGTTTGTGTAACAAAGAAATAAACTTGACATCACCTGGAGTGCACTTCCTTATCGTCTAAACATGACATCAGAATATCGCCTGGAGTGCATTTCCTTATCGTCTAAACATGACATCAGAATATCGCCTGGAGTGCATTTCCTTATCGTCTAAACATGACATCAGAATATCGCCTGGAGTGCAATTCCTTATCGTCTAAACATGACATCAGAATATCACCTGGAGTGCATTTCCTTATCGTCTAAACATGACATCAGAACATCACCTGGAGTGCATTTCCTTATCGTCTAAACATGACATCAGAACATCACATGGAGTGTATCTTCTTATCGTCTAAACATGACATCAGAACATCACCTAGAGTGCATCTTCTTATCGTCTAGTTCACATGTTTCTTCATTTCCAGTGTTGTGTGAGGTGGAGAGAAAGGTGGCGAACCTATTTATTTATTTATAACACTTTGTAACAAAATTTTTACTTTTTCTTTTTCCTGGCCAGAAAGTGTTGTTTCTCAATTACTTATGTCAAAGGTAATTGAAAAAGATCTATTTTTCTTTTTAAACTTTGCTTTTGTGACCCAAAAACATGATGGTAGACTATATTTGGGGGCAGATACGTGAAAGTGATTTACATTACAGTCGTAAATCTCGAAAAACTACTCACTTCTAAACATTTTTGTATAACTTTAGTATAAATGCATGTAAATCTTGATTCATATGTTGTTTTATTCAGACCTTATGTACATGAAAATGTGCAAATGTGCCCATTTTTATATAGAAAATAGGGTAATTTGTGAATTTCATTATCCAGGTCACAAAAGCAAAGTTTGAAGGGAATAATGGTCATTTTGTGTACTTTTACAATATAAGCAATTAAGAAATAATACATACTATCCAGGAACAAAATTTTTGTTACATAACGTAATACATCAAAGAGCTGGTATCTTGAAGTTTGTCAGAAACCCCAAAATAAATTGTTAGTTCGTGGCAAGCGTTAAAAAGTAAAATAAAAAGTAAAGACTGGGTAAAATCGAATTTCAAAATGATCTTTCAAAACAATATAAGATATATCCACACCTGGCACGTGTTCTTAGTTTCACCTCACTGGTACTGACAGTTTTCTACAACCTGTCAGAAAGACCTTGGTTGAAAACACGAAACGACCCAATCCAATAATAATAACTTGGATATTGGTTCTTTCAATCTAAACAGCATTTACACAAGAGTATATATACTATACAACCAGGAAATAGAACACCAACGCTCAGCCCGGCATAGCCAGGTGGGTTAAGACGTTCGACTCGTAACCTGAGAGTCGCAGGTTCGAATCCCCGTCGCATCAAACATGCTCGCCCTTTCAGCCGTCGGAGCGATATAATGTGACGGTTAATCCCACTATTCGTAGGTAAAAGAGTAACCCAAGAGTTGACGGTGGGTGATGATGACTAGCTGCCTTTCCTCTAGTCTTACACCGCCAAATTAGGGACGGCTACACAGATAGCCCTCGAGTAGCTTTGCGCGAAACTGAAGAAACAAACAAACAAGGCTGTAACGTTCTGTTCAGAAAGGAAAGAGCTGTTTGTTTTGATTCGCATGTGACCTTCGAATTATGTCCTGTTTCACTCACGTATCTGTGAAACTAGATAGTTCTGACACTGTACGTTGTAAATGTTTCATGGTGAGGTGGGTTTGTTATACGATTTTCTTAACACCTGTTTAGCTTTGCGCGAAATTCAAAAACAAAATCCGAGACTCGAGCATAGATGTACCTAATTACTTCTGAATAAATACAGGATAATAAGCTAAGAGCATCCGCCGCCTTTGAAGCTACTCTTAACCGAGTACTGAGATTAGTGTTTGGTGTTTCTGTGCTCGCACAGTTGAGTGCTCTCGAACCTGGGATCTTCGGATCGACAGTAGTCCATGAGCAACCCGTTATGAAGTCAATGTTATTACAATTATTGTTGCAATATTTACAAATCTGCAACACAATCATTATGACTTCACAGCTACAACGCTGAGTATGTCCAATGACATATCGTGGTTCGAGCCAGAAAGCTGTGGGCCTGCAGCTGTGGATTTCTTTGTCGTGATTTATCTATTCTTAACACCACCATAAATATTGACAAGGCAGATACCACGTTACAAACAGATGCTTTTAATTACTTATTCTATCATAGCCTGAGTAGCATAGCGTGATGTTAAGATATTAAATCAGTTTCCAATCCTGTGTCAGAATGGTAACTCCAAAGTACCACCAACTGAGCTGCTATGCCTAAAACTTTGGGTGTGGCGGTGTTTTGTGACGGATGCGGCCCAATTAAACTATCGGACAGTAAGTCCGAGATTCCAGGTTTTCATTCTGTTGTCGAAAAATCGCACACCTAAGATATTTACGATCAAATCACTCTATTTGACTAGCGTAGCCCAAGGATTGGCGGCTGGTGCTGTTGATTATCTGCCATCCCTCTAATCTATAAGTTCGTAATTAGGCACATCCAGGTCAAATAGTCCTTTAAAATATACTTTGATTATTTATAGTTCTTCTAAATAGATTTGCAAAGTCTAGATCAGTGGCTGTCCAAAGAGAAATGTCATCTGATGACTTCCACTCACTCAACCGTGAACATTGTCTACAACTGTTTAGTTTCAACTTGGCCAATCAGCCCTACCTTCGTCACAACTGCTCCCCACACTGCCTCCACTGGCTTACCCCTACTTTTTCTTTTCATGGCTCATTTGTTAACTGACGACGTTGGATATTTCACAGACCATTTTCCGCTAGAGGTCGTACTTTGTTGAAACTTCTCTGTTTGTATATGCTGTCATATTCAGCTTAGCAACAGCTGAGCTGCAGTGACCTGTGTTAAATTAAACTAAGGTAAATATGAGAGTTTTAATACAACATGAAACTGTCATAGTAATTTTATTTTACTGTATCAAATCAAGAACACGATATCAGATTTATATCTGAAAACTCAAGTACTCAACCACTTCAACGATTCGAAGTGTTGTTTACAGATAACTTATAATAATATTCATATTAAATCTATTTTATTTTGTTTACACAATCACAAATATTTAATGAAAATTTCACTTCTTGTCCCACGAATTAGCCCCTCGCTAGCACAGCGGTAAATCTACGGATTTATAACTCAAAAATCAAGGGTTCTATTCCTCTTAATGGACCCAGCAGATCGCCCGATGTAGCTTTGTTTTAAGAAAACACAAACGCACGAGCTAGAATAAACTGCAAACCTTTGTTTGGTGCTATCTGGTAAAAAATTTGCATGATAATTATATAACATAAAATAATAACATATGAACAGAAATAAATCGTTTATCTAAGTGTTAAAACTGTTATTCGCTTTACTGTAATATCCCAGGAAGACATCGCAAGGATTTCCCGAGATTCGAAACCCTTGCAAAAAGAGTAAGGAAAAATATCGTATTAGTTTACTTTTAGAAGCTTATTTTATATATCAACTAAATCTCGCATAACGTATTACTCAGAGATGAAATATTTTTATTCTAGGACTTTTCTACTTTATTTATATTTTTTAGTATCGTTCGGAAGCTACTTTCAAAAGATAATTTAGTGTAAGTTTTACATTCTACTCGCAATGGTTATAGTTTCAAGATCTGTACAAAAACTATAGGAAGATAAAACTATCTATACACATAATGTCTCAGAGATGAGCGTTTAAACGAACTACAGTGTTCTAAATAAAACGTTAAGAACAACTAAAAGATCCACGAGGTTCTTTTTTTATTCAACCAAAGTACATAACTGTTTCACTTCTCACACAACTTGAAGTTTGTTTGACAAACTCTTCGGACTGCCTCGCAGTTCGGCTTCAAATGACAGAACAGAATCACATTGTGATGAAAGACATCTCTGAATCTATTGCTTAAGGAAACTTACAGAAACTAAATATTTATTATTTCTCTATGAGTTGTCCCTCTGGAAAAACCATCCGTTCCCACATAACAACCGATCAATAGCATAAACATTAAGGATTAATCCCACGCCTGAAACTAATATTATGATGTTTATACTTGATAAACACCGATTTAATAAACAACGTGTCAAGTTCTCTGTCTCTTGTAACTAACATAAGCGTCTCACCAACCTCTGTTCAACTAACAGTTCGTGTTACGAGTTAAGTGACAAAACAGACTTCAGAAAGAGTCTCAAATTAACTAGAAATTACAAATTTGTCCACATACCTCGACCAGAATCTACATAAATCCTTTATTATTGCTACAGAAATTTGTATTATGTCGAGAGTTTTAACATTAATGGTACAGAAACGAAGCGTTATATTTACATATGTGTGTTTCAGTTTAAATAAGAAATTTCAAAAAGTTGTGGCCACTACTACAATAACAACATTTCTTTATAATACAAATAAAACAGATTCAAACATTATTTATCATGATTAAACTGTATTAACATGAGTCATTAAGGTAGTTAATGTTTGTAGTGGTTGAACTGTACTAACATGAGTCATTAAGGTAGTTAATGTTTGTAGTGGTTGAACTGTACTAACATGAGTCATTAAGGTAGTTAATGTTTGTAGTGGTTGAACTGTACTAACATGAGTCATTAAGGTAGTTAATGTTTGTAGTGGTTGAACTGTACTAACATGAGTCATTAAGGTAGTTAATGTTTGTATTGTTAAACTGTACTAACATGAGTCATTAAGGTAGTTAATGTTTGTAGTGGTTGAACTGTACTAACATGAGTCATTAAGGTACCTAATATTTGTTATGGTGTGTTGAGTCCCCAAAGTCATAAAATATTACCGTAACTTGACATAAGAACTTTAAAATATAACATAACAATGACTAACTACAATGACCTTAACACTGAACGTTACTTAATATTTTGGGATCCCTCTTTACATCTGTCGTCTTCTAGTGCCAAACTACAAAGTAAGTCTTCCATATGGGATTGAATCCTCTATTTTAATGTTGTTAGTCCGTATACTTTTCGTTGACGCACTAGGAAAATTCTCTTTGCTGGTGATTTCGCAGTCCAGAGATTTTATTGAATTCAGTCCAACATAAAGACTCGAGTTAACATTCATTTTAAACACCAGTCTCGTATTTTAAGGCCTAAGGAAATAACAAACCGATAGAGTTTGTTACTACCACCGAATCCACGAAACCTGGAATTGTTCTGTTTTAAAGCTTTCTAACAACGTTATACATTCGTATTAACTTAAAATGTGACACCACATTTCTGGTTATGATACTAAACTATTAAAGAACGTGAGAAACAACACTTGATGGCATGAAATATCACATAATGTTAGCTTCAACGTAAATGAGGGTTTTTGGTATTGTATTATTCATAATTTCACTATTAGTATTGTTACTTCATGATTTCACCGTTGTTATTGTGTTACTTCGTGACTTCACTCTTATTATTGTGTTACTTCATGACCTTACTGTTATTATTGTTTTACATCATGACCTAACTGTTATTATTGTTTTGCATCATGACTTCACCGTTATTATTGTGTTACTTCATGACTTCACTGTCATTAATATATTACTTCATGACTTCACTGTTATTATTGTTTTACATCCTGACTTCACTGTTATTATTGTTGTAAATCATGACTTCATCGTTATTATTATGTTACTTCATGATTTCACTTTTATTATTGTGTTACTTCGTGACTTCACTACTAGTATTATGTTATTTCATTACTTCACTGTTATTATTGTTTTACATCATAACTTCACTGTTATTCTTATGTTACTTCATAACTTTACTGTTATTATTGTTAGTTCATGATTTAACTGTTATTACTGTGTTACTTTACGATTTCACTGTTGTTACTGTGTTACTTCGTGACTTCACTAAAGTATTGTGTTACTTCGTGACTTCACTATTAGTATTGTTATTTCCTGACTTCACTAAAGTATTGTGTTACTTCATGACTCACTGTTATAATTGTGTTACTTTATGACTCACTGTTGTAATTGTGTTACTTTATGACTCACTGTTGTAATTGTGTTACTTTATGACTTCACTAAAGTATTGTGTTACTTCGTGACTTCACTATTAGTATTGTTATTTCCTGACTTCACTAAAGTATTGAGTTACTTCATGACTCACTGTTATAATTGTGTTACTTTATGACTCACTGTTGTAATTGTGTTACTTTATGACTCACTGTTGTAATTGTGTTACTTCATGACTTCACTAAAGTATTGTGCTACTTCATGACTCACTGTGATAATTGTGTTACTTCATGACTTCACTAAAGTATTGTGCTACTTCATGACTCACTGTTATAATTGTGTTACTTTATGACTCACTGTTGTAATTGTGTTACTTCATGACTTCACTAAAGTATTGTGCTACTTCATGACTCACTGTGATAATTGTGTTACTTCATGACTAACTGTTATTATTGTGTTACTTTGTGATTTCACTATTAACATTGTTCTCATTTATAATTTGAGGGGTCATGAAATCGCTATAATTAGCTTTTATGGTTACTTAGCAACGAACTTAATTACTTAATTTGAAGCTAAATACATCATTTATTGAGCTATATTAAGAACATATGTTTGTGTGTGTTTGTGGTTTACATTTCCCTCTCTTAGAACACATTAATTAATGTTGTTTTTAAATGAATATTTTCTGCAACCTTCAGAAAGTTCCAAGGTAATGTTCATGATATGAAATAGAAGTCGTCCATCCATTATGGCAGTATCGTTTGGTCACAGGTATTAAAAAGCTAACTTAGAAAGTTAAGCAAGCGAGATTAAAAAAACAGGAAGTGTTTTCCATTTTTTCAATTGCGTGACTAATATACAAACGCAGTCAACACGTTCGTGTTCCAAAGATCAAGGCACATAGTGACGTAAAGGGTTTTCTTAACTTCTCTTCTGTATGTTATTCGCTTCCCAATACAACACACAATCATTTACACAGTACACGAAGGAAACTCGCGAGTCAGGCTGGAGTTTTGGAATTTTTTTTCACTAAATTATAAAAATTATTAAACCGTAATGTTTTTATATCTACGAACGAAGGGAATAAATGAATATTTCAAAAACGATTTGAGATATATTTGATAATATATTTCAATTTGTTCTCCAACATACGACACTCCACTGCTGTATTAATTCCGTTATATGACACCTAGCGTTTAGTAAGCGAACTAAGATATGAAAAAGTTTACCCTTGTCCCCTGTTCCTCTAAGCAGCTCATGGGTATATGTGCGGATTACGATACTGGAATCCGGATTTCGAACCCAATGGTGGCGTTGCTTTATGCTAAGCCTAAAACAAATTTCGCTGTATATATATTTCTAAAAACTTAAAATTAATCACTTTTTTTGTTTCATTCCCAATATAACATTAATTGGCCACATTTTCAATTGTCCTCATACAATTTCATTGTAAGGATTTTATCGAAGTTGTTTTTGACTATTCTCACTTCCAAGTCACATTGCTGTTAAAAAAAAAAACCCTGATAAGTGACTTGAAACCATTAATCTCTATATTGCGTGTGAGGGATCATTTTGGAGGTGAAACATTGCTTGAGGTTAAGGTGATCACTTGGACGTTTAACCATCTGTTGGGTTGCGTACAACATACCTAATGGACGGCGAATCTCATATTGCACTTGGTACAAAGTTTATTCATACATTGGTTTAAGCATCTAGCATTATAAATACAAAGTTAGCTTCATGGTCGACTTGAAGCGCTGGTCGTTAACACA
Organism: Carcinoscorpius rotundicauda; assembly: GCA_011833715.1. NCBI lineage: Eukaryota > Metazoa > Arthropoda > Merostomata > Xiphosura > Limulidae > Carcinoscorpius > Carcinoscorpius rotundicauda. Next base: position 77,410,181 of record CM022400.1, on the reverse strand, counting down.
GCACCCTACACCTCTTCTCCAGAAACGTGTTACTTGTGTGTTTTCACTCTTCCGGCACCAGCTGTCGCTGTACTTCACGTTGTTGTGGGTTGAGTTCCCTTGGGTCTGTCAGATGTCATCTGACAACCTAATTTGTAACTTGACGGAACTTATAACTTCACTGTCAGATGGTGCCGAATTAGGGCGTGGAATGACACAAGAAGACAACCTTACAATAAAAAACGCCATTTATAACACGTGACTAATAAATAGTCTCCCGAATTTTCCTTCTCTAGAATTTTCAGTTCTTTGTTTTGAATTTCATTCAAGGCTCTCCGAGGGCTTTCTTCGCTTGAAATCCCTAATTTAGCAGTGTAAGACTAGAGGGAAGGCAGCTAGTCATTATCACCAACTGCCAACCCTTTTTGACAACGAATAGCCAGGTTAACCTCCGCTATATAATGTCCCCGCGAGTACTTAGGTTGACCTCGACAATGATGAATCCAAACATTTACATCGATAAAACCAGATTATAAGGAGAAACTTGGTAACGATAAAAATTAAAATATGTTTTTATGAGACACTTCGCAGCGAGAAAAATTAAAATACAGGTTTTTATAAGACACATCGCAGCGAGAAAAATTAAAATGCAGGTTTTTATGAGACACTTTGCAGCGAGAAAAATTAAAATACAGGTTTTTATAAGACACATCGCAGCGAGAAAAATTAAAATGCAAGTTTTTATGAGACACTTTGCAGCGAGAAAAATTAAAGTGCAGGTTTTTATGAGACACTTTGCAGCGAGAAAAATTAAAATACAGGTTTTTATGAGACACTTCGCAGCGAGAAAAATTAAAATACAGGTTTTAGGAGAAACTTGGAGGCGAAAAACTTTTATTAAGTTTTCGTGGAAAAGCCTCAGCGAAAAACAAAAACATGAAAAACAACCTAAGCATTGATAACACTATGAAATCAATAATTAAACACACGTATCTAGACAAAGATATTCTAAAATTAAACACAAACCTGTTCTGTCTATTACATGTATGGAGATCCGATTTCCAGCCTGCTATATCCTTGGAGAGGAATCCAGGAATGTTTTTTTCTTAATCTCAAAACGCCATTTATGAAACTGAATTCAAGTGGATGAGGAAACTTGTATTGGCTGTCGTTAAATTAGGATGAAGCTTCCGTGTGGAACTGTATCTCTTAACGGCAGTGATTGTGCTTAGATTAAAGTGTCTCGTAGTAAGCTCCAGTCTGCATTAAACAAGGGTAAGAATCATACGAGAGCTGTTCAAAAAATACACGGACTGACGTCATGAAACAAAATGTACGTTATTTAGAAGTTGACCCCTTCAAAGTACTCTCATCCCCAATGCACACACTTATCCCAACGGTGTTTCCACTTGTTGAAACAGTCCTGGCACGCTTCTTTTGTAATGTCCTCCAGCTCCTTCGTTTCATTTGCCTTAATCTTAAATCTTCTTCCTTTCAAGGGTCTTTTGAGTTTGGGGAACAAGAAAAAATCGCAAGGAGCAAGGTAAGGTGAGTAGGGGTTGGGGAAGAACAGGGATCGAGTGTTTGGCCAAAAACTGACGAGTTCTGAGGCATAAATTTCGCAGCAACGCGGTGCATCTTCAATTTTTCGGTCAAAATCTCGTAACAAGATCCAACTGATATCTCGCACTCTTCAGCAAGCTCCCTGATAGTCAGATGTCGATTTGCCCGCACCAGGGTGTTGACTTTGATGACGTGTGGGTCGTCAGTTGACGTGGAAGGACGTCCAGGACGCTCATCATCTTCAATGGACTGTCGACCATCCTTAAAACGTTCATGCCACTTCAAACATGCCGTACGCTTCATAGCAACATCACCGTAAGCCGTGTTTAGCATAGCAGAAGTTTCAGTTGCAGATTTTCCAAGTTTAACACAAAATTTCACAGCAAGTCGTTGCTCCTTCAGGTCATTCATTCTGAAATCCGCCAAACGAAAAAATGCGTAGCTAATATACAAATAAAGATATCTGCAATCGGGGAAAGGCGTCGTAATCAACTTATCTGTGCGAACCTAGCGACACCAAGCTGGAACCAACTGGAGCTGTGCAATTCAAACAGTCCGCGGTTTTTTTTAACAGACCTCGTATATGTTCCGTCTTTCCTTTGTTTCACCAACAAATAACTTAACACTGAATTAAGTTTAGAGCAAGAAATGATATCAACTGTAGATGTTGTAAACATATTCCCAATAACTTCATTGAAATTAAACATTAAAGATCTGGTCAATGAGATCACTATAAGGTTCCAGGTACCAAATGGTACGTAAATCAGTTATTTAAAGGTAACGTTACGACTATAATTATAATACGTAAACTGGGACAGAATTATGACATTCTGGCCTTAAAAACAGTAAAAATGGATTTGAATGATGTTTCCATAGAGCATAAAACTCTATTAATGAGTTTTGGTTGTTTGTTGAATTTCGTGCAAATTTACCGAGAGCTGTCTTCGCTAACTGTCCTTAATACACTAGAGGGGAGAAGCTTGTTTGTTTGGAATTTGAAGCAAAACTACACGAGGACTTTCTGCGCCTGCCGTCCCAAATTTAGGAATGTAAGACTAGAGGAGAGACAGCTAGTCGTCAACACCCACCGCCAACACATGGGTTACTTTTTTACCAACAAATTATGGGAATTGACCGTCACATTATAACGCCCTCACGGCTAAAAGGTGAGCATGTTTAGTGCAACGGGGATTCGAACTCACGACCCTCAGCTATCTGTGCTAGCCGTCCCTAACTTAGCAGTATAAGACTAAAGGAAAGGCAGCTAGTCATCACCACCCACCGCCAACTCTTGGGTTACTCTTTTACCAACGAATAGTTGGATTGACCGTCACGTTATAACGTCCCTACGGTTGAAAATACGAACATGTTTGGCGCGACGGGGATGCGAACCCGCGACTTTCAAATTACGAGTCGCACGCCTTAACACACTTGGCCAAGCCGGGCCAAATGATCATCTATAGTAGGAATTAGAGTTCATTATTGGTTGATGAACATCTATAGTATGTATTAGAGTTCATTATTGATTGATGAACATCTGTAGTATGTATTAGAGTTCATTATTGATTGATGAACATCTATAGTATGTATTAGAGTTCATTATTGGTTGATGAACATCTGTAGTATGTATTAGAGTTCATTATTGATTGATGAACATCTGTAGTATGTATTAGAGTTCATTATTGATTGATGAACATCTGTAGTATGTATTAGAGTTCATTATTGATTGATGAACATCTGTAGTATGTATTAGAGTTCATTATTGATTGATGAACATCTGTAGTATGTATTAGAGCTCATTATTGGTTGATGAACATCTATAGTATGTATTAGAGCTCATTATTGGTTGATGAAATCTGTAGTATGTATTAGAGTTCATTATTGGTTGATGAACATCTGTAGTATGTATTAGAGTTCATTATTGATTGATGAACATCTGTAGTATGTATTAGAGTTCATTATTGATTGATGAACATCTGTAGTATGTATTAGAGTTCATTATTGGTTGATGAACATCTGTAGTATGTATTAGAGTTCATTATTGATTGATGAACATCTGTAGTATGTATTAGAGTTCATTATTGGTTGATGAACATCTATAGTATGTATTAGAGCTCATTATTGGTTGATGAAATCTGTAGTATGTATTAGAGTTCATTATTGGTTGATGAACATCTATAGTATATATTAGAGCTCATTATTGGTTGATGAAATCTGTAGTATGTATTAGAGTTCATTATTGGTTGATGAACATCTGTAGTATGTATTAGAGTTCATTATTGATTGATGAACATCTGTAGTATGTATTAGAGTTCATTATTGATTGATGAACATCTGTAGTATATATTAGAGTTCATTATTGATTGATGAACATCTGTAGTATGTATTAGAGTTCATTATTGATTGATGAACATCTGTAGTATGTATTAGAGTTCATTATTGGTTGATGAACATCTATAGTATGTATTAGAGCTCATTATTGGTTGATGAACATCTGTAGTATGTATTAGAGTTCATTATTGGTTGATGAACATCTGTAGTATGTATTAGAGTTCATTATTGATTGATGAACATCTGTAGTATGTATTAGAGTTCATTATTGGTTGATGAACATCTATAGTATGTATTAGAGCTCATTATTGGTTGATGAAATCTGTAGTATGTATTAGAGTTCATTATTGGTTGATGAACATCTATAGTATATATTAGAGCTCATTATTGATTGATGAAGTAATTTTCTTGTCTTATTAACCCAAGTACTTTAAACATTTTCGTGGCAACCATTCTACTAAGACTTGACAGTTTCTGAGATAAATAAAAACCACATATTGTCTTTACCAGTCTACAACTTAAATAGGTAAAACGGAACATTGTATTTCAGCTAAAATAAATACGAAACCGAATATATCTGTTGATATTTCTGATAAATCTGATTATTCCAACTACTGATGGTAAATTCATTTCACAATTTAAGTAGAAGCTAGTTTTGAAATTAAGTTGTCAATTTTTGGTAACTTTCAATGTCGTAGAAATTTGTTTATATTATAGTCTAATTCTTAGCGACTTCTATAAAATAGGTTCCTCATTTTTAAATCTTAACTACAATTATGTTGAATTTTTGTTAAGCTCAAAATTATAAAAAAAACTTTTATTCTCACTTTGAGTGTCAAAACCAATTTTATAGTTTTAAAAGCCTTCAGGCTTACTGAAGAAACCGCCAGGGGCAAGTTCTAATCCAGGAAATTTAAAACACTGGCTTAAATAATATGAATGAACCAACTGATTCATAATTATAATTCTTAGGAGAGAATACTTCGTGTTTTATCTAAGTGAATCTAAAACAATGTTAGAGTTTTACTGTTTTACGTTCAAAGTAATTAAGTATTGTTACGTAATCCGATGTATTGATCAAAGTAAGACTAATTGTAATGGCTATACATTTGTACTGACCGGGATAATGTACCGAGCTACGTGATTGGTGCAAGAGAATAATATTAACTGTGTAGAATGATGATTGGGTAGATAAACGACACATGCACGCCGACTTAGCTCTCCATTATACAATCAGTTTTATTAGAGATTTTAGAAAATTGGAGTGGTCTATCCTGTCACGTGGTTTGCACGTGAATGGTAACTGAATTACCAAAAAAAAAACGATTGGTTTTGTCACATCCAGAAATTACTGAAAATAATTTTATAAACCTTAAATATTGTGGAAATATATACCAATTTATAGAGTTATGGTTACTTACAGTATGAGTGTACATATATCAATATAAAGATGTTTTTTATTATAAAATACACTTCTAAGGCAGGAATGGTCAACTTGTCGACGTAACAAACTGCTAATCGTAAGAGTGCGACATTCAGAATACTCAATGCTTTGTACACTATACAACAGATGACTTTATGGAACCAACCTCAATATTGTGTATGAGGTGAAGGGGTAAAAAAGTCAGTACACATATCGCACACACTGGTAGAGTAAATTAACCATAATTCAGGGGAAAACATCAGAATACAAGTAATAAGAAACATTTTAATGTAAAATTATGTTGATACAGCAGAGACAAAAATTATTCAGACTAAATAGGAGCGATACAGTTGTACATAAATTATTCGTATCTGATTTTCAATATTAGAATTTAATGTTACACTTTAAAATACATATTTAACTTTAATATTACTGCCGTTAAAAATATATATTTTTTACCGTTGATATGCAGATTGTTTATCATAATATTATGGTTATGTCAGGATAGGCATAAATGTAGTGTTACTAAGTGTCTATAATTTACATGCAATAAAAACAAAGTCAAAACATTTCTTGATTATTATAGACTCCAGCTATAAAGTCGGTCGAAATTATCGACCTCGTAACCATTTTGTACTCGTACATTTTGAAGTGTAACATTAAATTTTAACATTTAAAGCTATGTATAGATGATCTATATACAACTGTATTATCCCTATATCCTAATTTGCATTATTTATGTAATGCAACCCTACATTATTTTATATTTACAAATTGTTTTGTTACTTCTTGAATTTTTTCAGTTTTATATAGTTTTAACTAGTGTCTTAACTGATTTATAGCAGCTGGAAAAATGTTAAATTTACGACACAGTGCTTCTCCAAATTGTACTGTTATTTCTTGTTCACTCCTACTGGACGTGTTTAGGTTTAGAACACAAATAACACTTTCCAGATTTATTTGTATTTAATTTTTTAATTGATTGTGGGAATATCCTTTTATATTTATCTCATGTTTCTTTCAACTAGTGTTGTATTTGTTTAGTTTTGTAAGTTTGTAAGGTTACATATAGTATCAGCTATTGAATATTCTTTTCACGTATTCAGCCAACTTGTTGAACTTCTGTAGAGACAAAAGAAACTTAAATTTTGTTATCAGACTAAAGAATTTATTCCCACAGTTTTACATTCTTCTAAAAAATAAATGTTTACACAGTATTATTCGACACTAATTAAACGACATTCAATGACATTTTATCCTGTTTATAATCCAAACCCGGTTCTATTGTGAAAAACACTTTATACATCACTCAAATAAACACTTTGTCCTGACTAAATAATCAAGCCCAATTAAATTAAATACAAAAAGTCACTGCTTTATCCACTAGTCAAGGATGTAATCAGTCATGAATTGAAGTTCGTATTCTTCATTGCATAATACATCTTTAATACTTTATCACATAATGCGTGTTAAATACTTTATCACACAATACATCTTTAATACTTTATCACTTGATACATCTTTAATACTTTATCACATAATGAGTCTTAAATACTTTATTACATAATACATCTTTAATACTTTATCACATAATGAGTCTTAAATACTTTATTACATAATACATCTTTAATACTTTATCGCATAATGCGTCTTAAATACTTTATTACATAATACATCGTTAATACTTTATCGCATAATACATCTCTAATACTTTATTACATAATACATCTTTAATAATTTATCACATAATGAGTCTTAAATACTTTATTACATAATAGATCGTTAATACTTTATCGCATAATACATCTTTAATACTTTATCACATAATGCGTCTTAAATACTTTATTACATAATACATCTTTAATACTTTATCGCATAATGCGTCTTAAATACTTTATTACATAATACATCTTTAATACTTTATCACATAAAACATCTTTAATACTTTATTACATAATACATCTTCAGTTCTTGCCCCCTCTTTCGTGAGTTCGAATCCCCGTCGCACCAAACATCCTCGCTTTTTCAGTCGTTGGGGTGTCATAATGTGACGGTCAATCCCACTATTCGTTGGTAAAAGAGTAGCTCAAGAGTTAGCAGTGGGTGGTGATGACTATCTGCCTTCCCTCTAGTCTTACACTCCTAAATTAGGGACGGCTAGCGCAGATAGCCCTCGTGTAGCTTTGTGCAAAATTCAAAACAAACCAAACCATCTTTTGCTTTGCAAGTATTCCATAATTTTTTAAACTAACGCTTCTTTAAATGTAGTTTTATTACACGTTAATTCATTGAGATGACAGTTCGGTAAAACCAAATCTCTACAAGAATTTGTAACAAACACCCAAAACAAGACGTTATGGATAAAAAAATGACTGCAAAAAAATACAATCACATCCATCTATCTATCTCTGTATCCGTGTGACGTTTTGGCCTACAACCCAGAACAGAAGTGTTTCATCATGGGATAGAAGCCTCAATTTTTTCTTGGATCGTCTACGTCAGTAAAGGTAGTCCGGATACGAGAGTACGTATTTCATGATGAGTGACGTGTAGAGGGAAAGTAATAAATAACTTGATTATTGTAATTTTATAGGGTTCGAAAACTATTTCACAAGGACACAAGTAAAGAGACATAGAATTACAATATGTTATGAGTCACTTGAAATAGAACGATGTAATATTAAGCCACTTTCATAAATAGATAGAAAATCTACTTCAGATAAGTTTTAATTGTAATGAACGAAGTAAATGTAGTAGTGAATTGAAAAACAGAAAACAATACATTTGCGAACGTTAAGACCATGCCATTGGTAAACTTGGTAAAAATGTATAATAAAATGATTATATAACCTCAAAAAGTACAAAAAAATAAATTTCAAAATGTGCATGTCAAAGATTTAATTTAGTTTAGATTGAAATACCTAAAAATAATCCTTCAATAGAGAAAAAAAAACAACAAATTCAATAAAGTTATAGATTAGAAACACAAGTTATAACAAGACTTGAGTCTTCATTTCTCAATCCATTTAACAAGATTAGCATTTTCCCAAATAAATCACTCCAGCCTGTAGTCAGTTTTAAATGTAATAAACCTATAATACCTCTTACTTTCCATTATGCAAAGAAATTGAAGAGTTTTATCCAATATCCGTTGTTAAATTGCCTTGTATCTATACGGGTAATGAATTTAACGACACTTTTCACAGTCATATAGTCACAGGTACTTTAAAGGCTATAGATGAGAAGTGACTACAATCAATATTGGAGAAAGGCACTAAATCCAGCAAAAAACTAAAACCTGTGAAGTCTTAAAAGATTTGAAAAAATATATTATTGAACTAAGAAAAAAAAGTTGCAATCTTTGAATGGAAATTACATTAGATCATTTTCATAAAAAAACAGATTGCTTAATAAATTTAAGACTTCGCATGGCCAGATGGTTAAAGCTGCACGAGAGCTATCTGCGCTAGTTGTTCTTGATTTAAAAATGTAAGACTAGAGGAAAGGCAGGTAATTCATCACCACCCACCGCCAACTTTTGAATTACTCTTTTACCATTAGTACTTTTACTATTAGGACTTGCTGTGACATTATAATGCATCTATTGCTGAAAGGGCTAGCGTGTTTGGTGTGACGGAGATTCGAACCCGTGAACCTTAAGTTACGAGTCGAGTGCCATAACCACCTGGCCATGCCAGGGTGTTTGGTAATTATATAAATGACGAATGCTAGCATATTCACCAAAAGTACTTTTCAAAAGAAATAGTGTTATTACTAATAAATGGGAAACCATGAAAAATGAAATGTAGACAAAAACACTTCTTAATCTAAAATAATACTTTTATAGACAATTCCAAAGTTACATACAAATTCCATAAAGTTGAGGTCTACAACAAATTCTTTAAACACACTTACTATTCATTATCATTGGTGTTACGTGTGACAAAAAGTAAAACTGTTTTAATTATCCAGATAACTAGAATTAACCTTAACCTCGAGATGACCCAGGAAGGTCGACACGTTGTCATCAATGAAAGTGTTAATATCCATACCAGCCGTTCTGAGATATATTTTAAGTGGGTTTCTCGTCACCAAGAAAGATTTGAAACATGTCTAGGGTTATGACGTTTGTTTCGCCTTGACTATCGTTCACCATATCTGATAGTCTGGATTATGAGGTTTGTTTAACGATCGATCACCATGTCTGATAGTCTGGGTTATGACAATTGTTTAAAGCTCGTTTACTATGTCCGATAGTCTGGGATATGATACTTGTTTAAAGCTCGTTCACTATGTCCGATAGTCTGGGATATGACACCTGTTTAACGATCGTTCACCATGTCTGATAGTCTGGGCTATGACATTTGTTTAAAGATCGTTCACCATATCTGATAGTCAGGGTTATGACCTTTGTTTAAAGATCGTTCACCATATCTGATAGTCAGGGTTATGACCTTTGTTTAAAGATCGTTCACCATATCTGATAGTCAGGGTTATGACCTTTGTTTAAAGATCGTTCACCATATCTGATAGTCAGGGTTATGACATTTGTTTAAAGATCGTTCACCATATCTGATAGTCGGGGTTATGACCTTTGTTTAAAGATCGTTCACCATATCTGATAGTCAGGGTTATGACCTTTGTTTAAAGATCGTTCACCATATCTGATAGTCAGGGTTATGACCTTTGTTTAAAGATCGTTCACCATATCTGATAGTCAGGGTTATGACCTTTGTTTAAAGATCGTTCACCATATCTGATAGTCAGGGTTATGACCTTTGTTTAAAGATCGTTCACCATATCTGATAGTCAGGGTTATGACCTTTGTTTAAAGATCGTTCACCATATCTGATAGTCAGGGTTATGACCTTTGTTTAAAGATCGTTCACTAAATGTGATAGTCTAAGTTTGAAACTTCTTCAACATTTGTTCACTATGTCTGATAGTAGTTATATGTATAACTGATAGTAGTTATGTTTATAACTGATAGTAGTTATATTTATATCTGATAGTAGCTATGTTTATAACTGATAGTAGTTATATTTATATCTGATAGTAGCTATGTTTATAACTGATAGTAGCTGTATTTATATCTGATAGTAGCTATGTTTATAACTGATAGTAGCTGTATTTATATCTGATAGTAGTTATATGTATAACTGATAGTAGTTATGTTTATAACTGATAGTTATATTTATATCTGATAGTAGCTATGTTTATAACTGATAGTAGTTATATTTATATCTGATAGTAGCTATGTTTATAACTGATAGTAGTTATATTTATATCTGATAGTAGCTATGTTTATAACTGATAGTAGCTGTATTTATATCTGATAGTAGTTATATGTATAACTGATAGTAGTTATGTTTATAACTGATAGTTATATTTATATCTGATAGTAGCTATGTTTATAACTGATAGTAGCTGTATTTATATCTGATAGTAGTTATATGTATAACTGATAGTAGTTATGTTTATAACTGATAGTTATATTTATATCTGATAGTAGCTATGTTTATAACTGATAGTAGTTATATTTATATCTGATAGTAGCTATGTTTATAACTGATAGTAGTTATATTTATATCTGATAGTAGCTATGTTTATATCTGATAGTAGTTATATGTAAATCTTATAGTCGTAGCAATACCTTGTTTTTCGTCAGTAACTTTGATTCCAAGCTCTGTATCAAGATATATTTTCTCATCAGAACAACTGTACAAAGTACGGGTGTAAATATTAACAAACGAGTAAAAGCAAATATAAAACCGTCTTCTTGCAATATCACCGATTAACTGATGGAAATAGCTTGATATAGGAGAAACTCCTAACTTTACTCTTGTGCTCTTAACATATTAGGTTTTACCTACACCGTTATTTCGCCTGGATATTCGGAAGATTGTTCGATGTTATAAGACATTAATACGTTTTACTGGTCTCGTGCAATGTACGTGAAGGTTTCACCTAAGTCCCCAGTCTGCCCATTATATGAGATTAAAAGTTTCTACTTTCTAATGTTAAGTTTGATGTTTTCATACTTTGAATATAACATTTTGTAGTACTCTTTACGAAGATATATATAACCCACATGTCCTCATTTAACCCGAAACACTTGCCTCCAACCAGACACATCCAAACGAAAGAACTCTCCAACCATAACCCTCACTATAAGCTAGACATGGACAACAATGTGTATTTTAGGATACTATACCCAAGTATAAACAAATGGTTGTTATATCTTCATATATAAGGTTTGATAAGGTATTACAGTTGTAGGTTCGAAATAGTTGTTATATTTTTATATCTAAGGTCTAATTAGGTATTACAGTTGAAGGTTCGTTCTAGTTAATTTCCTTATATAAAACTCTATGTCCAACAGCTTGTTAATAAGGGATATTTCACTAAGATTTTTGTTATTAACAAGATTGGAGAGGAACGCAGTTTCTTCTTAGAGACCTAGGTTTTACTTTTATTACAACTGGAAGACTTGCTAATGTTGTGTGTTTTGTCTTATGACCTCGCTGTTTTAGTCTGAATTAACATTATTTTAAACACATAATCAGGTAATCAGGTTTATCTCAGATTATTCTTCCTTTCTCCCATTTTCCTTTGAAGAGCGTTTATCATGGCCTGGCCTGGCTAGGTTGGTTAAAGCGTGCGACTCGTAATCTAAGGGTCGTGGGTTTTAATCTCCATCACACCAAACATGCTCGCCTTTTCAGCCGTGTGGGCTTTATAATGTTACGGTCAATCCCACTATTTGATGGTAAAAGACTAGCCCAAGAGTTGGCGGTGGGTGGTGATGACTAGCTCCCTTCTCTCTGGTCTTACATTGCTAAATTAGGGGCGGCTAGCGCTGATAGCCCTCGAGTAGTTTTGCGCGAAACTCAAAAACAAGAACGTTTATCATTTGTTTTGTAGGTTTTCTGTAACTTTTAATTTGTCAACTCTTAAATTTCAGTCTCTATGGTAGCGACACCTGTGATGTCATAAATATCCGACTTTGCAAATTATTTTTTCTTTTCTTCTTTGTGTCTTTTTTATCCTTCGAGTTCTTTTATTAGAACCTTTCTATTTATATACAAATATATATTGTTTATTGTCTTTTAGTTTTTATGTTTAAAATCTTGTCTATTTATATTTATTTCATTCAATGCATTAAACAATATATTTTGTTTATGTGTTATATTGTTTCTTTCCTGGAACTTCTAAGAGATGTGGCCACGGCATAGCCAGATGGTTAAGGCGCTCGACTCGTAATCTGAGGGCCGCGTGTTCGGTTCCCCTTGCATCAAACATGTCGCCCTTTCAGCCGTAGGGGCGTTATAACGTTACGGTGAATCCCACTATTCGTTGCTAAAGAGTAGCCCAAGAGTTGGCGGTGAGTGGTGATGACTAGCTACCTTGCCTCTAGCCTTATACTGCTAAGATAGGAACGGCTAGTGCAGATAGCCATCGTGTAGTTTTGTGCGAAATTCAAAACAAACAAATCTGCCGATTATTTTCCCATCTGTAGTTTACGTATGAACATTTCTCACAATATCTTTCATTCATATAAATCATATATACTAGCACAAACCACAAAACACTTACAGTCACATCAGTATCACAAAAGTTCTTCCTCAAATGTGGATTTTCCAAACAAAACAAATCTAATGACAAACACAAAATCTGGAAATCCACTCGTCTTAGGCCTAACATTATTAAAGATTTTAAAAAGGCAAACTAACGCTGTTATTTGTGAACGTTGTTTGCTTCGATGCAGTTAGAAGTTAACTTTACCGTAGTTAATACGAATAGTAAATAAACTTATAATGCTATTTTACAGACTAACGCTAAGCCTATTTCAAACACTTTCTTAAGTTTGTAATATGTTGTACAAAATGTCTACTAGTGCTTATTGACATCTGCCTTTCTTTACATCTGTTAAAACATATGCGCGTGCATGCGCATTTAGATAAAAAGGTGTGCGCGGCATATTCAGGACAGTTATTACAAAAAATGTTATTTGTTAAATTGTCATGTAGAAATAGCTTTATCTTTTTTTAAATCCACGTGTTATTTCTCCAGACTTTATGTATAAATAACCTTTCATAGTTCTTATTAAATTATGCATGTATGTTCCGTTTTTTATATGCAAAAACGGCTCGTTTGGGTTCAGAAAATATTTTAAATAGAAGAGCGAACAGCGTTTCGACCTTCTTCGGTCATCGTCAGGTTCGAAACGTTGTTCGCTCTTCTATTTAAAATATTTTCTGAACCCAAACGAGCCGTTTTTGCATATAAAATTCTCAACAAGTGGATTTCTCGACATCACTGATTACGTTCCGTTTAGTTTCCAACCGCTTAAATGCGACATCTACGAAAGACAAATGTTTAACCTTTCACTAAGCCTTCAACACAAGTCCTTTCTTAGCAGCCATGCAGTGTGATTACACGAACCAATCTGATTAAGTGGAACGTCGTTATTTTAAGCATGTGACCCACGTGTATAATGTGTGTTTTACAAACATTTTCTGTCCAAACAACTCTCTGCTCTCCAAATACACGTTTTGATAGTTTTAGTTTTATCGAGCGCCGCCCGAAGTCGTTAAAGAATATTCGGAGTTTAACGTTTAAGAGGTAACGCCTAAGATTCGAATACAGAGGGTGGATACGTTGTTTTAAGTACGAATTTTATGGAATCACGGGTTACCTGACGACTAATGTTTACGAAATTTATAGCACATAATTTAGGAAAGTTCTCAAAACAGTAGGAGATTTTTGCTTGAAAATAATAACATTCACTGTTCCCCCCAACAATACTGTGATTTAGCAAACGGCTCAAACTGAAAATAAACGGCTACACGTTATATTTTAATGAAGTAATACGCGTCTGCTTTAAGTTTACGAACTTTAGACTGCCCTAAGTAAATTGCAACTTTGGACCTTATTACCATTTGGATTTGGTTTGTTTTGAATTCCGCCCAAAACTACACAAAGGCTATCTGCGTTTGCCATCCGTAATTTAGTAGTGTAAGATTAGACGGAAGGCAGCTAGTCACCATCACCCACCGCAAACTCTGACATCACGTGTTATACGTATGGTGACTAGAGAACATGATCAGAAAGACTTATATACGTGTGGTGACTGGAGAATATGGTCAGAAAGACTGACAATACGTGTTATACGTATGGTGACTGGAGAACATGGTCAGAAAGACTTATATCACGTGTTATACGTATGGTGACTGGAGAGTGTGGTCAGAAAGACTGACACCACGTGTTATATGTATGGTGACTGTACAATATGGTCAGAAAGACTGACACCACGTGTTATACGTATGGTGACTGGATGGTATGCTGACTAACATCACACATTATCTGTAGAATTTTTTGAGGATGGTTGTCTACAGGTCAACTCAGATTGACGTAGCTTATGCAAGTGACTTCTTTGACCCTTTGTTTTCTGCGGCGAACTTTGCTCCGAACTTTATGTTCTTCCCAATTTATGGCATTTTCTGTTTTATATTTTGTTCAGCCATGTCCGAATTATATGTTTGCATTAGTTTGTTCACATTTTGATGTTATTTTAATACTTGTTCTGTGTTCGACTCGTAATCTTAGGGTTGCGGGTTCGAATCCCGGTCGCACCAAACATTCTCGCCCTTTCTGCAGTGGACGCGTTATAATGTGACGATTAATCCCACTATTTGTATAGTAGCTAACCAGTTGGCGGTGGGTGGTGATGACTAGCTGCCGTCCTTCTAGTCTTACACTGCTAAATTAGGGACGGCTAGCATAGATAGTCCTCGTGTAGCTCTGCGCGAAATTCAAAACAAACAAACAAACAATACTTGTTTTATAGTCTTACCAATTAAGCTTTCTTGTATGGCACTACCAGTTTAAACTTTGTTCTTATGGTTCCACAGTTTCTCCATTATATCATTGCTGTACACGTTATTCGTAGTTCGTTTTTGTTTCGACTTGTTTATTGGTTATTTCATTTTAGTAAGGATGTTTCGTAAACACTTTCTGCCTTGACGTGAACTTTAGCATTAAATTTTAAACACATCCTTTTACTTCCTTGCTTAACTTAAGAATGTAAGGTATACAAATGATCGATTTCTGTTCGACCACTTTGTAAGTGTTGTACAGTATTCATGTTTCTGTTAGTAAATACATAACCATGAAGTTTTACTTAACATGAACTGTGCCATGAATCAAAACAAGTTCGTTACGATTTGTTGTTCATCAGTTTGTACATGTTAGTATGAACCGCTTTCCTGGCCTTGTTAAACGGGTACATCTAGAAAACGAAGAGTTTTTATTTTCTAATAGCAGCTGGATGAATTCTAGGCTTAGGTTTATAGACTTCAGTTGGTAGAGGAACTCTTCAACAGATGAAAATCCGTGAGGCAAAATAATAAATGTCATCAACACAGAGTTTCGAAATCTTACGTTTCAAGTTACTAATCTGTTGGACGATGACTTTATAATCTTCCATGAAAATGTTCCTGAAAACGGGTGATGTCACAGAAGGTCCACATGAAAAATTGCCCAGAATGTTAGGAACCTCTCTGCTGTCAGTCTCTTGTGGACCAAGGAACAAGAGAAATTTATCAGTGACATCTGGCTGTTGAATGGAGAAAGTTTTACAAACACTGCTGCCGTCTTGCATTTGGCTGCTATTCAAATATACGTATTAATTCTTACACTACAACGTTACGAAATTATTTGATTTTATAAATCACGACATTTACCGACGAAACCATGGTCGTGAATAAACGAAACATTTGTGAAACGTGCACTTGGCTTGTTCTTTCTCAGCTGTAACTATGAAGTTTCACCAACTACCATCAGTTTCAAGTATTAATTATATAAAGAAATTAATTTTATATATTGTAATTCAATGTTTTGGTGTTAACTATATCTTCAATTGTGGACTTAAAAACTACAACTTTCAATCAGCTGTTTCAGTTTCTGGTTTAGTTTAAACATTTGTAGATGTTAAAATTAAAACTATAATTCAAAACAATCAATCTGAATCGAAACTATAGTAATGTTTGTAGACAGTGCTGTAAGCTGTATTTTCAGTGTTATAATTTAATTGTTTCCTAGAGGGAGCTGCCAGTCATGATGTAGACGCGATACTTGGAGAGTTCACGACACAATGGTGGAGAAGTTTCGTACATTATGTTGAGAAGTATAAAATCAGTGAATTAGGCTTAACTGTTAATGAGTTAATAATTTCATCAACAGTAGTAGTGAGGGTTATCGCGTCTTTTCAGTTATTTGATTATCAGCAAAGATATTTGTAAATTAGTTGTTTTCAAATTAAATAAATATACTATCATTTCATGAATTTATATCCCAAAGTACTTTGTGAACTTAGGCCTACAACTCCTGCCAGAACGAACGTAATCCGTGAAAACAAGCTAATTGGTTATTATCACGTTGGCTGGACTGGGTGTTATTTTTATCAAATAATACAAAATAATCCGCCCAGCGACAGAGGGCATCGCAACAATACCGTAATCTGTTCATAGTTGATGAACGTCAACAATATTTAATTTATCATTCGGAAAGGTAAACATTTTCTCCCCTGGGGAAAATTTTGGAACGGTAGGAAATGACGTCAAAATTCACGTGACAACATGAAAATGAAATGTTACAGAAGAGGCTTTTTTTACCCGCAACGTGAAAAGTCAGGCAAGAAAGGGAAGAACCATAAATTACCACATAAAGAAACAAGTGAGAAGTAATATGGCTACTTAAAAGGGTTAAAACAACGTAAAATAAGAGAAAGGATGCTGATAGTCTGTTTGTTTGTTTTGAATTTCGCACAAAGCTACTCGAGGGATATTTGTGCTAGCCGTCCCTAATTTAGCAGTGCAAGACTAAAGGGAAGGCAGCTCGTCATCGCCGCCAACTGTTGAGCTACTCTTACCAACGAATAGTGGGATTGACCCTCACATTATAACGCCCCTACCTTATGAAAGGCCAACCTGTTTGGTGCGACCGGGATTCGAACATGCGTATTGATAGTCATTCTTAATTATACTGGAAGAGCATGATAAAAACAGAAAGACACAGATATTGTTTTATTTTGTTGTACATTCTGTAAACGTTTACATTTTGATTGAAATTCCAATATTTCATCTTGTTCGTTTGTAGTGAGAAATTTATCAAAATATTCATTTGTTATTTGACAGCTAGTACCGTATATATAAAGTTACTAAAATTGGTAAGTAAAGGTTTAGCTTGTTATCTACATGTTTAAATTCATGTTATACGTCAGTCTTACACTATGTGTTTTCCATTGTAAATAGTATTAGCATTCATGACTTTTAGTTTGTATATCTAAGCGTCACGTGACAACAATAACAAATTGATTTATTGATCAAAAACACGTGTTAGAACTAAAAGCGTTTTATGAAAATCTACTTCAAATTGGTCTCAAATATACTGATCTTAGACCTGACAATCAGTGTAAATCTGATGATGTAAAACCGACCAACTGTCATGCACTATGGATAACTTGGTGTATAAAACCAGTTGTTCTGTCTGTATATTACATCTTAATAATTTAGGGTATAAACCACTTGTTCTATCTATATTTGATAATTTAGCATATAAACCAGTTTCTAGATGTGCAAAGGTGAATAATTTACCGTATAAACCGGTTTCTGGATCTGTAAATATAAATAATTTACCATATAAAGCGGTTTCTGGATCTGTAAATTGAATTAATTTAGAGTATAAACCAGTTTCTGGATCTGTAAATATAAATAATTTACCATATAAAGCGGTTTCTGGATCTGTAAATTAAATAATTTGTTATACAGTGTTCCCTCGCCACTTCGCGGGCTCGGCCGACCCCCACATATATATAAAATAATAAGCATTAAATCTAAAATATAGCATTAAATACCATTAAAATATTAAAAGTAAATATAATTAATAGTGTAAAGAAAAAAAACAGGTATATTTTGAGATATAAACATATTTGAGTTTATAACAGCGTAAAAATGGAAACAACTAACTGGAAAGGCTATAGATGTACGCATTGTGCGTCTGCGAAGGCTACGCGAGATCAGCTTCATGGCGTAGCGATGTGCAAGACGGGCTATGATTGGTGCAGAAATGAAAAACGGCCAATGACAGCTACCCATTTTGATTGCCTGTGATTGGTGCTGTCAATATTCATGTCTGGCCTGTGATTGGTGATTTCATCCACGGCAACATCTTTCCTTATGGAATCTCGCGGGCTCTGGTTCCTGCGTAGCGAAGTGTAAGACGGGCTTTGAAAGGTGCAGAAGTTAGAGACGGAATGGGACAACGATCAGTACAATTTTGCAATAAAATAGAAGAACTGATGACTCCTTATCAAATGATTTTCGATAGGCTAAAGAGGCAGAGAAAACAACTGCCAATAACAATGTTTTTCCAGCCGAGCAAGAAAGAAAGGGTACCGGTGGCAAGTACTGTTCCTGAAGTTGTAACGACCGACGAAGAAATTGCCGATTTACCTTTCACAGAAGAGGAAGTGGTGTCCCCCGAAAAGACACCACCTGCTGAAGATATGTAATTTTTAATTTTAAGGCTTAATATCTAAATAATTTTTCTTATTATTTCAGCAATAATGAACAGTATTGTAATGGGAGGGTTTAATAGTTGTAGAGGGAGGGTTTTAAAAGTCTAAATGCACATAAATATTTTCGTAAAAATCGGCGATCCCACTTCGCGGAAAATCTCCTTTCGCGGGGGGTTTTGGAACGCATCTACCGCGATACACGAAGGAACACTGTATAAACCAGTTTCTGGATCTGTAAATATAAATAATTTATCATATAAACCGGTTTCTCGATCTGTAAATTGAATTAATTTATAGTATAAACCAATTTCTGGATCTGTAAATATAAATAATTTACCATATAATCCGGTTTCTAGATCCGTAAATTTGCTTCATTTATTTAATACCGTGAAATTTAATTACACTAAAATTCAGACACACTTTGACTGTTGCTTGTTTCCTGACTACTTATCGTGTGCTTCTCGTTACACGTGGTGATGACTGATCTTACTTTTGATTATTTATATTTTCATTTCTCAGCACTATTATCAGGAACACTTCGCAATTTTCAAGTTCACGCCTGTGATGGAACAGAGTTGGTGATCAGTTGCTGGCCAAACACTGTTATCGCCATCAGTTTTGCTCTTTACGGGAGGACAGTTCCATCCCACGAGCTTTGTCATGGAGAAGAGGAGATGTCCAAAGACATCTACTTGCAGAAGAATGAAACGAGTTGCCTGGTACCGGAGGCCTTGCGGGTAAGGATCTTTAAAAGAGACATTTTACTAAAACTTTTTACAACGTTATCTAACGTTCCCAAATATAAAGGTATTAGTACTGTCAGTCTTACTCAAGTCTACACATTTAGCTATCTGTACTTTGTACACAACAGGGAATGGAAGACCTTAACACTACAAGAGTCGGCTATCTGTACTCTGTACACATAAGGGAATTGAACACCTTAACACTACAAGAGTCAGCTATCTGTACTCTGCACACAGCAGGGAATGGAGCACCTTAACACTACAAGAGTCAGCTATCTGTACTCTGTACACAACAGGGAATGGAACACCTTAACACTACAAGAGTCAGCTATCTGTACTCTGTACACAGAAGGGAATGGAACACCTTAATACTACAAGAGTCGACTATCTGTACTCTGTACACAGCAGGGAATGGAACACCTTAACACTACAAGAGTCAGCTATCTGTACTCTGTACATAGCAGGGAATGGAACACCTTAACACTACAAGAGTCAGCTATCTGTACTCTATACACAACAAGGAATGGAACATCTTAACACTACAAGAGTCACCTATCTGTACTCTGTACACAGCAGGGATTAGAACACCTTAACACTACAAGAGTCACCTATCTGTACTCTGTACACAACAGGGATTGGAACACCTTAACACTACAAGAGTCGGCTATCTGTACTCTGTACACAGCAGGGAATGGAACACCTTAATACTACAAGAGTCGGCTATCTGTACTCTGTACACAGCAGGGAATGGAACACCTTAATACTACAAAAGATATGCTTTCTTCATTTTCCCGATTCACCATGAAAAACAAAATGCTCCGTTTGGATGTGATAAAGGAGAAACAAACACTTCAAAAAATTAGTTCTGGAATACAATTAGATAGTATACTGACTTTACAAACTGATTTTGGATATGAAAATTGTTACATGGTAAAAAGAAATGACACTGAAAACTCCTTATATACCATCATACATCCAGATCCAATATAATACTGTAACTCCTTATATAACACCACACATCCAGATCCTATATAATACTGATAACTCATTATATACCAACACACATCCAGATCCTATATAACACTGAAAACTCCTTATATACCAACACACATCCAGATTCTATATAACACTGAAAACTCCTTATATACCAACACACATCCAGATCCTATATGACACTGAAAACTCCTTATATACCACCATACATCCACATCCTATATAATACTGATAACTCCTGATATACCACCATACATCCACATCCTATATAATACTGATAACTCCTTATATACCAACACACATCCAGATCCTGTGTAATACTTATAACTCGTTATGTTTCTGCACATAATCAGAACCTACATAACACTGATAAGTCCTTATATTAAAGTGCTTGTTTCTGAAATACTTTTATATGTATTCATATCAACATACTGGGACGTATTGAGACTCGACCAAAAGAGTGATACTTAAAAAGTGATAAAACCTCCGCTTTTCTGAGCAGTCATACATAGAGTCAATAGGTGCACAGAGTTAACAGAAGCTTCCTAATAGCTAGTTCTTCATTGAGCTCCAATTCTAGCAATGGGTCGAGCATCATGGGTTGCCTGCAGTATGTTTCCTAATTAATTTCAATGCCAAGAATGCCTGACCTATTTAGTTTCCTATATCTTACACTTAATCTAATTGCCTAGATTATGTCTCTTAGCTAATTTATTTACCTGGAGTACACCTTTTTACTGATTTCGCTGCCCATAATTTGTCTCATGACTAATTAGGATGATCCAAATGTGTCTGAATTAATTTACTGGTTTAGAAAGTGTCTCGTAAGTCATTAGAATGCAAATCATATGTCTCCTAACTAGTTATCCCTAATATGTGTCCTAACTAGATTTGATGCACAAAATATGTTAGGAAACATATTTTGTTATTGTGATAAGTAGATATCACGTATTTTGAACTAACTTTAATTGTATTGTGTATATTTATGTTATTACAGAGCATTCAAGAATAGAATAAGAAAGTGAACCATTTCCTGCTTTCGAAGACAGGTTTTGAAATTTGATCCCATTTTGTTTCCTCATCACTGGTTGTAGGAACTTTTAGTTTGACTATGTGTTAATAACATGAACATTATACTTCAGAACGAGTTTCAAATATGTGTAAATGTCTCAGCCAAAACAGAAGTTTTTATTTATAACCGCATAAAAATTCAACTATCTAATCCAAAGTATTACGGGGTAATTAAATAAAAACGTAACTGCTAAAATGGAGGTTTTTCACTGAAATTCTTTATTACAAAGTGGACATAAAAATCACCAATGACGAATAATATAGATACTGTTTTAGAGTCTTTAACGTCAGTGAGATATTGAAGTTCTGTCATTTAAGTAACTTGTGTTTCTTAGAAATTTGTATTCACAAAAGAAATACAACTAAATTTAGAGCAGCGGTCCATTATTGCAGATTAGTGTAAAATAATACTCAACAGAAATCCACCCGATTTTATCAAAATCGGTTCATTTCTGACAAAACTAATGTGAAAAAATCAGTTCCCATGTTAACAGAAAGGGATTTTCCGTATCTTCGTGACCATGATGCAGCTTTGAACTTTGACCTCAACCTTTCTAAAACTAATCAACTCTAATTTGGATTATAATACAAACGTGTACTAATTTTCATAATCTGAAGGTCGCGGGTTCGAATCTCCGTCACACCAAATATGCTTGCTCTTTCAGCCGTGGGGGCGTTAAAAATGTGACAGTCAATACCACTATTCGTTGGTAAAAGAGTAGCCTAAGAGCTGGTGGTGGGTAGTGATGACTAGCTGCCTTTCCTTTAGTCTTACACCGCTAAATTTGGGACGGATAGCGCAGATAGCCCTCGTGCAGCTTTGCTCAAATAATTCAAATCAAAACAAACAAATTTTCATCCAGATCCATTCATTCGTTTTCGAGAAATCGTCTTTATGAAAAAAAAACACAAAACAAACACAACCTCCGTCCGTCTACCTGTCCCAGTAAAGGTAAAAACTGATATGATTGAACCTACATTGAAAACTTATTTCTTGTTCTACGTTTTACTCTGTGCAGACTGTGGAAGAAAGATGTCGCCATCAGCGTATTTGTAGAATACAGACAGGTCCAGAATCTTTTGGTAAGGATCCCTGTCCAGGTGTTCGGAAATATGCTGAGGTCGTGTATAAGTGTAGACCAAGTAAGATAGTTCAGTTTCATTTCATAAATATATGTAAAAGTACTATGATGCGTTGATATCAGTGTTTATGTGTTACAATTACAAACTAATCCATTATTTCATCAGTACAGGTTTAAAATAATCGCTTCTTTGAGCCTTTTCTAATTGCTTCAATTTTTATTAACAAAATCTCAATACTGCTCCAAATATATGTTAAATATTTACAAAATTTACTTAGGAGAAACATTAACATAAGAAACAAAATACAAACACTCAAAGTAATATTTGTTCATACGAGTGTAACATTAGGTTGTCTCTGTCTCAAGCATTAAACTAATGTTTGTTAATACTAGAGTAACATGTCCTTGTCTCTAGCATTAAAGTAATGTTCGTTCTTACTAGTGTAACGTTAGGTTGTCCTTGTCTCTAGCATTAAAGTAATGTTCGTTCTTACTAGTGTAACGTTAGGTTGTCCTTGTATCTAGCATTAAAGTAATGTTCGTTCTTACTAGTGTAACATTAGGTTGTCTCTGTCTCAAGCATTAAACTAATGTTAGATCATACTAGTGTAACATTAGGTTGTCTCTGTCTCTAGCATTAAACTAATGTTTGTTCATACTAGTGTAACATTAGGTTGTCTCTGTCTCTAACATTAAACTAATATTTGTTCATACTAGTGTAACATTAGATTGTTCTTGTCTCTAGCATTAAAGTATTGTTTGTTCATACTAGTGTAACATTACGTCGTCTCTGTCTCTAGCATTAAAGTAATGTTTGTTCATACTAGTGTAACATTAGGTTGTCTCTGTCTCTAGCATTAAAGTATTGTTTGTTCATACTAGTGTAACATTAGGTTGTCTCTGTCTCTAGCATTAAAGTAATGTTTATTCTTACTAGTGTAACATTAGGTTGTCCCTGTCTCTAGCATTAAACTAATGTTTGTTCATACTAGTGTAACATTAGGTTGTCTCTGTCTCTAGCATTAAACTAATATTTGTTCATTCTAGTGTAACATTAAGTTGTCTCTGTGTCTAGCATTAAACTAATGTTTGTTCATATTAGTGTAACATGTTTTTGTCTCTAGCATTAAAGTAATGTTCGTTCTTACTAATGTAACGTTAGGTTGTCCTTGTCTTTAGCATTAAACTAATATTTGTTAATACAAGTGTAACATTAGGTTGTCCCTGTCTCTAGCATTAATCTAACGTTTGTTCATACTAGTGTAACATTAGGTTGTCTCTGTGTTTAGCATTAAACTAATGTTTGTTCATAGTGGTGTAACATTAGATTGTCCCTGTCTTTAGCATTAAACTAATGTTTGTTCATAGTGGTGTAACATTAGGTTGTCCCTGTCTCTAGCATTAAAGTAATGTTTGTTCTTACTAGTGTAACATTAGATTCTCCTTGTCTCTAGCATTAAAGTAATGTTTGTTCATACTAGTGTAACATTAGGTTGTCCCTGTCTCTAGCATTAAACTAATGTTTGTTTATAGTAGTGTAACATTAGGTTGTCCCTGTCTTTAGCATTAAACTAATGTTTTTTCACAGTGGTGTAACATTAGGTTGTCCCTGTCTTTAGCATTAAACTAATGTTCGTTCTTACTAGTGTAACATTAGGTTGTTTTTGTCTCTAGTATTAAAGTAATGTTAGATCATACTAGTGTAACATTAGGTTGTCCTTGTCTCTGGCATTAAACTAATGTTTGTTTATAGTAGTGTAACATTAGGTTGTCCCTGTCTCTAGCATTAAACTAATGTTTGTTGATATTAGTGTCACATTAGGTTGTCTCTGTCTCTAGCATTAAACTAATGTTTGTTCATACTAGTGTAACATTAGGTTGTCCCTGTCTCTAGCATTAAACTAATGTTTGTTGATATTAGTGTAACATTAGGTTGTCTCTGTCTCTAACATTAAACTAATATTTGTTCATACTAGTGTAACATTAGATTGTTCTTGTCTCTAGCATTAAAGTAATGTTTGTTCATACTAGTGTAACATTAGGTTGTCCCTGTCTCTAGCATTAAAGTATTGTTTGTTCATACTAGTGTAACATTAGGTTGTCTCTGTCTCTAGCATTAAAGTAATGTTTGTTCATACTAGTGTAACATTAGGTTGTCTCTGTCTCTAGCATTAAACTAATATTTGTTCATTCTAGTGTAACATTAAGTTGTCTCTGTGTCTAGCATTAAACTAATGTTTGTTCATATTAGTGTAACATGTTTTTGTCTCTAGCATTAAAGTAATGTTCGTTCTTACTAGTGTAACGTTAGGTTGTCCTTGTCTTTAGCATTAAAGTAATATTTGTTAATACAAGTGTAACATTAGGTTGTCCCTGTCTCTAGCATTAATCTAACGTTTGTTCATATTAGTGTAACATTAGGTTGTCTCTGTGTTTAGCATTAAACTAATGTTTGTTCATAGTGGTGTAACATTAGATTGTCCCTGTCTTTAGCATTAAACTAATGTTTGTTCATAGTGGTGTAACATTAGGTTGTCCCTGTCTCTAGCATTAAAGTAATGTTTGTTCTTACTAGTGTAACATTAGATTCTCCTTGTCTCTAGCATTAAAGTAATGTTTGTTCATACTAGTGTAACATTAGGTTGTCCCTGTCTCTAGCATTAAACTAATGTTTGTTTATAGTAGTGTAACATTAGGTTGTCCCTGTCTTTAGCATTAAACTAATGTTTTTTCACAGTGGTGTAACATTAGGTTGTCCCTGTCTTTAGCATTAAACTAATGTTCGTTCTTACTAGTGTAACATTAGGTTGTTTTTGTCTCTAGTATTAAAGTAATGTTAGATCATACTAGTGTAACATTAGGTTGTCCTTGTCTCTGGCATTAAAGTAATGTTTGCTCATACTAGTGTAACATTAGGTTGTCCCTGTCTCTAGCATTAAACTAATGTTTGTTTATAGTAGTGTAACATTAGGTTGTCCCTGTCTCTAGCATTAAACTAATGTTTGTTGATATTAGTGTCACATTAGGTTGTCCCTGTCTCTAGAATTAAACTAATGTTTGTTCATACTAGTGTAACATTAGGTTGTCCTTGTCTCTAGCATTAAACTAATGTTTGTTCATACTAGTGTAACGTTAGGTTGTCTCTGTCTCTAGCATTAAAGTAATGTTCGTTCTTACTAGTGTAACATTAGATTGTCCTTGTCTCTAGCATTAAAGTAATGTTTGTTCATACTAGTGTAACATTAGGTTGTCCCTGTCTCTAGCATTAAACTAATGTTTGTTGATATTAGTGTAACATTAGGTTGTCCCTGTCTCTAGAATTAAACTAATGTTTGTTGATATTAGTGTAACATTAGGTTGTCCCTGTCTCTAGCATTAAACTAATATTTGTTGATATTAGTGTAACATTAGGTTGTCCCTGTCTCTAGCATTAAACTAATGTTTGTTTATAGTAGTGTAACATTAGGCTGTCCTTGTCTCTAGCATTAATGTTAGGTTGTTCTAATCTCTAGCATTAAAGTAATGTTCTTTCTTATCAGTGTGACATGAGTTTGGGTGTTTTCTCTAAATGCTTTATTTCAATTGGAAACTAGTGCAGTTTGAGTATAAGTGTGTCTCAAAATATTTGTTGTTTGAGCTGATGTTTTTATGAAGTTTGAATGTTTGTCTCGAAATACCATAATGAGAGTGCGTGGCTCATATTGTTTTTATGTTTAGGTTCTTTTATCAACAAAATTGTGTGCGAACACGAGAGACTTTTGATAGAGTGCGAGAAATCTCGTCGAATTGTCATCTTCTCAGCGTCGTTTGGGGGAACACATCACGCCATTCACGAATGTCCACAGAAGACCAGAAAAATGGCTCCAGGTTAACTCTCAAGAAATATTACATTACTAATGAGTTTGTTTCATATATTCGTTATTTCAAGATTAATTTAACAACGTTAAATAATTAACAGATTATATTTAGAAAGGCCTAACTTGAGAAAGCGGTAAAAGAGACCTCGAAGATTTAGGTAATCAGTATCAAATTGCATACATTTCTACTAGGGCTAGGCCTAAATGTATGCATATATACTGTCGATGGTACTCCTGTAGCCCATTGATAATTGATTTTTGTTTTTTAAGTAGTAATAAGTTGAACTTGCCAATAACCTCTGATAAATTACAGTTCGTGGTCAAATAAGTGCTGAAAATCTTGGGTCTGTTGAATGCCTTGTCTACAATAAATTAGTGAAAAAATAATGGTGAGGCAAAATGTAAGTGGTAAGCCTAAGTCACTGTTCACAGCCCATGACTTTAGGTTTTATCGCTGTACTTTTGCGTCATATATATATTTGTGTTTTAATTATCGTCGTAATGCAACAATACGATGTTTAATTAATTACTCGTTATTAGAAACAAACATTTAGATTAATTCGACAATATTTTAAACATAACACAAAAAGGGAGGTTCTCATATGAAACATAAGCCTTAAACTGCACAACTTAGCCACCAACGACGAATCACATAAGTGTGAAGTAATTTCAATTAACTTGTTCGTTGTATTATGGGATTGTAGAGATGGAAAGACTAATTGTTCTTAAAAGTAGCTTTGTGCGAAATTCCAAAAAAAAAACAAACAAACTTAAAATTTGCAAGAAGATTATACAATTGAAAAAGTTTATTTGATCGGAATTTTTACTGAATGGCTGGAACGTTAGATAGCTTTGTATTAACAATAAAGAAATAAGAATAGTTTTTGATAGTAGTTACTGAGAAAAACACGCTATTAATGTTAGGTATTCATATTCTGAGTCAATAAGAAACTTTCTATGTTGTTACTTATCTGTTACTAAGAGTAAGTAATTACTGATGTTGCTATATATATATATATGTATATATACTCTGAAAATAAGAAATTAGACATAATTGTTGTATATTAGATTGTCATGATAGCTACGCGACAGATATCATATTTGTTGTATATTAGATTGTCGTGGTAACTACGCGACAGGTATAATCTTTGATGTATGTTACATTATTATGGTAGCTACACGACAGATATAATTTTTTGTTGTATATTAGATTGTCATGGTAACTACGTGACAGATATAATATTTGTTGTATATTAGATTGTCATGGTAACTACGCGACAGATATAATATTTTTTGTATATTAGATTGTCATGGTAACTACGCGACAGATATAATCTTTGTTGTATATTAGATTGTTATAGTAGCTACGCGACAGATATAATATTTGTTGTATATTAGATTTTCATCGTAACTACGCGACAGATATAATTTTTGTTGTATATTAGATTGTTATGGTAGCTACGCGACAGATATAATTTGTTGTATATTAGATTTTCATGGTAACTACGCGACAGATATCATATTTGTTGTATATTAGATTGTCATGGTAACTACGCGACAGATATAATATTTGTTGTATATTAGATTGTCATGGTAACTACGCGACAGTTATAATCTTTGATGTATATTAAAATGCTATGGTAGCTACGCGACAGATATAATATTTGTTGTATATTAGATTTTCATGGTAACTACGCGACAGATATAATTTGTTGTATATTAGATTGTCATGGTAACTACGCGACAGATATAATATTTGTTGTATATTAGATTGTCATGGTAGCTACGCGACAGAGATAGTAATGCAGAGCTGTCTTGGGAGACGAAGGTGTTCTGTTCTCGCTTCTGTTCAGACTTTCGGCAAACCTGGTTGTCCAGCAGGTACTCGCCATTATCTCAAGGTTGTTTACAACTTGTGGTAAGTAGGTTTTATTTATTATTCATCAAAGTTCCTTTAGCTCAAGTCGTAATTTCTTGATTGTCTTTATTTTGTGTAACTGACTGGAAGTTCTGTTCACATAAAAAAAGGCGGGTTAAGGCACTCGAATCGTAATCCGAGGGTCGTGGGTTCGAGTCCCCCTCACACCAAACGTTCTAGTCCTTTCAGCTGTGGGGCGTTATAATGTGAGGGCCAATCCCACTATTCGTTGGTAAAAGAGAAGCCCAATAGATGGCGGTGGATGGTGATGACTAGTTGCTTTTCCTCTAATCTTACACTGCTAAATTAGGGACGGTTAGCACAGATAGCCCTGATGTAGCTTTGTGTTAAATTCAAAACGAACAAGCATACTTGAACTGTGATATGAACTTACAATTCTTTTGTGAGCTTCCATCAAGTAAAAAGCACGCGAAAGACACATAACTCCACCCTCTAATTTTCCAGTTTCTAAAGAAATACTTCGGAAGCCAGATATTGAAGGACAGGAAAACACCGAAATCGACAAAACTGACTACTTTGTGGAAGAACCGAGATATGTAGCGCCACCCGTGGGTCAGAACAGAACTAGATGGAAAGGAAGCCTAGAATATACTGTAACTATCGGCAAAAGTACAGCAACTACGAAACACAAAACAGGTAATAGGAGTTACATTGTTCTTTTGTACTTGATAGTGTTACGATTATTTTGATAAATATTTACATTAGCGACAAAATTATATTTCAAACAAGCGCTATTTGAGTTACTCACATAATATGAAAAAACAAATTATTTATAATCCTACACCTGTTTCGTGATTTTTGTGTTAATATGTCAGATTCTTCTGATAACAGAAAATCGTAATAGTAGTTTTAAGAAATACTCTACAAGAAACCAACAGTAGTTGTCAAAACATATCTACACAGAAAACAACGGTAACTGTCAGAAAATATCCACACAAATAAACGGTAACAATCAGAAAATATCCACACAAAAAACAATGGTAACTGTCAGAAAATATCCACACAAAAAACAACGGTACCTGTCAGAAAATATCCACACAAAAACAACGATAACTGTCAGAAAATATCTACACAAAGCCAACGGTAACTGTCAGAAAATATCCACACAAAAAACAACGGTAACTGTCAGAAAATATCCACACAAAAACAACGATAACTGTCAGAAAATATCCACACAAAAACAACGATCACTGTCAGAAAATATCCACACCAAAAACAACGATAACAGAAAATATCCACAAAAACAACAGTAACAGTCAGAAAATATCCACAAAAAATAACGGTAACAGTCAGAAAATATCCACACAAATAAACGGTAACAATCAGAAAATATCCACACACAAAAACAATGGTAACTGTCAGAAAAATATCCACACAAAAACAACGATAACTCTCAGAAAATATCCACATAAAAACAACGATAACTGTCAGAAAATATCCACACAAAACCACGGTAACTGTCAGAAAATATCCACACAAAAAAACGACGATAACAGAAAAATATCCACAAAAACAACAGTAACAGTCAGAAAATATTCACACAAAAAACACGGTAACAGTCAGAAAATATCCACACAAAACCAACGGTAACTGTTAGAAAATACCCACACAAAAAACAACGGTAACTGTCAGAAAATATCCACACAAAAACAACGATCACTGTCAGAAAATATCCACACAAAAACAACGATAACTGTCAGAAAATATCCACACAAAAAACAACGATAACAGAAAATATCCACAAAAACAACAGTAACAGTCAGAAAATATCCACAAAAAATAACTGTAACAGCAAATATCTACACAAAAAACAACGCTTACTGTCAGAAAATATCCACACAAAAACAACGATAACTGTCAGAAAATATCCACACAAAAAACGATAACTCTCAGAAAATATCCACACAAAAAACAACGATAACAGAAAATATCCACAAAAACAACAGTAACAGTCAGAAAATATCCACACAAAAACAACGGTAACGGTCAAAAAATATTCACACAAAAAACAACGGTAACAGTCAGAAAATATCCACACAAAAACAACGATCACTGTCAGAAAATATCCACACCAAAAACAACGATAACAGAAAATATCCACAAAAACAACAGTAACAGTCAGAAAATATCCACAAAAAATAACGGCAACAGCAAATATCCACACAAAAAACAACGCTTACTGTCAGAAAATATCCACACAAAAACAACGATAACTGTCAGAAAATATCCACACAAAAAACAACGATAACTGTCAGAAAATATCCACACACAAAACAACGATAACAGAAAATATCCACACAAAAACAACGATAACTGTCAGAAAATACCCACACAAAAACAACGATAACTGTCAGAAAATATACACAAAAACAACAGTAACAGTCAGAAAATATCCACAAAAATAACGGTAACAGCAAATATCCACACAAAAAACAACGCTTACTGTCAGAAAATATCCACACAAAAAACGATAACTCTCAGAAAATATCCACACAAAAAACAACGATAACAGAAAATATCCACAAAAACAACAGTAACAGTCAGAAAATATCCACACAAAAACAACGGTAACGGTCAAAAAATATTCACACAAAAAACAACGGTAACAATCAGAAAATATTCACACAAAAAACAACGGTAACAGTCAGAAAATATCCACACAAAACCAACGGTAACTGTCAGAAAATATCCACACAAAAAACAACAATAACAGAAAATATCCACAAAAACAACAGTAACAGTCAGAAAATATTCTCATAAACAACAACGGTAACAGTCAGAAAATATCCACACAAAACCAACGGTAACTGTCAGAAAATATCCACACAAAAAACAACGGTAACTGTCAAAAAATATCCACACAAAAACAACGATAACTGTCAGAAAATATCCACACAAAACAACGATAACTGTCAGAAAATATCCACCAAAAACAACAGTAACAGTCAGAAAACTATCCACAGAAAATAACGGTAACAGCAATATCCACACAAAAAACAACGCTTACTGTCAGAAAAATATCCACACAAAAACAACGATAACTGTCAGAAAATATCCACACAAAAACAAAAGGTAACTGTCAGAAAATATCCCACACAAGAACAACGGTAACTGTCAAAAAATATCCCACACAAAAACAACGATAACTGTCAGAAAATATCCACACAAAAAACAACGATAACTGTCAAAAAATACCCACACAAAAACAACGATAACTGTCAGAAAATATCCACAAAAACAACAGTAACAGTCAGAAAATATTCACAAAAATAACGGTAACAGCAAATATCCACACAAAAAACAACGCTTACTGTCAGAAAATATCCACACAAAAAACAACGATAACAGAAAATATACACACAAAAACAACGATAACTGTCAGAAAATATCCACACAAAAACAACGGTAACAGTCAGAATATATCCACACAGAAAACGATAAGAGTCAGAAAATATCCACAAAAACAACAATAACAGTCAAAAAATATCAACAAAAAATAACGGTAACAGTCAAATAATATCCACACAAAACTAATGATAACAGTCAAAAAATATCCACAAAAATAACGGTAACAGTCAGAAAATATCCATAAAAACAACGGAAATAGTTAGGAAATATCCACAAAAAACAACTGTTACAGTGAGAAAATATCCACAGAAAAACAATGGCAACTGTCAGAAAATATCCACAAAAACAACAGTAACTATCAGAAAATATTCATACAAAAAACAACGGTAACAGTCAGAAAATATTCACACAAAAGAGAACGCTAACAGTCAGAAAATATCCACACAGAAAACGATAAGAGTCAGAAAATATCCACAAAAACAACAATAACAGTCAAAAAATATCAACAAGAAATAAACGTAACAGTCAAATAATATCCACACATAAACTAATGATAACAGTCAAAAATATCCCAAAAATAACGTAACAGTCAGAAAATATCCACAAAAAACATGGGAAATATAGTTACGAAATATCCACAAAAAACAACTGTAAACAGTCAGAAAAATATCCCACAAAAACAATGGAAATAGTTACGAAATATCCACAAAAAACAACTGTAACAGTGAGAAAAATATCCACAGAAAACAATGGCAACCTGTCAGGAAAAATATCCACAAAAACATAGGTAACTATCAGAAAATAGTTTTATACAAAAAAAACAACGGTAAACAGTCAGAAAATATTCACACAAAAGAGAAACGCTAACAGTCAGAAAATATCCACACAGTAAGACAAAACCGGTTAACAGTCAGAAAATATTCACAACACAAAAACAACGGTAACAGTCAGAAAATATCCACACAGAAAAACGATTAAGGAGTCAGAAAATATCCACAAAAAAAAACAAACAATAACAGTCAAAAAATATCAACAAGAATACGGTAACAGTCCAAATAATATCCACACAAAACTAATGATAACAGTCAAAAAATATCCACAAAAATAACGGTAACAGTCAGAA
Organism: Carcinoscorpius rotundicauda; assembly: GCA_011833715.1. Taxonomy (NCBI): domain Eukaryota; kingdom Metazoa; phylum Arthropoda; class Merostomata; order Xiphosura; family Limulidae; genus Carcinoscorpius; species Carcinoscorpius rotundicauda. Next base: position 77,377,150 of record CM022400.1, on the reverse strand, counting down.
AATATCCATAAAAACAACGGAAATAGTTAAGAAATATCCACAAAAAACAACTGTTACAGTGAGAAAATATCCACAGAAAAACAATGGCAACTGTCAGAAAATATCCACAAAAACAACAGTAACTATTAGAAAATATTCACACAAAAAACAACGGTAACTGTCAGAAAATATTCACACAAAAAAGAACGGTAACAGTCAGGAAATATCCACACAAAAACAACGGTAACAGTCAGAAAATATCCACAAAAACAACAGTAACTATTAGAAAATATTCACACAAAAAACAACGGTAACTGTCAGAAAATATTCACACAAAAAAGAACGGTAACAGTCAGAAAATATCCACACAAAAACAACGGTAACAGTCAGAAAATATCCACACAAAAAACGATAACACTCAGAAAATATCCACTAAAATAACAGTAACAGTCAGAAAATATTCACACAAAAAATAATGATAACAGTCAGAAAATATCCACACAAAAAATAATGATAACAGTCAGAAAATATCCACAAAAACAACAGTAACAGTCAAAAAATATCCACAAGGAAATAACGGTAAACAGTCAGAAAATATCCACAAAAACAAACAGTAACAGTCAAAAAAATATTCACAAGAATAACGGTTAACAGTCAGAAAAATATCCACACAAAAATATGATAACAGTCAAAAAATATCCACAAAAATAACGGAAATAGTTTAGGAAATATCCACAAAAACAACTGTAACAGTCAGAAAATATCCACAAAAATAACGGAAATAGTTAGGAAATATCCACAAAAAACAACTGTAACAGTCAGAAAATATCCCACAAAAAACAACGGTAACAGTCAGAAAATTCCACACATAAAACAACGGTAACAGTCCAGAAAATATCCACAAAAACAACAATAACTATCAGAAAATAATCACACAAAAAACAACAGTAACAGTCAGAAAATATCCACAAAAACTACGGAAATAGTTAGGAAATATCCACAAAAAACAACTGTGACAGTGAGAAAATATCCACAGAAAAACAATGGCAACTGTCAGAAAATATCCACAAAAACAACAGTAACTAATCAGAAAAATATTCATACAAAAAACAACGGTAACAGTCAGAAAAATATTCACACAAAAGAGAACGCTAAACAGTCAGAAAATATCCACACATAAACAACGGTAGGTAACAGTCAGAAAATATTCACACAAAAAACACGGTAACATTCAGAAAATATCCACACAGAATACGATAAGAGTCAGAAAATATCCACAAAAACAACAAATAACAGTCCAAAAAATTCAACAAGAAATTAACGGTAACAGTCAAATAATATCCACACAAAACTAATGATAACAGTCAAAAAATATCCACAAAAATAACGGTAACAGTCAGAAAATATCCACAAGAAATAACGGTAACAGTCAGAAAATATCCACACAAAAATAATGATAACAGTCAAAAAATATCCACAAAAATAACGGAAATAGTTAGGAAATATCCACAAAAACAACTGTAACAGTCAGAAAATATCCACAAAAATAACGGAAATAGTTACGAAATATCCACAAAAACAACTGTAACACTCAGAAAATATCCACAAAAAACAACGGTAACAGTCAGAAAATATCCACACATAAAACAACGGTAACAGTCAGAAAATATCCACAAAAACAACAATAACTATCAGAAAATATTCACACAAAAAACAACAGTAACAGTCAGAAAATATTCACACAAAAAACAACGGTAACAGTCAGAAAATATCCACACAAAAAACAACGGTAACAGTCAGAAAATATCCACACATAAAACAACGGTAACAGTCAGAAAATATCCACAAAAACAACAATAACTATCAGAAAATAATCACACAAAAAACAACAGTAACAGTCAGAAAATATCCACAAAAACTACGGAAATAGTTAGGAAATATCAACAAAAAACAACTGTGACAGTGAGAAAATATCCACAGAAAAACAATGGCAACTGTCAGAAAATATCCACAAAAACAACAGTAACTATCAGAAAATATTCATACAAAAAACAACGGTAACAGTCAGAAAATATTCACACAAAAGAGAACGCTAACAGTCAGAAAATATCCACACATAAACAACGGTAACAGTCAGAAAATATTCACACAAAAAACAACGGTAACAGTCAGAAAATATCCACACAGAATACGATAAGAGTCAGAAAATATCCACAAAAACAACAATAACAGTCAAAAAATATCAACAAGAAATAACGGTAACAGTCAAATAATATCCACACAAAACTAATGATAACAGTCAAAAAATATCCACAAAAATAACGGTAACAGTCAGAAAATATCCACAAGAAATAACGGTAACAGTCAGAAAATATCCACACAAAAATAATGATAACAGTCAAAAAATATCCACAAAAATAACGGAAATAGTTAGGAAATATCCACAAAAACAACTGTAACAGTCAGAAAATATCCACAAAAATAACGGAAATAGTTACGAAATATCCACAAAAACAACTGTAACACTCAGAAAATATCCACAAAAAACAACGGTAACAGTCAGAAAAATCACAAAAAAAACAAAAACGGTAACAGTCAGAAAATTCCACAAAAACAACAATAACTATCAGAAAATATTCACAAAAAACAACAGTAACAGTAAAAATATTCACACAAAAAACAACGGTAACAGTCAGAAAATCCACCACACAAACAACGATCACTGTCAGAAAATATCCACACCAAAAACAACGATAACAGAAAATCCACAAAACAACAGTAACAGTCAGAAAATATCCACAAAAATAACGGTAAGCAAATATCCACACAAAAAACACGCTTACTGTCAGAAAATATCACACAAAAACAACGATAACTGTCAGAAAATATCCACACAAAAAAAACGATAACTGTCAAAATATCCACACAAAAACAACGATAACAGAAAATATCCACACAAAAACAACGATAACAGAAAATATCCACAAAACAACAGTAACAGTCAGAAAATATTCACACAACAAACAACGGTAACAGTCAGAAAATATCCACACAAAACCAACGGTAACTGTCAGAAAATATCAACACAAAAACAACGATAACTGTCAGAAAATATCCACACAAAAACAACGATAACTGTCAAAAAATACCCACACAAAAACAACGATAACTGTCAGAAAATATCCACAAAAACAACAGTAACAGTCAGAAAATATTCACAAAAATAACGGTAACAGCAAATATCCACACAAAAAACAACGCTTACTGTCAGAAAATATCCACACAAAAAACAACGATAACAGAAAATATCCACAAAAACAACAGTAACACTCAGAAAATATCCACACAAAAACAACGGTAACGGTCAAAAAATATTCACACAAAAAACAACGGTAACAGTCAGAAAATATTCACACAAAAAACAACGGTAACAGTCAGAAAATATCCACACAAAACCAACGGTAACTGTCAGAAAATATCCACACAAAAAACAACAATAACAGAAAATATCCACAAAAACAACATTAACAGTCAGAAAATATTTCACACAAACACAACG
>CM022400.1:77066604-77372612 GCA_011833715.1 Carcinoscorpius rotundicauda | reverse complement strand
TTCTCGTGATCAGATATATATATATATATGTATTTATTTATTTCAAGTGGATTTTTCGTCATCAGATATATATATATATATTTAAAGTGGGTTTCTCGTCATCAGTTACATATACATTTATTTCAAGTGGGTTTCTAGTCACTAGTTACATATATATTTATATCAAGTGGGTTTCTCGTCATCAGTTATATATACATTTATTTCAAGTGGGTTTCTAGTCACCAGTTACATATATATTTATATCAAGTGGGTTTCTCGTCATCAGTTACATATATATTTACTTTAACTGGGTTTCTCGTCATCAGTTACACATATATTTATTTCAAGTGGGTTTCTCGTCATCAGTTATATATATATTTATTTCAAGTGGGTTTCTCGTCATCAGTTATATATATATATATATTTCAAGTGGGTTTCTAGTCACTAGTTACATATATATTTATATCAAGTGGGTTTCTCGTCATCAGTTATATATACATTTATTTCAAGTGGGTTTCTAGTCACCAGTTACATATATATTTATATCAAGTGGGTTTCTCGTCATCAGTTACATATATATTTATATCAAGTGGGTTTCTCGTCATCAGTTACATATATATTTATATCAAGTGGGTTTCTCGTCATCAGTTACATATATATTTATATCAAGTGGGTTTCTCGTCATCAGTTACATATATATTTACTTTAACTGGGTTTCTCGTCATCAGTTACACATATATTTATTTCAAGTGGGTTTCTCGTCATCAGTTATATATATATTTATTTCAAGTGGGTTTCTCGTCATCAGTTATAAATATATATTTATTTCAAGTGGGTTTCTCGTCATCAGTTATATATATATATATATTTCAAGTGGGTTTCTAGTCATCAGTTATATACATATTTATATGAAGTCGGTTTCTAGTCATCAGTTATATAGATATTTATTTCAAGTGGGTTTCTCGTCATCAGTTACATATATATTTATATCAAGTGGGTTTCTCGTCATCAGTTATATTCATATTTATATGAAGTCGGTTTCTAGTCATCAGTTATATAGATATTTATTTCAAGTGGGTTTCTCGTCATCAATTACATATATATTTATATCAAGTGGGTTTCTCGTCATCAGTTGTATACATATTTATATGAAGTCGGTTTCTAGTTATCAGTTATATATATATATATTTCAAGTGGGTTTCTAGTCATCAGTTATATACATATTTATATGAAGTCGGTTTCTAGTCATCAGTTATATAGATATTTATTTCAAGTGGGTTTCTCGTCATCAGTTACATATATATTTATATCAAGTGGGTTTCTCGTCATCAGTTACATATATATTTATTTCAAATTGGTTTCTCGTCATCAGTTACATATATATTTATTTCAAGTGGGTTTCTCGTCATCAGTTACATATATATTTATATCAAGTGGGTCTCTCGTCATCAGTTATATATATATTTATTTCAAATGGGTTTCTCGTCATCAGATATGTATATTTATTTGCAATGGGTTTCTCGTCATCAGTTATATAAATATTTATTTGCAGTGGTTTTCTCGTCATCAGTTATATATATATTTATTTCAAATGGGTTTCTCGTCACCAGTTGTCGGTTACGTTTTTCTTTTGTGCATTTTCGTTTCTTTACCCTTTCATGAAATAACACGAGGCTCACGAATGTGTCTAAACTATTTTATCTTATTTCAAAACTTCTGATGTTTGTTTTACGTGTTTCGATTTTTCATTATCTATAACATACAATATTATTTCTGGTTTGTAAGTATTAGTGATAAATATTCTAGCTACCCAGATCTGTCTTGGAAGCTTGCAATGAAAAAAGTTAACATTAAAAAAGAAAGGTTTAATGGAAGTAAAGTTCATGTGATTAGTTTAGATTCCAGTTACTGTCTGTTAATTAAACGTAAAAGCTCAACATGGTGAAACAGACTTTGAAACTAAAGGTTATATTTTCGGCAATCGTTGTCAAGAGGGAATTTGGATTTCCTTCTTCATTCTCGTCGATCAAATGGAAGATTAGGCTTGAGAAAAAATGTCATCTATAATAAGTCTTTCTCCACTTGACTAACCTAAAATTTACTTTCAGACAGTGATTCGTTTCATGCCAACTTCATTGTTTCGTTACTGAAAATATCTGTCTATCCAGCTTTAAATTTCCTATCTGTCTGTTCTTTCATTAACCTGACGAAAATGATTTGGTGTGTTTTAGTAAAAAGAAGAAACATAATTCCTTCAATATGGACTTAAATTAATATTACCATGGTGCGGTGAAAATAAGTTATGGTGGACATACTCAATAAATTCCGTTTTCAAAAATTCGTCCATTATTTCTTAATGGCGATTTTGCTGCCATCTAGTACATGTAAACGTTAATATTCAGGAATATCTTTTTTTTTTAATACTAGAATTAATTTTATTTAAATACATTATTAGATGCAGTTTAAGGTTTTGTGTAGTAAGAAGGTTAATGAAACCTCAGTTTATAGTTCACGTCATATTATTTGGAACTTACATGTCGAGAAAATTACTTTTGGAACTGAAATCAATTTATAATTTTGTAAGTACGTTACTCAGAATTACCCTTACTTGTCCAGAATAGGAAGTATAAAAGGTTTTATCCATAGATAGATGTTAATAAGAATAACTTTCAAGTCATTAATTTATCTCATGCATCATATTAGTAAAATTCACATATTTTCAACAAATTAACTCCAGATTAAAGGGTTTTAGGAGAATTTTCTGCCATCTCAACTCCAGTTCCACATTTAACACATTATTTTTAACCAATCTACTCATCTCCGAACAATATTTAACCTGCAGTTAGATTTTATAACAAAAGTTTAATGTAAATTAAACACAAACTTCTATAAATCTACCTTGTTGCTGTGAATAAAATAAATAATTCCGTTAAACCAAACACGATTCTCTTTCGTTTGGGATTGAAGATTTCTTGTTAAACGCTATAAAGAAATAAAATACAATTTTCTAAGAACTTTAAAAAGAGAACGAAGGCGGCAGAATAAATTGTAACATACACATAATTTTTGAAAGTTTACTTGTTTAAAACTGTCAACTTAGTATGTTATTCATTCTCTTGATTTGTAGAGATATTTCTGAATCAAGTTTTTAGAAATAATGTTCGAAATAAGTTATTCGCTTGGATTTTAAAAATTTAATTCACTTCAATTTTATTCCTAATTCATTTTGAGTTTATCATTAATTAATATGATTTTATTTCTAGTTTACTTTTATTTTAATTCATTTTGAGCTTATTATTAATTAATTTAATTTTATTCCTAGTTTACGTGAATTTTATTTTTAACTCATTTTGATTTTATTACTAAATAATTTGATTTATTTCTAGTTTACTTTTATTTTATTTTAATTCATTTTGAGTTTATTAGTAATTAATTTAATTTTATTCTTAGTTTACATTTATTTTATTTTTTAATTAATTTGATTTTAATTCGTTTCGATTTTACTCATACTTTACTTGTGTTTTAATCTTGATTAATTAATCTTATTATATACTAATTATTCTTATCTTATCATCAATTTGTTTTATTAACTATTCGTATAGAATGACATAATTTAAACAATATAGAATATCAATGCTTTTTCGAAACTTTACCTGTGGCTAAAATTGTTTAATGAAATATTATGTAATGAATACTTCAGGTAATGAACACTATTCTTAACTCGTCAATTTCAGGCTTCAATTTGTTTGTTTGTTTTGGAATTTCGCACAAAGCTACTCGAGGGCTATCTGTGCTAGCCGTCCCTAATTTAGCAGTGTAAGACTAGAGGGAAGGCAGCTAGTCATCACTACCCACCACCAACTATTGGGCTACTCTTTTACCAATGACTAGTGGGAGTGACCGCAACATTATAATACTCCCACGGCTGAATGGGCAAGCATGTTTAGCGCAAAGGGGATGCGAACCCGCGACCATCGGACAAGTCGCACGCCTTAACACGCTTGGCCATGCCGGGCCTTCAGGCTTCAAGGAATAGAAGATATCTTTATTAAATAGGATTCAAATTGTAATAATTTGTTATTTATTTATTTATATTTACTTTCACAATAAAAGAAAAAAATGTTTTGTTCGGCTTCAATTAACAAATAATTAAATTAAAGATAATTGTTTCACCAAAAATTAAAGAAGAAAAAACAACAACTTTGATTTCGAATTTGTAGCTTAATATCAGATTATTAACTAGATATCAGATCATTAATTTTATATGAGATTTTAACTTAATATCAGATTTCCATTTGAAATGTATGACTTTGATTATAACTTTCAGTTTCGTGCTAAGAAACTATTAGGTTGTCTAAAAATAAATGTCGGAATTTTCACGATGGCATTTATATGCTGAATAATTTAGTAATTTATTGTTGGTTTAATCCGACGTTTGTCGCTTACAAGGTGTCTTAACAATCTACTATTTCAACTGTACTCAGTGTCAGTTTCTCAACCCCAAGACAGTATGGACGAGAAAAACTTTCGTCTGATTTTCCTCTACGACTTCAAACTTGGACGAAAAGCTACCGGAACTGTGCGGAACATCAACCAGGTATTCAACCTTGGATCTGTTACTGAACTTAGAGTTCAGCATTGGTTTCAAGAGTTTAAACATGGAAATGAATGTCTTGAAGACCACGTAGGTCATGAAAGGCCATCTTTAGATAAAAACACATTAAAGAAAGCAGTTGAGACAGACCCTCGTGAGCTTGCAGGAAAGCTAGGCACAAGCAAATCAAGCATTGCCAACCACCTGGGTGTTGTTGGAAAGATGAAAAGATTGGAAAAGTGGGTTCTGCATGAGCTGACTAAAGATCAACAAAATCGGTGTTATGAGACCTGTCAAGGATGACGCTCCAACAATTGAACGAATTGGGAATTGAGGTTCTGCCTCATCCACCTTATTCCCCAAACCTTTTCCCTACAGATTGCATTTTTTTCGAGCACTTTGACAACTTTTTGAACAATAAACACTTTCAAAACCAGATAGTTGCAGAAGAAGCTTTCAGGGAGTTCATTGACCTTAGAAACTCTGATTTCTACAGCAGGGACATAAACAGCATCGTTACACGTTAGTAAAAGTGTGTTGCAACAAATGTTGCTTACTTTGGTTAAAGCATGTTTTACAGCACTGGCTTAAACTTTTATAAGCTTCATAGTTCAAAAACAACATTTATTTCTAGACAACCTAATAAATGAGAAAACTGAGAACAAAACAAGTCAATTTTGCTTGAAGATCGTCTTCATCAGATTATCTGTAACAGCACTGAAGGCCCATTCAACCAACTCTGTGGTTGGAAAAGACAGAAATACTTACTGAACCTCCGTAGCTGGTTCGTTATACTTGACATTGGTTTGGGTATCCAGCAACATCAGTTGTTCTTGTTTTGACATTGGTTTGGGTATCCAGCAACATCAGTTGTTCTTGTCTTGACATTGGTTTGGGTATCCAGCAACATCAGTTGTTCTTGTTTTGACATTGGTTTGGGTATCCAGCAACATCAGTTGTTCTTGTCTTGACATTGGTTTGGGTATCCAGCAACATCAGTTGTTCTTGTCTTGACATTGGTTTGGGTATCCAGCAACATCAGTTGTTCTTGTCTTGACATTGGTTTGGGTATCCAGCAACATCAGTTGTTCTTGTCTTGACATTGGTTTGGGTATCCAGCAACATCAGTTGTTCTTGTCTTGACATTGGTTTGGGTATCCAGCAACATCAGTTGTTCTTGTCTTGACATTGGTTTGGGTATCCAGCAACATCAGTTGTTCTTGTCTTGACATTGGTTTGGGTATCCAGCAACATCAGTTGTTCTTGTCTTGACATTGGTTTGGGTATCCAGCAACATCAGTTGTTCTTGTCTTGACATTGGTTTGGGTATCCAGCAACATCAGTTGTTCTTGTCTTGACATTGGTTTGGGTATCCAGCAACATCAGTTGTTCTTGTATTGACATTGGTTTGGGTATCCAGCAACATCAGTTGTTCTTGTATTGACATTGGTTTGGGTATCCAGCAACATCAGTTGTTCTTGTCTTGACATTGGTTTGGGTATCCAGCAACATCAGTTGTTCTTGTCTTGACATTGGTTTGGGTATCCAGCAACATCAGTTGTTCTTGTTTTTGAGGCATGGATCGGTTTCACGCTGTCATATCGTCGATCAGATCGGAATTCACGGCCAAACACGTTGATGAGATCAGAATTCACGGCCAAACACTAGTTAAATTCGCAGATAAAAAGAAATGGCTGAGTAATCCAAGAAGGAAAGTTCAGTTGTTGGGGATCGGTGGATCTGTCGTTCAACTTAACATGCAGGTTTGAAAGATCTTTAGAGATAAACTTCAACTAATGGTTCACATTTTCCGAGATGCGTGAATTGGGAAAGATTATTCTTCTAGGTCTGGGTCTATTAAAAGAGCATTTTGTTTATAAAAGAACAAATTTTGATTTTATAGTCCATGAGAGTTTTTTGTTCACCTTGCACTTCCTTATTTAAAGCCTTCGGTTCACTAGATTTCAATAACTCAAAGTCCTCATGGATCCCACCAAAGTCCAACAAGGTGTCGTCGCACAGAGCAATGAAAATTTCCAGACAGTTGCCTTTCAAGAGCCATCGCAGGTGTGTATGAAGAAGCAGCTTCACGTAGTCCTAGTTCATGTCTTGACAAAGTGCTTTGAAAATCCTCTAACTCTCTGGATGAGTTTTATAAAATTTACCAAACTAATCACTTTTTACATTGTTTAGTCCAGATCTCGACATCTCCTACAATTGCATCGATACGGTGGCGGACAGTATCGTTGCTGAGGGTTAAGGTGACAAGTTCCTGGTCACCTCTTTTGTTTTCTTGTATTGTCCAGAGGTAAACCTCGATCCCTGGTTTCAGCAACTCTTCACCATCAGTGTGAGGTCGAGATTTCTTAGCGAGAAGAAATCTGAGTTCATAACTACCTTGGAGCCCACGTTCATTTATACTAGTTTATTTTGATTTAAGCGTTTGAAGTACTCGAGAGGTTTCTTTTCGTGTTTTAGTTGTTCGTTTTAAAATTGCCCCACCAGGTGTGCTGGCCTCATTGGAATCATTACAAAGGGAATTATGGCATAACAAGCAGTAAGGTTTGATTTCATCTGTGGCTTCACGAATAAAACTAAAATTTAGATGGTTCGCTCAGGGTTGGTGTACTTGTTGTTAGTTTACAGACGCCAACTGCTCAGAAAATGTCCGTTTGGGTAATTTGCATGTAAGTATGGAAAAACAAAAAGCAAACAGTTAATTGGACATAACAAAGAAACGTAAATATTTTACATACAGAATTGGAAAATGAAAAACAAATATAATAAAACAGGAGAAATTCACCATCTTCTCTCCACCAAACAACAAAAAACAATTCAGTAGCCCACAACTAGCTATATGTAGATATGAGAGATGTATGGATATCAGTGGTTAACATAATATCCATAAAATCACCCACAACCACAAAACAATACCCATATGTACATCTATGATCCTATGTTTACCCAAACATTCTTTCAATAACATTCGCACCTCCAAAAAAAGATATTTTAGTAATTTCTGTATTGTGTCAGGCTAATAATTCTCCATCATCTTATAGATCACACAATACTGAATACTTATGTGTGGTACAAACTATCAAAAGTGACATAAAACCAAAAGAAATACGAAGAAAACAAGTGTCTGCACACCAGACGGAGGGAAGCATTAGCTGAGTGTAGTTGATCTGGCGCTCACTAGATGGCAGAAAAAACGTCTGGCTCGGTTTACAAGCACGGAGAAATATTACTTGCATGTCACTTCCAAGAAATGGTTTGAGAAGGTAAATAATTCTTCCCAGTTCCTCTCCTGGACTTGAAGTGGACCCCGTTAAGAACCACTGCTCTAAAACAATGACCTCACAAACAAATCCCCGTACGGTTGGTGTTAGTGGTCAATTTTAATATGTCGTTCTTGTTTTTTTCCTCATAAAATTCAAACGTTCATTATATTTTAAAACTTGTACGTTTGAACTACCTACGTTACGTATCATTTTGTTTTTACAGATGTAATTATATCAAAATGTTTTACTCTCGATAGCACTGTTTGCATTGAACATGGTAGCTTAACAGTTTATGATCCAAATTATAGTACCTGGCTTAGTTTAGGGTTAGATCCCTCGACTCGTAATCTGTGAGTCGTGAGGTCGAATCTTTTCATTGATTACAATGTGAGCGTCACTCCCACTATTCATTGGTAAAGAGTAGCTCAAAAGTTGGCGGTGGGTTTTGGTGTATAGCTACTATCTTTTAAATTCATCAGTTTAAAAGCGGAGATGGTTAACCCACTCAGAATGTATGAAAGCATCGTGCAAACGTTTGAGACCAATAACATTAAAGAACGCTTCTGAAATATAAAAATAAATTATTAGACACACTTAGTTATCAAAAATATTGCAGTTCGTGAAATTATCGTCTACTGATCTCGGCCAGTATTTGAGCATTTGCGAGGAATAATCTCAATTTTTAAAATTAATTTCCAATGAAAAGACACACGCACATATTTCAGAATACAATCTAACCAAACAAATTATATGTTAGTTTTATATTGTTTCAATAGATGGGGCTACTAGACTATTTTGCTTTTGATTTTGGTTTGCTTTATTGTTAAGCCTAAAGCTATACAGTGTACTATCCATCTGTCCACTGTCCACCATGTACAGGCCTGGCATGGCCGAGCGCGTTAAGGCGTGCACTCGTAATCCGAGGGTCGCGGGTTCACGCCCGCGTCGCGCTAAACATGCTCGCCCTCCCAGCCGTGGGGGTGTATAATGTGACGATCAATCCCACTATTCGTTGTTAAAAGAGTAGCCCAAGAGTTGGCGGTGGGTGGTGATGACTAGCTGCCTTCCCTCTAGTCTTACACTGCAAAATTAGGGACGGCTAGCACAGATAGCCCTCGAGTAGCTTTGTGCGAATTTCCAAAACAAACAAACAAACAAACAAACAAAACCACCATGTACCTGATTTTTTTTTTCAGAACCATCAGAGAAGGTTTATTTCCATTAATTAATTATAATTATTCGTTGCACATTTTGTTTTTCCGAGTTTCCACTTTGAATAATATATTTATCATTATAACCTTTTGTCGATAAACAGAAAGACACAAAATTGGTTACCTGTGCTTTGCTCTTTGTTCAATAACACAGTCTAGTGTTGTTTAAAAACCTGCAACTGTTGAATATTGCTTTATAATATATATAACCATATTCTGCTAAGTAGTAGTTTATGACACTAAACTACAAAATGTTTACTATTGGAGAAGGGTTAAGTGATTCTGGATTAGTTCATGTTCCTGATTTCTAAAATTGTAGTCAGAATTTGACCCCACTTCTAGATACGAAGTTATTGTAATATCTCAGTATTTTATCAGCACTGTGTGAAATAACATGCAATTAACTTAATGTGATAGTTTATGGTGTAAAATCATGTTCACTTGGTCAGTTTAACGTGTAAAGGCACACATTGTTCAAACATTGACGGCATTACTTCTGAATGTATTACGTATTACTTCTGACCTTGTTATAACGAAAATGGGAAGTTTACAGCACCACACGACTCCTGGACCAGATATTTTACCCAAGGGTTTTGAAGGAGGTAAAAGACTGGATATGTGAGCTACTTATCACAAATGTTTATTTACAAATCCTTGAACAGTGGACAAGAACTAGTAGGTTGGAAATTATCTGTCATCACTTCTATCTTCAAGAAGTAGGACTGGATGGAAGAAAGCAAAAAGTTGTTACAAATGGAGGTCAGTCAAACTGGACTAAAGTGAAGTGTGGTACCTCAGGACAAATGGAGGTCAGTCAAACTGGACTAAAGTAAAGTGTGGTACCTCAGGACAAATGGAGGTCAGTCAAACTGGACTAAAGTAAAGTATGGTACCTCAGGACAAATGGAGGTCAGTCAAACTGGACTAAAGTAAAGTGTGGTACCTCAGGACAAATGGAGGTCAGTCAAACTGGACTAAAGTAAAGTGTGGTACCTCAGGACAAATGGAGGTCAGTCAAACTGGACTAAAGTAAAGTGTGGTACTTCAGGACAAATGGAGGTCAGTCAAACTGGACTAAAGTAAAGTGTGGTACCTCAGGACAAATGGAGGTCAGTCAAACTGGACTAAAGTAAAGTGTGGTACCTCAGGACAAATGGAGGTCAGTCAAACTGGACTAAAGTAAAGTGTGGTACCTCAGGACAAATGGAGGTCAGTCAAACTGGACTAAAGTAAAGTGTGGTACCTCAGGACAAATGGAGGTCAGTCAAACTGGACTAAAGTAAAGTGTGGTACCTCAGGACAAATGGTGGTCAGTCAAACTGGACTAAAGTAAAATGTGGTACTTCAGGGCTCAATCTTCAGACCATTGCCATTTTTGATTTAAATGAATCGCAGAGATGGAGGAATGGTCAATAAGTTACTTAACTTTGTTGATGACTTCAAGGTCTTGTATGTTACTAGCTGTGAAGAGGGCACTGCTGATTTACTAAAGAATTTAGATCATTTAGTGAGTTGGACAAATAAATAGTAGATGGGTTTTAATTATAATAAGTGCAAGGTTTTGTTTTGGAATTTCGCACAAAGCTACTCGAGGGCTATCTGTGCTAGCCGTCCCTAATTTAGCAGTGTAAGACTAGAGGGAAGGCAGCTAGTCATCACCACCCACCGCCAACTCTTGGGCTACTCTTTTACAAACGAATAGTGGGATTGACCGTCACATTATACACCCCCACGGCTGGGAGGGTGAGCATGTTTAGCGCGACGCGGGCGCGAACCCGCGACCCTTGGATTACGAGTGCACGCCTTAACGCGCTCGGCCATAAGTGCAAGGTAATGCACGTGTGCAATCATAACAGTGTTAACAAATAAATAAATCGTGGGGCAATGGTTGATCAGTCTCTAAAACCATCAACCAGTTTCCTGTTGTTAGTGATCGTGCAAACAGGATTTTAGGTTGAATCTAAAGAAATATTGAACATAAGTCTAAATACTTTATAACTTAATTGTATAACTCACTGGTTAGGCTAAATTTGGAAAACTGTGTTCAGTCTTGGACTATTTACCTTAAGAAGAACATTGAATTGTAGGAAATAGTAAAGAAGAAGATTACCTAATGACAGAGGAGTTTTTATATGAGAAGAGACTCTTAAAATATTATGTTCATAAGAGAAGTAAATCTGGATGGTTACAGTTCATAAGAGAAGTAAATCTGGATGGTTACAGTTCATAAGAGAAGTAAATCTGGATGGTTACAGCTCATAAGAGCTGTGTGGTTACAGTTCATAACAAAAGTACACCTGTATGGTTACTGTTCATAACAGAAGTACATCTGAATGGTTACTGTTCATAAGAGAAGCACATCTTTATGGTTACTGTTCATAATAAAAGTACATCTGTATAGTTACTGTTTATAAGAGAGGCACATCTGTATGGTTACTGTTCATAAGAGAAGCACATCTGTATGGTTACTGTTTATAACAGAAGCACACCTGTATGGTTACTGTTTATAACAGATGCACATCTAGATGGTTACTGTTCATAAGAGAAGCACACCTGTATGGTTACTGTTTATAACAGATGCACATCTAGATGGTTACTGTTCATAAGAGAAGCACATCTGGATGGTTACTGATCATAACAGAAGCACATCTGTGTGGTTACTGTTCATAAGAGAAACACACCTGTATGGTTACTGTTCATAAGAGAAACACACCTGTATGGTTACTGTTCATAAGAGAAGCACATCTGTATGGTTACTGTTTATAACAGAAGCACACCTGTATGGTTACTGTTTATAACAGATGCACATCTAGATGGTTACTGTTCATAAGAGAAGCACATCTGGATGGTTACTGTTCATAACAGAAGCACATCTGTGTGGTTACTGTTCATAAGAGAAGCACACCTGTATGGTTACTGTTTATAACAGATGCACATCTAGATGGTTACTGTTCATAAGAGAAGCACATCTGGATGGTTACTGATCATAACAGAAGCACATCTGTGTGGTTACTGTTCATAAGAGAAACACACCTGTATGGTTACTGTTCATAAGAGAAGCACATCTGTATGGTTACTGTTCATAAGAGAAGCACATCTGGATGGTTACTGTTACTCAGACCTACTGTTTTTGTTAACGCTTGTGTTATTTTCTCTAGCCGTCACTGATCTTGAAGAGAGACACAAGTGGTTCAGCACCTTCCACTGCCATCTCTGAAGGTGAGCTGACTAAGTGGAGTTTTTGACTACACTTTTGTAATACGCGAAATAAAAGAACGGAAAGAGATATTTTTCATAACTGCTATCCAAATATCGAATATTAGATCCACACTCTGTATCCAAACGTTTTACCAACAAACTGGCTTTAATGAACCATTAACAGCGTGTATGGTAACAGTGTAAAAATTCAGAGAAGACAAAGCTTTAATCACTTGATTAATTATTTTTACTTTGTTAAAATCATGTTTTTGACACGTTTTTTAAAATATTTTTGCAACAAAATAGATTTAGTCTTTTCATGCCCTGGTGTTGTTTCTTTGTTTTTTATGTGTTTCAAGTGAAGAGAACACTTATGTATTCTGGTAAAATTGGTCTAGTTATACCTCACAAATCATGCGACACTAAGTTGATTTACATTGCAGCTAGGCAGTAACTTATTCCGACAAAAGATGCCGCTTCTGTCGTAGTTTTTTACAGATACATGAAGAGCGTGTTACAATGATATAAAATAATAATTCCACGCACTCTTTGAAATAACGTGCCTACTTTCTCTTTATAATTTTATCTTCTACAACACTGTTGGACGTGCAAGGTTAACAACAGTTCTGCTTTGACAAATGGTTTGTAAAAACGAAGGAAACTGTAATGGTACAAAACGAAACAAATTCAATCACCAGTACTGAGGGTTAACAATTCACACGTATACCTTTATGTAGTGACGTATTAAACCATCTCACGATACGTGTTATAAAACCATGACACATTAAACCATCTCACGAAACGTGTTGTACAACTGTGTTAAATTAAACCATCTCACGAAACGCTTTGCACAACCGTGACAAATTAAACTATCTCACGAAAGGCGTTGTACAACTGTGACATATTAGACCATCTTACTAAACGTGTTATAAAACAGTGACATATTGAAGAATTTCACGAAACGCTTCATACAACCGTTACTAAATAGACCATCTCACGAAACGTGTTGTATAACTGTGACCCATTACATCATCTCACAAAACGTGTTGTATAATCCTTTACTTCTTATCTACCAAAACAATAGAAATTACTTATTGTTTTTATTTCATATAAAAAAGCGAATATTTCTTAATTAGAGTGTTCTCTAATTACATTGATAAATCATTTCGTGATAAAAATAGGCCTTTGTTGATTATGTGGATTTGTATAGCTTATTGTAACTCTCTTTCAGCACTGTTTCCACTTTACATCTTGGCTGGTCGAAGTTTCTTTAACGCTTTAACTATATATTTTTAGATGTTTTTATCTAAATAGCTACTTTGTAATCACTGGTTTTTATCACTCAACAAGACAGATAATAAAAGTTAACGCTACATTTATTTTCTATGAGATTTCAGAGAAAAGATTTACTTACTGTCGTTAAAGTTTTTCACTGTTCCAAAGCATACCATTATTACAATAAGCACCTTGGCTTTCGGGCAACATATTTGTGGAATTATTGTGGAATTTTAATCTAAGGATCTTTAATCTTTTTAACACTAAAATGGTAGATTAGATGGAAGACATTTAGTCAGCACCACCTACCGTCGACTTTAGGTTGTTCTTTATTGAATAACAGTGTGATGGTCGTAGCTTTACAACGTTCCCTCAGCTACAATAGCTTTCAGTGACTTGTTTCGATCCCACGATACACATAGAATGTTAACGTAATTACCAGGTTAACCAAATTTGCTGAAATGAAGTTCTGGTAAAAAGTTAAGGTTAAACATAGAAAATGTCACTTTGTTAAGTGAAAAGAAAACGAGAAAACAATCATGTAACTGAATGAAAATGTTATCAAATGTAACAATAATTTGTTATTTCAAACATGTTTCAATGGGAGATATTAGATCAATACTGAAGTTAGAAAGTCATCTCAGTTCCTGGCATGGCCTGGCGACTAAGGCACTCGACTTGTAATTCGAGGGTCGGGGGTTCGAATCCCCGTCACACCCAATATGCTTGCGCCCTTTCAGCCGTGCGGGCGTAATAATATAACGGTCAATCCCACTATTCGTTGGTAAAAGAGTAGCCCAAGAGTTTGCGGTGGGTGACGATGACTTGCTGCTCTCCCTCTAGTCTTACACTGCAAAATTAAAAACGGCTAGCGCAGATAGCCCTCATTTAGATTTGCGCGAAATTAAAAACAAACCAAACCAAAATTTTAGCCCAAGAGTTAGCGGCGGATAGTGATGACTAACTGCCTTCCCTTTCGTCCTACATTGCTAATTTAAAGACGCCTAGCGTAGATGAACCTCGTGTAGTTTTGCGCGAAATTCAAAACACATCAAACACGCACGTACACACACTTACCTTGTTAGGCCTACTTGACATACACGTATATTCTTCAACTGCGCGTTGTGCACAGTTGTTTACTTGAATAAGGCGACATAAATAATGCATACAAAATAGACAACAGCGAAACACTTATTTTAAGTCAGCAATTAGCGTCAACAGTAATAACCGCTACCTTAACACCAACTATTAAAAATAGCAACAGATATGCAAAATAGTACAATATGCAGTGGTAATAAATAGTGAAAGCGAAGTCACGATAAGAACTTTGTTTAAGAAACAGTAAAAATAACCACCATGAAGTAGAAAAAGCTACCATGGTAACGGTCGACTACTAAAATCTGGTTGAAATATCGTCGCGAAAATCTACGTAGAAACAGCGAACTCTCGTAATGATGAACGGAAGCCACACGAATAACGGTATGCAAATATAACTTTGGAAACCATTAATGTTGCAATTTACAACTAATGTACTAGAAATACATCAGATAAAGTGTCAAAATAACTCGGAAATCACCGATTTTTTTTTTTTTATATTGGCCAGGCGCCCTCTAGTAGCTTTGTGCGAAATTTAAAATAAACAAATAAATAAATGTATTGGCAAGTGAAGGACTTGGAAAATTAGGGCAAAAGTAAGAAGACTGGTTAAGTTTTAAGCATTCTCTCTCAGTTTTATTAAATACTTTCTTTGTAATATAACGCCATATTAGTTACAAAATGCTAACAGGGATCTTGAGCTTAAGAAAACGGTCAGCAGAAGATATCCAACCCAGTTTGCTTACATATTGTCGTTGTCAATGCATAGTAACGGGCAAACATTTCTCTAGAGTGAGACATAACTCTCACTAAGCAAATATAACATTTTATCATTAGAAAAACAGTCTTCTCAAATAAAGCTCCGTGGCTTTTGAAATGGTTATTTACTGAATCAAGTGGCTTTATGCCTGTGGTTTCGTGTAAACATGCATTTAACACGCGCCGAGTACAAACACAGCTTCTCAAAACAACATTGCCTGTGTTACGTATCTACAACCACGTAAATCAAATTTCAATGAAAACTAATCGACTTCTAAGTAGGTCACAAACACGAGCAACGCTTCAAATAGTACATCAGTCAAGAGTTTGGTCAACTTTTTAGTAGGTCACAAAAACTAGTAACGTTACAAATAGAACATCAGTCTAGAATTTGGTCAACTTCAGAGAGTGTCACAAACACTAGTAACGTTACAAATAGTACATCAGTCTAGAGTTTGGTCAACTTTTAAGTAGGTCACAAACACTAAAAACGTTACAAATAGTACATCAGTCTAGAGTTTGGTCAACTTTAAAGTAGGTCACAAACACTAGCAACGTTATAAATTGTACATCAGTCTAGAGTTTGGTGAAAACTAAGTTGTTTTTTGTTGTTGTAGGTCTGTAAAGCAACAATAATAACAATACTATGAAACAATGAGCACATTCTAATTTTGTATATAATCGTAATAACAATACTATGAAACAATGAGCACATTCTAATTTTGTATATAATCGTAATAACAATACTATGAAACAATGAGCACATTCTAATTTTGTATACAATCGTAATAACAATACTATGAAACAATGAGCACATTCTAATTTTGTATACAATCGTAATAACAATACTATGAAACAATGAGCACATTCTAATTTTGTATACAACAATAATAACAATACTATGAAACAATGAGCACATTCTAATTTTGTATACAACAATAATAACAATACTATGAAACAATGAGCACATTCTAATTTTGTATACAACAATAATAACAATACTATGTAACAATGAGCACATTCTAATTTTGTATACAACAATAATAACAATACTATGTAACAATGAGCACATTCTAATTTTGTATACAACAATAATAACAATACTATGTAACAATGAGCACATTCTAATTTTGTATACAACAATAATAACAATACTATGAAACAATGAGCACATTCTAATTTTGTATACAACAATAATAACAATACTATGTAACAATGAGCACATTCTAATTTTGTATACAACAATAATAACAATACTATGTAACAATGAGCACATTCTAATTTTGTATACAACAATAATAACAATACTATGTAACAATGAGCACATTCTAATTTTGTATACAACAATAATAACAATACTATGAAACAATGAGCACATTCTAATTTTGTATACAACAATAATAACAATACTATGTAACAATGAGCACATTCTAATTTTGGATACAATCCTAAAATCACTAATTTCGTTTGTTGTCAATCCTTATGTGGTCTAAACTATTGAAAAGGGTGATTTTGAGTTTCAAGAATAAGTCTGATTTTAAGGTGTTTTTTGCCTGAATGTTCTTTTAGAGCTTTGAGCAAATTCCTGTGCGAACCTTATTATGAAACAGTGTCATAGTTCGTGTTACACACACAAGCAGTGTCATAGTACGTGTTACACACAAGCAGTGTCATAGTTCGTGTTACACACACAAGCAGTGTCATAGTACGTGTTACACACAAGCAGTGTCATAGTTCGTGTTACACACACAAGCAGTGTCATAGTACGTGTTACACACAAGCAGTGTCATAGTTCGTGTTACACACACAAGCAGTGTCATAGTACGTGTTACAAACACAAGCAGTGTCATAGTTCACGTGACACACACAAGCAGTGTCATAGTTCGTGTTACACACACGAGCAGTGTCATAGTTCATCTGAAACACACAAGCAGTGTCATAGTTCGTGTTACACACACGAGCAGTGTCATAGTTCATCTGAAACACACAAGCAGTGTCATAGTTCGTGTTACACACATATATGTGGTAGAAGAGTGGTATTTTGGAGATATGAAAGTTACTTGTCGACAGTTACGATATGTGACAGTTTTTCTAAGATTATTAAATTCTCAGAGAATGATTCGTAGTCAAATAAAAATTAATGAAGATTATGAGCTATCTCCGACAAGTTATTCATATATTGTACTTAATTAATCCTAATAAAGATTAACTGGATAATACATACTTTTATGGATAACATATTTTTAAAATGGAGGTGGCTCTTCATATGGAGTTTAGAGTACTTGTGTCAAAACTTTACTTACTGAGTTATATAACGAAGATGGCGCAACTGTTTAGAAACAGTTTATCTGTTACAAAAAAACACATGATTCATGTTCCATGACCAACAAAAAGTTTTGTATTCCTATATAATATAATTATTCCTTTAGAAGAACTACCCTCCAGTTTAGTGGTTTACTCCTGAGTCTGGAAGTTTATAACACAGAAAACCGAGTTTCGATACCCGCAGCAAGCACAACATCGCTATTCCAGAGTTAAACTTTGTGTTTAACAAAGGAAAAACAATTTTGTTGATAACAACACGTGATAACAACGACAGACAAATTAATGATGGGACGTTATAACTCCGAAATACTAACTTATGAAAACATAATACATTCAACAGACTGGTTTATCACATAACAGTACATGTTAGCTTGTGACATAACAGTACATGTTAGCTTGTGACATAACAGTACATGTTAGTTTATCACATAACAGTACATGTTAGCTTGTTACATAACAGTACATGTTAGTTTATCACATAACAGTACATGTTAGCTTGTTACATAACAGTACATGTTAGTTTATCACATAACAGTACATGTTAGTTTATCACATAACAGTACATCGTAAGACCGACAGACTAGCTTTATAGTACATTGTAGTTTAGTTTACGTCGATAATTATAATAAATTATATCCTTGAGGGACTGGCTTTCAAAAAGGTGATACATCATATCCCTGAAGATTCGTTTTGTTTGTTTGTTTCTGGATTTTGCACAAAGCTACTCGAGGGCTATCTGTACTAGCCGTCCGTAATTTAGCAGTGTAAGACTAGAAGAAAATCAGCTAGTCATCACCACCCACCGCCAACTCTTGGGCTACTCTTTTACCAACGAATAGTGGGATTGTCCGAATCATTATAACGCCCCCAAGGTTGGGAGGGCGCGAACCGGCGATCCTCAGATTACGAATCGCACGCCTTAACGCGCTAGGCCATGCCGGGCAATATCCCTGAAGAACTATCTTTTCCAGCGGTAGCACATCATATTTCTGAGCGACTGAGTATTTTCAATTGGTAGTACATTACATCTCAGATGGACTAGCTTTTAAAAATTATTACACCTTATTTCTAGAAGACTAGCTTTTAAAACGGTAGTACATCATGTTCCCGAAGGACTAGCTTTTCAAACGGTGGTACATCATGTTCCCGAAGGACTAGCTTTTCAAACGGTGGTACATCATGTTCCCGAAGGACTAGCTTTTCAAACGGTGGTACATCATGTTCCCGAAGGACTAACTTTTCAAACGGTGGTACATCATGTTCCCGAAGGACTAGCTTTTCAAACGGTGGTACATCATGTTCCCGAAGGACAAGCTTTTCAAACGGTGGTACTTTGTTTCAAAAGATAAAAATACTTGGCAGTCAAATAGGTAATAACATAGTCATAAAATTTCATCGAAGTGAACAAAGTTTAGTCATCATTTGAGAATTACATGGATGTAAAGCTTAACACACGATAACGTGACTTAATGAGCGCCTGACAGTCAGTTGAACAGACGCCAAGTTTCCCAGAAGAGAACATAATTTAATGAATGCCTTACAGTCAGTTAAACAGACGCCAAGTTTTCCAGAAAAAAACATAATTTAATGAATGCCTTACAGTCAGTTAAACAGACGCCAAGTTTCCCAGAAAAGAACATAATTTAATGAACGCCTGACAGTCAGTTAAACAGACGCCAAGTTTCCCAGAAAAGAACATAATTTAATGAACGCCTGACAGTCAGTTATACAGACGCCAAGTTTCCCAGAAAAGAACATAATTTAATGAACGCCTGACAGTTAAATAATTATAACCTTTCTATGGTTGAGAACGGTAGCTGTTTTGAATGTTAACAAACTGAAAATTGTTGTCCATTACTCAATATAAACCTTTCTAATTTCTGGCAATCCAACCGAATGGTTGACAGTTTCATGAGAAACGTATGAAACTTTGTAGTATCATAGTTAAAAACAACGCGCACGTACACAAACAAAAGTTTTGTCATTTGGCCTGAGATGAATGTCCTTATTTCATTGGCTATTTTGCTCATGGGAGAAATACGTGTATTCATCTCGGATGGTACAATTTATAAAGTTGTCCATAAAACGCTCAAATATTTTCAGTATTTCCGGCTATATTTGTAATTCGCATCTATTTTTAAATGTAGAGAACATTTCACTTTAATCGATGTGTTGAGTTAGTTGAATTTCACGCAAAATTGCTATCAACACTAGGCCCGGTATTTAAGGCGAGGTGGATAAGGCACTCAATTCGTAATCCGAGGGTCGCGGATTTGAATCCCTGTCACACAAATAATGCTCGCCCTTTCAGCCGTGGGGGGCGTTATAATGTGACGATCAATCCTACTATTAGTTGGTAAAAGAGTAGCCCAAGAATTGGTCGTGAGTGGTGATGACTAGCTGCCTTCCCTCCAGTCTATACTACTAAATTAAGGACGGCTAGTGCAAATAGTTGGCGACGGGTGGCAATGACCAGCTGCTTTCCATCTATTCTTACACTTATAAATTTGGGACGGCTAACACAGATAGTCCTCATGTAGACTTGCGCGAAATAAAAAAAACAAACCAAACCAAAACTGTAGCGCAAGAGTTGTCGGTGGATTGTGAAGACTTTTGTTATTATTATTCCTATAAAATTTATTGATTGTTGAACAATCCATGTTTGATATTCATAGCTAAAAGTTTCTTTATTATTTTTGAATGTCTTAAAACTTTGAGTATGTCATTTTATTTCATATATTATACATAGAAACACCCGCTGATTATTTATACATTTTATAAATATTTAATATGTTAATTTTATGGAGAGGCCGCTGAACAGAAATTTGATAATTTAGACCTAAAATTATTTTTACAATTTTTTGCAGAATTTAATTTTTTTTTTTTTCAAAACAATTTCCTCAAGAAACGTTACCGAATTTTTGATGATGGTTTATAAAATTGTAATTAAGTATAATTGAAGGTTCTAACCCATTTCATAACCAACCCAAAATCAAATGTTACTTATAAGATGGTTCAAAATAATTTCAGGTGAACGTCTGTATACTTCATATAAATCAAGAGATCTATATTTTGTTTGTTTGTTTTGGAATTTCGCAAAAAGCTACACGAGGGCTATCTGTGCTAGCCGTCCCTAATTTAGCAGTGTAGGACCAGAGAGAAGGCAGCTAGTCATTACCACCAACCGCCAACTCTTGGGCTACTCTTTTACCAACGAATAGTGGGATTGACGGTCACATTATACGCCCCCACAGCTGGGAGGGCGAGCATGTTTACGGCGACGCGAGCTGGAACCCGTGACCCTCCGATTACGAGTCGCACGCCTTACGCGCTTGGCCAGGCCAGGGCTTTAAGTGAATGAAAATAGATAAACAAATAGGTACATAATGTTTTGTTTGTTTATTAATGTTTTTCTGCAAAGCCGCTCAAACAGCTGTTTATGCATAGCCGAAGAATACCAGTCAACAGTTTTTTCAGTAACGAGACGCGAACCAATCACAATCTGATTAACAGCCTGGTTACATTAACTAGTAAACTTGTTAGTCTAAAATATAACATTATACTCATTGAAATTTCTCTTTAAATGTCCAAGGCAGACAAAACATTTCGTTTGTTTGTTTTTTAATTTCGCGTAAAACTACACGAGGCCTATTTACACTAGCCGTCCCTTATTTAGCAATATAAGACTGGACTATATGCTGAGCCCACCGAGGGGAATGGAACCCCTGATTTTAGCGTTGTAAATCCTTAGACTTACCGCCGTACTAACGAGGGGCGAGACGAGAGAGAAGACAGCTAGTCATCACCACCCACCGCCATACTCTTGGACTACTCTTTTACCAACGAATAGTGAAATTGACCGTCACTTTATAACGCCCCACCGGCTGAAAGAGCGAGCATGTTTGGTGTGAAGGGGATTCGAACTTCTGACCCTGAGATAACAAGTCGAGCACATTAACGATCTGGCCATGGCGGGCTGCATTATTATAAAAAAATAGGCCTTACATAAGAGGTGAAACGTCATGAGCCCTGCGTACGTTTATTTTCACATCTGATATTTGTTATGAAAGAAAATCACGAAACTACAGTTATCTTTTCAGCCTAACAATTGTGATAAAAGTGCATTGCTCAGCTGATGTCAGGGATATTCATTATAACCTTGTCCAATTGAAACTGGCCAGGTGGGTTAAGGCGTTCGACTCGTAATCTGAGGGACGGAGTTTGAATCTCCGTCGCACCAAACATGCTCGCTCTTTCTATTGGGGGTGCGTTATAATGTGACAATCAATTCTACCATTCGTTGATAAAAGAGTAGTCCAAGAGTTGACAGTGGGCGGTGATGATTAGCTGCCTTCCGTCCAGTCTTACGTTGTTAAATTAGGGACGACTAGCGCAGATAGCCCTTGTGTAGCTTCGCGCAAAATTCAAAACAAACAAACCAATTGAAATTACTTTTGACCACGTGTCAAGCAGGGGAAGAAAGAGTTCTTGATGACGAGAAATCCACTTGGAATAAAAATATATCTCACAATGGCAGGCCTAGGTATGAACCGCTGGTATGAATATTAACACTTTTATTGATAACAAAGTTTATACCTTCCTTTGAAAGGGTAGTTTTGAAACTTTAGAATCCCACCTTCTTACTTTTGCTTGTTTTTTAACACCTGTTACACGAGGCATATTTTAGTATTGATCCTAGAATGATCAACAAATTCGACCTTTCTGTAGTTTCCATGGATCCAAGGTTAGACTACCGGTATTTATTAATAACTTTTCTGCAGTTTCCATGGATCCAAGGTTATACTTCCGGTATTTATAAATACATTTTCTGTAGTTTCCATTGATCTAAGGTTAGACTTCCGGTATTTATAAATAGCTTTTCTATAGTTTCCATGGATCTAAAGTTGAACTTCCGGTATTTATTAATAACTTTTCTGTAGTTTCCATGGATCTAAAGTTGAACTTCCGGTATTTATTAACTTTTCTGAAGTTTACTTAGCACCAAGGCTAGACTTTTAATATTTATTCATTGTTGTTCTGTAGCTTACATGGACCACCATTAGACGTAAGTCATTTATTAGCAACTGTCACACAAACCATCCCAACGTCTTTTAGTATTGGTCCGACGATGGTCAACAGAAAGGTCATTCCGGAAACCGGTGATTTAGGGTGATTTCGATATATCTCGATAAATAAAGTCCAGCCTAGCTTGTGCAATTAAAAGATTAAAAGAAAACAAACAATACACAAAAGAAACTTGACATAATAAAATCGATATGGTGGTGATGTCATACTGGCTATTATAAATAAACTGGACATGATGAAATCTATATGGTGGTGATGCCATACTGGGTATTATAAATAAACTGGACATGATGAAATCTATATGGTGGTGATGTCATACTGGGTATTATAAAGAAACTGGACATGATGAAATCTATATGGTGGTGATGTCACACTGGGTATTATAAATAAACTTGATTTAATGAAATTTATGTGGTAGTGATGTCATACTGGGTGTTATGAAGAAACTTGATGACATAATGAAACATTTATGGTGGTGATGTCATTTTGGGTATTATAAAGAATCACGACATAATAAATTCTTTATGGTGGTGAAGTCATACTGGACATTATGAAGAAACTTGACATCGTAAATTCTATATGGTGGTGATGTCGTACTGGACATTATAAAGAAACTTGACATAATGAAATCTATATGGTGGTGATTTCAAACTGGACGTTATAAAGAAACTTGACATAATGAAATCTATATGGTGCTGATGTCCTACTGGGTGTTATATCATTCTTCTCATAATAGATCTTCATTGAAAGAAATTATATTTTTGATGTGAGAGTTACTGAGGACATCGTTTTGTGATACATTGGTCATCTGCTCTTACTTGAACACCACAACTTTGGACTTCACTGTTTTATTAGTTTCACGCAGGTCCGTCGTGGCCAGGTGGTTTAGGCACTTGTCTCGTAATTTGTACGTCGCGGATTCGAATCCTCGTCACACCAAACATGCTCATCCTTTCAGCCGTGAGGACGTTATAATGTGTCAGTCAATGGCAATATTCTTTGATAAAAGAGAAGCACAAGAGTTGGCGGTGGGTAGTGATGACTAGCTGCCTTCCCTCTAGTCTTACACTGTTAAATTAGGAACGGCTAGCACAGATAGCCCTCGAGTAGCTTTGCGCACGATAATACAGTAATACAAATAATGATTTCTCTCTGAAGATAACGATATTATTGTGTTTATTTTGTTTTGGGTCAGGTCACTGGTCAGATCCAAAGATCTAGGCCTAAAACTTATTACCAAGCGACTCATTTTTATCTAGTGAAAACAGCAAAGACATTTTCCAAATGACTTTTTTTGTTTCTTAAATCTACATCATCAGAATCCTGGCTGTCTCGTGCAGCATGTGTTAATTACGACTGAGAAACGACTAATGGTGCAATGTGTCAGGATAATTAAAACGAGTATTTTCTAAACCTTCAATTATAAACACGCTATTCTGTCTTTAGCTCATCATCACATCCATATATTATATATAAACAGCCTATCTGTTTACGTACACAACTAACAATAACAATTATTAGCCAAAACGTCAAATAACACGCATCAAAAACACAGTTCAGTATTATCAGAATTCATCCATCACATAAATCTTTTCATTGTTATAAGTTAACCTTACCAGATTAAGATCCTTAATTATTGTGGTCGGATATCAACAAAGATCTCGTCACCGGACACTATTGTAAATAGTAATTCAACGTGCAACGGATGCAGTCTAGTTGTTAAAGTACACAAAATATGTTACAGAGGATCCATGGTTACAGACTCTTGCTGTAGAAACACACTCCGCACTTCGGTGCCGAAGATGTACTACAAATGTCTCAGTCGCTGTTGGTGGATTTGGTTTTCCATCTATTTAATATTTATTAATAACATTTTTATAGTTTCCATGGGTTATTATAATATAATGTGTTGTACTTAACCACAATCTACTTTATGTAACACATATTTTGTTCCTGGATTGTTTGTGTTATTACACTATGTAACACATATTTTATTCCTGGATGGTTTGTGTTATTATACTATGTAACACAAATTTTGTTCCTGGATGGTTTATGTTAGTACACTATGTAACACAAATTTTGTTTCTGGATGGTTTGTGTTATTACACTATGTAACACAAATTTTGTTCCTGAATAGTATATGTTATTTCTTAATTGCTTATGTTATAAAAGTACAGAAAATGGCCATTATTCCCTTCAGACTTCAGAAATTAACCTATTTTCTATGTAAAAACGGACAAATTTGCACATTTCCACTTGCACAAGATCTGAATAAAGCAACATATGAATCAAGATTTACATGTATTTATACTAAAGTTATACACAAATGTTTAGAAGTGAGTAGTTGTTTTCGTGATTTGCGACTGTAATGTAAATCACTTTCACATATCAGACCCCAAATATAGTCTCCCATCATGTTTTCATTTTACGCTCCCAGGTCACAAAAGCAAACTTTGAAGAGAATAATAGATCTTTTCCATTCACTTCAGACATAAGTAATTGGGAGATAACACTTTCTGACCAGGAACAAGAGACAATAAACATTTTGTCACATGGTGTTATTGGTTGTTTGAGTTGTCTTTGCTTAACACAGACTGTGGTCTTAACTTAGAAATTTAATCGAAAAACGTCTGTTACGAAATCAATCTTTATAATGAATTCTCTAAAATAGACAGATGGCGTTATTTTATACACAGGACAGACAAAACTCGGTGTTTTTAGGAAAATCACTTCATTTATTGTCTCGAACTTTTTAGATAGCTGAAAGCGTTTTAAAGTATACTTCCATGATATTCTGAATGTTCTGCTCGCCCATTATTTAAAACCTCTAAAGACAGTTATAAACCACTAGATAGATGAAATCATTGTAAAGTAACTTCTTACAGGACCTAAGAATTGAATTAATCTATCATCATCATTAGGAAATTACCCGGAAATTATCGCATGTTTTCCTTTTTTTCTCTCATTAAACTTCCTCAAACCCGAACTCAGTGTTTGGTCATTTCATTATACATATCGAGGGGATTATTATGGTATGGCATTATACAAATCGAGGGGATTATTATGGTATGGCATTATACAAATCGAGGGGATTATTATGGTATGGCATTATACAAATCAAGGGGATTATTATGGTATGGCATTATACAAATCGAGGGGATTATTATGGTATGGCATTATACAAATCGAGGGGATTATTATGGTATGGCATTATACAAATCGAGGGGATTATTATGGTATGGCATTATACAAATCAAGGGGATTATTATGGTATGGCATTATACAAATCGAGGGGATTATTATGGTATGGCATTATACAAATCGAGGGGATTATTATGGTATGGCATTATACAAATCAAGGGGATTAAAGGAGTGTGAAATGAACAAAACTTTCGACGATATAATTATTGTGTGAGAAAAACGAAACCTAGTACCAAAAATAAAAAATAAATGTTAAAATTATCTTGTTTTAAATTAAAATATTTTGAAATACACTTGCATAAGATAGATGTCGTAACTGGTTAACACATTAACATCAATAGATAATATAAGTCAGTATAGGCTTGACGTCATATACCGGTTTAAACATGTACATTAATTAATTATGCAATTCAGTATACACTGGACGTCGTATACTGGTTTACGCAGTTACACATTAATAATACAGTTCAGTACTAGTGTGAAAACTCGTAGTTTGCGTATAAAATGTTTTTCTTTTAGTTTTAGTATTTAGATCTTGAATGTATCGACTGTATTAAGCATTAAACCGTCACTTTAATTTGAGTGATATCCTTGGTTACTTTGTAAAAATTTGGTTTGGTTTCTTTTTAATTTGGCGCAAAGCTGCTCGAGGACTATCTGCGCTAGCCGTCCATAATTTTGCAATGTAAGACTAGAGGGAATACAACTATTTATCATCACCCACCGTCAACTCTTGTGCTACTCTTTTACCAACGAATAGTGGGATTCACTGTTACGTTATAACGCCCCCGCGGCTGAAAGGCGAGCATATTTAGAGAGACAAGGATTCGAACCCGCGACCCTCAGATTACGAGTCGAGTTCCTTGACCATCTGACCATGCTGGTCATTTTGCTAGAGATTATGAAGGTAGAATTTTGATCGAATCAGAAGGTAGTGAAGGGCGTCTCAAAGATCTGGAGGTTAAGCCTGTTTTATAACACGATACCCGCTAAACATCTCTAATACAAAAGACATGTTGAGACAAATCGTCTACGTCTACGGATTCACAATGCTAAAATCAGTGGTTCGATTCCTATTGTAGATACAGCGGGAAGTCCAATGTGGCTTTGCTGAAAGAACAAAAAAACGCAAAACACACTGTTGTCTGAGATGGCCATATAATGGGAGACACATTTTCCTTAGTAATGTGTAATGTGTGATATAACATACACGTAAACCATGAGGTTACACCATAAATACTTATTTGTTCATACTGTCAATTTTGTTCACTTTAATGAAGTTTACAAAGCTTTCCACGTACATGAGTTATTCCTTCACATATTGCGTTACTTAAACGTTTATCGTACATCGTCAATTCGTCACAAGCTTTTCTCAGGGGAGGTAAAATCGTTTAACAACGAAACAATACATCGTTAAAGTAACCCCCTGTTGACGGTTATCTTCTCTTTATCGTGTGGACCTGTCAACAAGCAAAACAAAACAAAACAGATATTGCGGTATTGGCAGTGTTATCTGGGGACAATCCCCAAAACAACCGTTCATATATGAACCTAATCACTGACTATGTTCCACACCTTGAAGCCCGACATGACCAGGTGGTTAAGGCACTCGACTCGTAATATAAGGGTCACGGGTTCGATTCCCCTTCGTACCAAACATGCTCGTCCTTTTAGCTGTGGCGGTGTTATAATGTGACGGTTAATCCCACTATTCGTTAGTAAAATAGTAGTCCAAGAGTTGGTGGTGGGTGGTGATGACTAGCTGCCTTCACTCTAGTCTCACACTACTAAATTAGGGACGGCTAGCACATATAGACCTCGTGTAGTTTTGTGCGAAATTCAAAAGAAACCCAACTTGTATAATGTCATGTCTGTCCAAAACAGTTAATATCTTGATCAGTATGATTATAGTGAATGTGTTTACGATGAAACACCTTTCGTAGCAGCAGGAAAATATGATAATAGCTGGAGGATAAAACGTAACAACCAGGATATGATAAAACAGCTGTTGATTTATCCAAAAACAAATTTATTATTAGTTAGATATAACAGTGTTCGGTTCATCTGTCACTGGTGTTTAACATCTAAGGACAGGGATGGCTAGAAGCTAACTTTTATCACTCCAGTTGTACCATTACATGGATGGCTAGAAGCTAACTTTTGTCACTCCAGTGGTACCATTACATGGATGAATAGAAGCTAACTGCAGCCACCTAATATTACCATTACAACAATGGTTAGCAACTAACTTTAGTCTCTCAAGCAGTACCATTACAAGGATGGATGGAAGGTAATTTTCGTCATTCCTGTAACAATGAGAAATAATTAGAAACTAAGTGTAATTATTTCAGATCGTAATAATCATGGATTTTGAAAGCTGACTGTAGTCACAAAGGGAAGTGACCAACAATTATTGGAAATAAATAGTTATTATACCACGGATCAAGGAATGTTAGAAATAATTTGTTATACAGTGTTCCCTCGCCACTTCGCGGATCCTCTTTCGCGGCTTCACCACTTCGCGGGCTCGGCCAACCCCCACATATATATATATATATATACATATATATAAAATAATAAACATTAAATCTAAAATATAGCATTAAATACCATTAAAATATTAAAAATAAATATAATTAATAGTGTAAATAAAAAAACAGGTATATTTTGAGATATAAACATATATTTGAGTTTATAACAGCGTAAAAATGGAAACAGAACCAACTGGAAAGGCTATAGATGTACGCATTGTGCGTCTGCAAAGGCTACGCGAGATCAGCTTCATGGCGTAGCGATGTGCAAGACGGGTTATGATTGGTGCAGAAATGAAAGACGGCCAATGACAGCTACCCATTTTGATTGTCTTTCACCATTGCTACATGTCTTCAAAATGTTCATAAGGCATTGCAAGAGATGAAGCCCTGTACCGTTAATGCAAGCTGGAAGAAGTTGTGGCCTGAGGTTGTTCACGACGACAAGGGATTTATGCCTGAAGAAATCCAACACTCGGCTGTTCAAAAAGCTGTGCAATTAGCTTCGCTAATCAAAGGTGAAGGATTTGCCGATATGACGAAGGAAGACGTAGATGAACTGATTGACTTAGAATCCGAACCACTCGCCGAGGAAGACGACGAAGAGGAAACACCGAAAGAAGCCGAGGAAACAATGGAGCAAAGTGGATGGTCGTTAGAGCGGTTAGGTAAACTAATGAAACTAATTAACAAAGTGAAGGAGTGCTCACAGGAATGGGATAACGATATGGTTCGATCAGTAGATATTGCAATAAAATAGAAGAACTGATGACTCCTTATCAAATGATTTTCGATAGGCTAAAGAGGCAGAGAAAACAACTGCCAATAACAATGTTTTTCCAGCCGAGCAAGAAAGAAAGGGTACCGGTGGCAAGTACTGTTCCTGAAGTTGTAACGACCGACGAAGAAATTTCCGATTCACCTTCCACAGAAGAGGAAGTGGTGTCCCCCGAAAAGACACCACCTGCTGAAGATATGTAATTTTTAATTTTAAGGCTTAATATCTTAATAATTGTTCTTATTATTTCAGCAATAATGAACAGTATTGTAATGGGAGGGTTAAATAGTTGTGCAGGGAGGGTTTTAAAAGTCTAAATGCACATAAATATATGCGTAAAAATCGGCGATCGCACTTCGCGGAAAATCTCCTTTCGCGGGGGATTTTGGAACGCATCTACCGCGATACACGAGGGAACACTGTATACCACAAATCAATAATTGTTAGAAATAAATAGTTATTATGCCACGGATCAAGAGTTGTTAGAAATAAATAGTTACTGTACCACGGATCAAGGATTGTTATAAGCTAAAAGTAGTCGCATTAAAGAGTGAGTAAGGATGGTTTGAAACTAACAAAAGTCACTTTAGGATTGAATACAAATGGCTGGAAACTCAAGTTAAATATAGATGGTTAAGAACTGAGAGAAGTCACACTAGGATGGGTGGGATCTAACAATTGCCTTGTTTAGATGTTTAGAAGCTAACGATACCTTATATATGATAATGGTGGATCGGAAGCCAACACTAACCACTCTTAAACACGTAAGATGTTCTGATTAATTTGGTTTCCGCTGTCCATCTACTTAAAGCTTGTTCCGACAGGAAACAATTTCTAAACACGAGGCAATCTTTTGTTATGGTACAAGTATAAACGGAAATTGTAAACAAATATGACTTCCTGTAACACAATATCCTTTTCGTTTCTTTTGAAGACTAAATATGTTTTCGTTCATATACAGATAATTTAAACGAAATTCTTCGAATTTGCATATTCAATACTTTTTTCGTTTTCTCCACGTAATTTGGCTTGAATTTCTTTTACGCTCATGAGATTCGTTTCCAGAGTTTAATCAACAAAAAATACAATTTGTTGCTCATTAATTAAAACCTTGAAACGAAGATAGATTTAATTATCTTAGAGTAATTTTTTGAAACTTGCAAAATTTCGAATTATTCCTGCCATTAGTACGAACATTTAAAGTGTAAATGTAAATGAACCATTAGCGATAAGTGTAGGTAGGCTTACCAGTTTTCCTTACCGAAACCTTCAATATATCATTATTTGTGGGATGAATATTACCAAGCAACACTTTTCCTTAAGTGTTGTATAATAAGTGTCTTAATTTTACGCGGGTTTCAATTCATCAGGGTAGGTTCACTTCTGTTACGTAATCAATATTGCTCAAACACGAGTACCACGAGAATATTCGCAGTCCACTTTCAGTCTCGCGACTGGCGTCTTCATTTTTCTCATTTTTATTTTACGTCTTCTACACAAACCAGCTTCCAATAGTCGGTAATGTAAACATTCTTAACTTTCTCGTAATTAAAATTTAAAATCTAACAGAAAGTCAGCTTTGATTCAAGAACTGAGACATTAAAATCTAATCAATTTTCCTGAAACAGAGAAAAGCGAAACATCTCTAACATTAGGGTGATCGTATATATATAACGTTATCACAGAGAATTTAACAAAGTTGTAATTCATTCATAGTCTCTGGACATTTAGATCTTAAAATGGAGATCATTCATTCATTGCCTCTGGACACTTAAATCATAACATGGAGATGGTTCATTCATAGTCTTCAGACACTTAGATCTTAACATGGAGATGATTCATTCATAGCCTCTGAACACTTAGATCTTAACGTAAAGATAAGTCATTCATAGTCTCTAGACACTTAGATCTTAAAGTAAAGATAACTCATTCATAGTCTTTAGACACTTAGATCTTATCATGAAGATGATTCATTCATAGTCTCCAGACACTTAGATCTTATCATGGAGATGATTTATTCATAGTCTCTAGACACTTAGATCTTAACGTAAAGATAACTCATTCATAGTCTTTAGACACTTAGATCTTAACGTAAAGATGACTCATTCATAGTCTTTAGACACTTAGATTTTAAAATGGAGATGATTCATTCATAACCTCTGGACACTTAGATCTTATCATGAAGATGATTCATTCATAGTCTCCAGACACTTAGATCTTATCATGGAGATGATTCATTCATAGCCTCTGTACACTTAGATCTTAACGTAAAGATGATTCATTCATAGTCTCTGACCACTTAGATCTTAACATGGAGATGGTTCATTCATAGTCTCTAGACACATAGATCTTAACGTAAAAATGATTTATTCATAGTCTCTGGACACTTAGATCTTAACATGGAGATGGTTCATTCATAGTCTCTAGACACTTAGATCTTAACGTAAAGATGATTCATTAACATTATCCCTAATATCATCATTGGTAACACATAAAAACTTGTATTGTAAAACAAGTTTTATTGTTAACTAGGAAACTTTGTAAAGCTTTAATAGAAGTCCTGCTGAACATTGTGGGACGTATTGTTTATAGGCATTTATAAAAATCTGTGAATATCATTAATTCTAAAAAGAATAGAAAATTTGCAAGTTTACTGGACAAGAAACAATAAATATATTTCAATTTGTTACATGAATTGTGTATGTTCAAACAATAACAGTTTCTTTGTGACGTTGTCATGACGTATTTTTAAAGTAGGCAATAAATGTGAGAACGGTCTTCGAAGTTTTTATATTAATTTCAAAAATACAATAAAAACTAAGTTTTGTAAAGTATTTTCAGTGTGTTGTAAGTTAATAGGCCTTCTTAATAGGTTAATAGGCAAGTACAAAACTTACCAGATACACCACGTTCCTTTTAAAAAGTTATATTTGTATACAATACTAGAATCCAATGAGTCTTTTTAGGCCTAACATTTTACGAAAAAACAACACATTTAAGGACTGACTTTTATTATTAAATTGTCGTATCAAACCCGGGTTGTCCAATAGTTGATCAGATTGTTTTTATCTTTTACTAATTTAAAACAAAATCGATACAAATGTGAAATCACCACCAGCCATTTTGACGAGTTATAAGCTAATGTAACGATGGATCAATGGTATCTGGGTATTTTGCCCTGGAGGGTCAGGTTCTCTTTGACCTCTTTCTCCTTCCTGAACTTATTTTCCCTAACTGTTTGTATGTTAGGTCCTTCTCAGGGCAATGTCCATTTATAGTCTATTATTCACAATAGTAATGTAACGATTTCAAGTTGGCTCACACATTTTGAAACTAGCGCGAGAACCACCAGTTGTCCTGAGACCTTTGTTTCCAATGTAAGGCCCTACAATCATTTTAAGAAGTTCGAAATAAGAACCACAAGCATTTCTTTTAAATTTAAAACAAAGATATAATTACAACAAGTTATTCTTTTAAGTTTCAAACAGAGATGTAAGTACCACCAGTCATTATTTTAAGCTGGATTTACACCTACTTTGTACATTCAGAGTGAATACTGGTTTCATAGGCTGCAAGTTACCCTACTTGTATACATTCAGAGCGAACATTTGTTTTATAAGATGGAAGTGGCCGGGGGCGGCCAAATGGATTAAGGCGTTCATTTTTTTTCAATCACACAAGAATGTTTTACTCATCAGGAAGAAACAACAACTCTTACTTAGATCAAATTATTAAGAATATACTGACGGATGTCAGGTAATATGCAACAATGATATTTTTATTTTGTTTAGAAACTGAAATAAAATTTCAACAAATGACAACATCTCAATATTTTTATTTTTGAAAAAAAAAGCTTAATAAGAAAAATATAATTTTAAAGAAATGTTTTAGATATTATAACTGTTCATCGTTTTCCGTGAACATTGGTCTCCTTGTTTGTTTGTTTTGAATTAAGCACAAAGCTACACAATGGGCTATCTGTGCTCTTCCCACCACAGGTCTCAAAACCCGGATTTTAGAGTGTAAGTCGTGTAAGTCCGCAGATATACCGTTGAGCCACTGGGGGGCCATTGGTCCCCACAATGTCTGTTCATTAATAAATTCTGACACAACGACCAGCAGGAATCTGCTGGAACATTCAGGTTGTGTTTAGTTAGAAGAGACAGAGAAGGAAGGTTTTTTTCTTGGATCTTCCAATAACCTAGAAGTGCAAGGACCATCGAGATATGAGTTGATCTCTGTATATTCTGATGATGAGGTAGTTGGTTACTTGGAGGCAACGAATAAATGAAAGATTTTACTCATTTTGTGGGGTGGGTGGATTTATAGTTTTCTTTCAGTTCTTCACTTGTAGACTATTGAGAAATCTTAGTTGATCTCTTATTGCTAGATCATTCGATTGGATTCATAGGTCGTAGGTCCAATGATACAAGAGTCAAGTTTAAATCTGCGATACAATGATGCAACCAAGTAGATGACACTTTGCTGCTCATGTTTAGTCAGTCAGGGATGAATACATTTCTTCAATGCAGAGACGAAATTGAAATTCTATCTGGATTGTATGCTGTCGATATCGGACATCATCCTATGAATACGTGGCACTACATTACTGGAGGTAACAATGTCCGCAAACGCAAACTAACGTGGCAGGGGTTTAGTTTAGAGAGAGAGAAATCAAAAGAATTCTCTCTCTAACTGGAGTGTTCAGGAACGATGTGGTTTCTCTTCGTCCCCTTTCGTGGAAGGTTATTGAAGTTAGCTTTTTTTATTATTATGTTTTTAAAACTCTTTTGCGGGTGAAGGAGTGAAGCTGGCCATAATTAATATCATTCATGAACAAGACCAAGGTAGCACTGGAGAAAACAGCCAGATCCCGTCCCGAAAGGCAGATGTCATAGTAAACGACCCGATTCAGGGAAAGGCAACAAAGTTGCCTTGGCTGGGATCTAAAGATCGAATGCCTTAGTTTTTATTGTGGGGGAGGGGAAACGGGAGCGCCCCGAGAAAAACCCACTTTCACAGGACAGGCACCGAAAGTTTTACCTGTCCACTGTCCGACCTAAAAAAGAAAAATACATGAATGAATTTTTTCCCTTTAAGTACTTTGTTGTGTGATTTGGGATTCTTGAA
This sequence comes from Carcinoscorpius rotundicauda, assembly GCA_011833715.1. Lineage (NCBI taxonomy): Eukaryota > Metazoa > Arthropoda > Merostomata > Xiphosura > Limulidae > Carcinoscorpius > Carcinoscorpius rotundicauda. Next base: position 77,338,170 of record CM022400.1, on the reverse strand, counting down.
ATATGTTGTATGGTGAAATAAATTTGTTGGTCCACTAGTTAATTTATAGAGTGATGCCGTTAGTTTCTTTCTGTGTTCTGCTTTTAAATAGTTTGTGTATGATATTTCTGTTGGTCTATTTCTTAGTGTTTATAAGTTGCTGATTTGATGTGTACAGTTTACTGGAGTAAACGATGGTAGACTGAATGCAGATCTTAGTATTTTAATTTGTTGAGCTTGGATTTTCTGGAGTGTCTTATTTGACATGTTATATGTGACTTGACATCCATACTCTATTAATGGACGGATGTAAGCCCTGTATACTTGGATAATGGTATTCGGTGAGCATTTCGAGTGTTTGCTGGTTAAAGTCATTAAGTATGAAATACGTTTTCTAATTGATGAGTGTAAGTTGTTAACATGTTTTTTTCCATGTTAGTTTTGTGTCGAAAGTGATGCCAAGGAATGTGATGTTTTTGCTCATGTTAGTGGGCGTATTTCCAAGTGATAATTTTATTTTCTAGATTTTTTTCTTAATTTCCTGTTTTTTAATTTCCTGTAGAAGGTGATTGCTTGTGTTTTGGTTGGATTTAAAACAACTGTTCACTTGTTACTCCAGGTTGAGACGTTGTTCAGTGATTCTTGCACTCGAGACATGGCCATTACTGGGTTTCTGGAGGTGCTCCACATAGCGATGTTATCTGCGTATTGTGAATTATGCGTGTATGTTAAATTGGGGAAAGGTATGTTGCTGACGAAAATGATATATAGTAGTGGAGAAAGGACTGATCCTTTGGGGCACTCCTGCAGTTATATTGAATGATTTAGATACAGTTTTATTGACTTTTACTTGTGCTGTTCTATCTGTTGGGAAGTTTGATATCCATTTAACTATAGTAGGGTTTAATTTTAGGTGATTTAGTTTGTATTTGATGACATTGTGTCATACGTTGTCAACTGCTTTCTTGACATCTAGGAATACACCAATGGCTACTTGGTTGTTGTTAAAAGCTTTGTAGACTGATTTAGTGAGTCGTGTGAGGTGATCTGTTGTTTGTGTATTTCTCCTGGAGGCATTTTGGGATTCTGAAAGGTATTATTTATTTCATAAAAATGGAGGAGACTGTTGGAGATAATTCTTTCCATCAGTTTGCCAAGGCAGCTTAAAAGACTGATGGGACGGAAATTATCTGGATTGGTCCTGTTGGTTTGTTTCTTTGGGATCGTGGTTATGATGAATTTTTTTCCGAGTGTCATGGTAATATCCAGTCGCTAGTGAAATGTTCATGATGTTTATGAGGTGTTGTAGTAGGAGAGTGGAGCTTTTTTTCAGAATGTTTGGTATTTGGTCATGTCCGGGGGAAGTGTTTTTCAAGTTTTTGATATTAATTTTCCTGTTGATTGAACTGGAGTACGCTTTTTGTGTCTCGCCAGGAAACCGTGGTGAGAATGAAGCTTGGTTTGTATTTATGAAGTTGTTGACATGTTGTTGGTGTTGTGGGTCAAAGTCGACTGAATTTAGGTTGCAGAAGAAGGATTCGTAGTAGTCAGCTAACAATGTCCTGACCTTAGGTAAAATCTTTAACCACTTTACCAGGTGTACGTATGGTCACCAAATCTGTAAGCACAATCCAGTTATGAAAAGTAAGATTTAATGTACCAGTAGATAAATTATCCAACTTCTCCTGATGAATCTTCTGTAAAGACTTTTAATCGTTTTAATTTCTCAGTTCCACCATGTTGGTGTTACCAAGTGAACTCTAGTCTCTTCCTCATGCTGGTGTCACCAAGTGAACTCTAGTCTCTCCCTCATGTTGGTGTCACCAAGTGAATTCTTGTGGATCAGTTGTTTTTACTGATTTTTGGACACGATTGCTGATGCTTTGTGAATTACTTTCAGCATTGGCCAAGTTTCAAGGATCATGGTGATGAAAAAATTCTAACAAACTGTTGATTTAAATTCATCGAATTGTTCATCTTCTGAGTCATTATATGTAGATGAGCTATCACCATCTCTCACGCTAAGTAGTGTTTGTGGTTTAAATCCAGACAAGTATAAACCATTGATCATACTGTATGTGTTATCAGGTTATATGCTTGTTAAAGTTAAAGATATTATTACATCATATTCAGCTCCAATGTTATCAGATATGTCACACACCCCTTAAAATGCCAACATGACCGTTTGTACTTTTATATCAAATATAAAGTGCCCAATAACTCCAAAAATATTATACATTTGTCTGCTTCTCCAGATATCCACACTGACATTGATGTTGATTACAAGTTGCAATAGAGAGATGACTTCTTGTTGTACTATATCAAATATTTTATCCATAAATATTGTGGACAGATGCTTGCCACTGGTACCATAAGCAATGTAGACAGATGCTTACCACTGGAAAGAATATGCTAAGAATCTATGGCTGTCATTAGGACTTGAATATCTTTTGAATCCACCATTGAGAAGCGTTACGTTAAAACTAACACGTTTTTTAGTAATGTGCTTCCAACTAGGATATATAGACTTATGATTAGTATGCTGAGGACCGCCCTTTCCCACTATTCATTGATAAAAGAGTAGCCCAACAGTTGGCGGTGGGTGGTGATGACTAGCAGCCTTCCCTCTAGTCTTACACTGCTAAAGTAAGTAGGGCTATCTGCGCTAGCCCTCGAGTAGCTATGCGCAAAATTCAGAAACAAACAAGCCTAACAGTAGGAGGTGTTCATGCACGTCTGATATCAGTTTAGATATCAGTTTCAGATTCTCTCAGCTCAGACTTGGCTGGATTAATAATAATTTAATGCATTAAATGTTTAGGTGATTCCACAATACTGATGTGGTGTAACCATCTTACCATAACCATTTTTTACTGAGCATATCACGATGTTTTCAGTAAGTTCTATTCAAAACTTAATTAAGCTACTTTTTGTTGATTTGGTTTGGTTTGTTTTGAATTTCGCGCAAAGCTACACGAGGGCTATCTGCGCTAGCCCTCCCTAATTTAGGAGTGTAAGACAAGAGAGAAGGCAGCTAGTCTCAATCACCCACCGCCAACTCTTAAGCTACTCTCTTTTCTAACGAATAGTAGAATTGGCCATCACATGATAACAACCCTACGGCTGAAAGGATGAGCATGTTTTATATGACAGGGATTAGAACCCGCAACCCTTAGATTAAGAATAGCTTTTTGTTAACGCTAAACCAATTAATATAGCATAAATGTACAGCTGATAATCCATATTTTAATATTACATAAACTTAAAGTTTCTGTTTTTATAATACAAAATATTTAAAAAAATTGAATTTTCTCCTAGTGGGAGAAATGCGATTTTTTCCTCTAATTACCCTTCTCTTTTCTAATTAATTTACCATTCCTCCAAGAAGTAAAAAAAAAGTTAATTACTAATTATAATATTTTCATTGCTCAGGGAATACATAATTTGTATAGCCTTCAATTGTATTTGGTTAAATTCATTGTTTCTCCTACCTGTCGCCCCCTAGTGGCACAGTGGTGTGTCTGCGGACTTACACACTATAAACCGGGTTTTGATACCCGTGGTGGGCAGAGCACAGATAGCTCATTGAGTAGCTTTGTGCTTAATTCTAAACAAACAAAAATCTCCTACCTGTCACATCCTCTCTACGAAGATTTGTTAATAATTCTCTCTTACGTTCAATACTATTCTATGTATAACCAATAGAAAACCAACATTTTCATCTATCAAATGACGTATTATATGCAGAAAATTGTTAATTTCTCTGTCAGTACAAACTTCATTTCCATAGGAAAGGTTCCCACAAGAATTAAGTTTATACTAAAAGATAAATTAACGTGTTGTGGGTATAATAAAGACAGTATAGAATATTTGCCATATAAACTTAAAATATTAAATATTCACTAAGTCATTCAGTTAATACAAATGATATTCAAATAAATTTTAATACCTTAGCATTACCTACCAAAGTATTAGAATACAAACACGAATACTTTCAGAGCTGTATTTGAAAGAGGTAGATTACCCTATGTCTGATATTTATATTTGTTACAGATCGAACGATGCAGCAAACCATGCAACACCAATCATAACGTAAATTATAATACCGTATCAAGATAACACGTGTGACAAAGTAAGATTGTAAATTAACGTATTCTGCGTGTGGTTTTACTTCTGCAACTAATTAGTTGATAAAAAGGAAAATAAAAATCGATTGGAACACAGTGAAACTGTTACTGACATGAACTGACCACAGGTCATCTGTTATGCGACCATTCACAATAATTCTGCGTGACATTTCTTCCACTTAGTTGCAGAGTACATTAAATAAACTTTAACCCAGAAGGTCTCGTTTTGCTAGTTAGTTTTAGTACCTTGTACTGGAATGTCTTATAAAGGTTCTGAAGTCCGCTGTATTATTGAAACATATGACTAGATATATTATTTAATACAACCTTTCAAATAACACAAATAATTAGTCATTACAATTAAATACATTTTTCCCTACAAATAGACATCAATAGTGTTTACTTAAGTAACTGTTTCTTCAGTGAATTTTCTAGAATTTTTACCGTTCTTCCGAATCAGACTAAACAAGACTTTTTAAATATTTGCACATGATAAAGTTTGAAATCCTCTAAACCCCGAGCTCTAACACTTTCATCAAAACAGTTTTATTTTCAAATATTATCAACTTCTCATAAAATAAGCATCTGAGGAAAATTCCACGTTGCGCAGAATAAGAAACGATAAACGTAATATTTAAAAATAATTATGAAAATACAGCTAAAAATAATACAAACGTAACGGAGAGATTTAGGTTTTAAAGGCCTTATAGTTTCTTAACTTGTAAGAAATATCCAGTAATGTTTCTAACTGGAATATCGAATTTTGAACTTTTTTTTTTCGTGTCTTATTTATTTTCGTTTAAGTTTCAGTGAAACGGATGTGTTGCTCTCTAAATTTGTCTTAATACATGTCTTAACGAAACATTTCAGGACGAGCCACAAACTTTCCCCATCTCACCGCGTCCCGTGCGTGTCGTAGAACTGTCATGACGCCTTCATGACGATTTATTGAAACAGTTTTTTAAGATTTAAAGTTAAGCACGCTCCTTTTCTTTCTTTCTTCCTTTCTTTTTTTGCAGAAAGATCAGTGGTTGTGACATAAGTAAAAGATATAGGCTTTTCCAACAGACTTGTATGTGAGCCATTATTCAGTGTTTCTAATCCATCCCACGTTGTAGTTGTGTTTAAAACCACCGTGGAAACAAACAAAAAATAAAATAAAATATACAACTACTTGTGATTATTAAAAAAACTGTTTAAATATTTTCACAACTGTTTACATTGTGTTTAATATTGTTTTGTGTATCCATCGAAAACAGTAGAGGGAATCAGTTTATTTCATGAGGTCATTACTGTTTATTCCATTCGTCCTTATTAGCTACTAACCATGGATCCAGGGAAGTCATCGTATCACACAAGCAAATGAGGTCCAGCATGGCCAGGTGATTAGGAAGCTGGACTCGCAGTCTGAGGGTCAAGGGTTCGAGTCCTCACCACACCAAACATGCTCGCCCTTTCAACCGTAATGTTGTTATATGTTGCAGTCAGTCCCACTATTGTTAGTAAAAGAGCAGCCCAAGAGTTGGCGGAGGGTGGTGATGATTAGCTGCCTTCTCTCTACAATTACACTAGCCCTTATGTGGTTTTGCGCGGAATTCAAAACCAAACACAAACGAATATTAACGTTGGTTGCTTTTGCGCCCGCGTCGCGCCAAACATGCTCGCCCTCCCAGCCGTGGGGGTGTTATAATGTGACGGTCAATCCAACAAGAGTTGGCGGTGGGTGGTGATGACTAGCTGCTTTCCCTCTAGTCTTACACTGCTAAATCAGGGACGGCTAGCACAGATAGCCCTCGAGTAGCTTTGTGCGAAATTCCAAAAAACAAACAAACAAATGCTTTTGAAGCGACACCTACTGTGCTGTAATGGACGTGTTCTAGTGCCTAAAAACTGCTAGATAAAAATTAACAGAACCCCAGTAAAATATTCTGAATGAAGAACTATTGATTTGAGTGTAATGCTTGGCTCATCACGAAACGGTCCTTCAGATACAAGTTATTGTTACCTTATTAATGAGAGTTTATACTGGGCCAAACCTCAATTCGTTTAGTGGGCCATGTTTTCTAAGTTGTGTAAAAATAGTGATAACTTATACACCTGCGATGTTTAGTTTTTCTAACTGGAAGGTATAGCTAGAAAATAGAATGTTTGGCTTCTTTTCACAGCAAAATAAAAATAAAGTGGCCCATATTTTGGAGCATTAGATGTATATAAGAGCAACAGTCAAATCCCACTACTTGATCTGACATTAGTGTTTCAAAGTTGGTTCTTTGTGGTGTTGACTATCTGCCTTCCATAACATTTTTAATATCATATAGGGCTAGCGCAGACAGCCCTCATGTGGCTGTGAGCGACACCCAGGAAAGAGCAAAACACCTTTGCACCGAGCATCACTTGGTGATATTATCAGAGTTAGATAAGAGCTGTAGTTGTTCACAACTAATTTTTTCAGGATAGGCGTTTTCTTATCCAAACTCAACTAGAATGGTTTACGTTATTACGATTTTACATAAAGTCTTTAGACATATTTTCTCCCGTTTTATGAATGTGGTCCAACAGTCTAAAATAGTCTAAACGACTGAAGGTTTTGTCACGCTTCTTGAGCGAATTATTAGTTTTAAACGAGACGTACTTTAAAAGTTCATAAAAACATAAAAAGAAATTACTTATTAAATCGAGAATCCAGTCTCAGCTTCCGCGTTTCAAATAATTCGCAAAGTCACGAGATTTAGTAAATTTCGTAATAAATTTTTCTAACTTATCTAATCTTATCTTATGTATATATGCATGCATATATACATAAACTCTTCGTTTGTTTGACGTCATCATACAGATTCGAACAATCACTCGTGTGCAGTTACTTCTTCAAAATTTTATCATTTTATGATAACTTCACTATTTTTTCCCAATAATCTTCAAATATTAGAATCGGTTTTTAATTACATCTGTTGCATATAAATGACGGTTGGTGTCTCGTAGACCAGGAGTGCAAAGTCACGTGGTCTCTTCAAAATTTGTGTCGAAAACTAAGCATTTCGTGATTACTTGACATTTACAAACTGAATGTTGGAAAATATATATTCAGAAAAAAATTAACAAATAACAAAAATAAGCCTCTACCCGCTGATAAATTTGTGAGAAATGTCATATAAAACCACGATGTTATTTACAAGTTAATAATGCTTGGCCTATATTCCCTAAAATTATGTACAAGTATTTGTTTATTTCTCGAATTTCTCGAAACGGTACGAGAACGTATTTGTAGTAATTTTTAAGCGGTAAACTAAAGATAGGTATTTATTAAAAACCATCCGTCTCAATCTCTTGGAATACTCTTACCAACGACTAATGGGATTGACTGTAACTTTATAACGACATCAAGGTTATAAAGGTGAGCATTTTGGTAATTGAAATTTATCTCTCAGGTCACACCATGTCAATAAGAACATTAAGTAAATAGATATGAAAGTGTGGTATTCCCTGTACGAATACGATGTGTCTTTAATACGGTGTTGTTTTTGTAAATACATATTTATTCAGTTAATCTGATGTTTCTTATGCAACTCAGGCTAATACCATAGTATTTTACTGTGTATGTGTTCACTAGATCAGGCTAATACCACAGTATTTTACTGTGTTTGTGTTCACTAGATCAGGCTAATACCACAGTATTTTACTGTGTATGTGTTCACTAGATCAGGCTAATACCACAGTATTTTACTGTGTTTGTGTTTACTAGATTAGGCTAATACCACAGTATTTTACTGTGTATGTGTTCACTAGATCAGGCTAATACCACAGTATTTTACTGTGTTTGTGTTCACTAGATCAGGCTAATACCACAGTATTTTACTGTGTTTGTGTTCACTAGATCAGGCTAATACCACAGTATTTTACTGTGTTTGTGTTCACTAGATCAGGCTAATACCACAGTATTTTACTGTGTTTGTGTTTACTAGATTAGGCTAATACCACAGTATTTTACTGTGTATGTGTTCACTAGATCAGGCTAATACCACAGTATTTTACTGTGTTTGTGTTCACTAGATCAGGCTAATACCACAGTATTTTACTGTGTTTGTGTTCACTAGATCAGGCTAATACCACAGTATTTTACTGTGTTTGTGTTCACTAGATCAGGCTAATACCACAGTATTTTACTGTGTATGTGTTTACTAGACGAATACCACAACATGTTTTGTACGATTGCTCGCTAAGCTAACATAGTATTTTATAGTTTTTTTTCTCTTTATTTATCCCACCTCAACGAGGGGGTATACACAGAAATACAACAATTAAAACACAAGTTAATAAATTATCATGTATCAATAACTCTACAGATTATCATGCTGAAAATTACTACAAAGCTAATAAATTAGAAACAAAAAATATACAAAAGATGTAATTTTGAACAGCAGCTATTCAAATAATACAGTTTACGTATCAAAACAAGAAACCAATAGATCTGTTGTTGGCAACAAAATTAAAAAGACAATGGAAATAAAGAAATTACAATTTATCTTAATGAAGTACACAAGTAATAACCTTGGGCACCTTGGTTTGCCAAGGTACCAACATAAGAATACGTATAATAAAAAAACACCTAATGAGTTATGTAACAAACATGTGAGTGTTCGGTACTCTAATATAATGTTTTATTGTACTAGTATTTGATAGGCTGATATCGTGTTTTATTGTACGAGTGTTCACCGGGCTAGTACAGCGTTTTATTGTACAAATTGTTCGCTAGGCAAATAGAATGTTTTATTGTGCGAGTGTTCGTTAGGCGAATATAGTGTTTTTTTGAACAAATGTTTCCTACACAAATATAGCGTTTTATTTGCTAGGCTAATATAGGATGCTATTGTACGAGTATTTCCTAAACTAATACAGCATCTTATTGTAGAAATTGTTTCCTAGACTCATATAGTGTTTTATTGCACGAGTGCTTTATATCCATACACTGCTGACCAAAATCTTAAGGCCAGTGAACATAAAGAAAAAATATGCATTTTGCGTTGTTAGACTCAACCACTTATTTGAGTAGAACTTCGTAAGATAAAAATAAGAAAAGGGAAAATAAAAATAAAAACGTTTTCAGCATTTACTAGGAAAAATGTGGTTGAGTCTTACAGCGCAAAATACATATATTTTCTTTATGTTCATTGGTCTTAAGATTTTGACCAGCAGTATATATAGTGTTTTATTGTACCAATTGTTCGATAGGCTAATATTGTGTTTTATTGTACGAGTGTTCCCTTGACAAATATAGTGTTTTACTGTTACGATTGGTCTCAAGGCTAATTAATATAGTGTTTTACTGAACAGGCGTTCGCTAGACGAATATAGTGTTTCATTGCACGAGAGTTCGCTAGGCTAATACAGTGTTTCATTGCACGAGAGTTCGCTAGGCTAATACAGTGTTTCATTGCACGAGAGTTCGCTAGACGAATATAGTGTTTCATTGCACGAGAGTTCGCTAGGCTAATACAGTGTTTCATTGCACGAGAGTTCGCTAGGCTAATACAGTGTTTCATTGCACGAGAGTTCGCTAGACGAATATAGTGTTTCATTGCACGAGAGTTCGCTAGGCTAATACAGTGTTTCATTGCACGAGAGTTCGCTAGGCTAATACAGTGTTTCATTGCACGAGAGTTCGCTAGACGAATATAGTGTTTCATTGCACGAGAGTTCGCTAGGCTAATACAGTGTTTCATTGCACGAGAGTTCGCTTGGCTAATACAGTGTTTTATTGTACCAATTGTTCTGTAAACTGCTACAGTATTTTGTCGAAAGGGTATTCTACAGACTGCGATAATGTTTCAAGTATGAATAACCCTTGAAGTAATACGGTATTTCATATACTGTTATCCTCTGGAATAAAACAGTGTTTGGCGTATGAATATTTTTTTGGCTAATCCAGTGTTTCTTCTGCTTACTGGCATTGCATTATCTATTGGTTTTGTTTCCAGATTGAGATAAAGCTTTTATTAAGAAGTTACAATATTTTATTTACTCTAATAGCTTTCACTTTCATAAATAGTTCTTATACAGTATGAACGGCACGGCCAAGTGGTTAAGGCATTAGAGTCGTAATCCGGAGGTTGTGGGTTCGAATCCCCGTCACACCAAACATATCGTCCTCTCAGCCGTGAGGGCGTTATAATGTGATACCAAATCCATTATCAGTTAGTAAAAGAGTAGCCGAATCGTTGGCGGTGGGTGGTGATGAATAGCTGCTTTCTCTTTAGCTTTACACTGCTAAATTAGGGACTGCTAGCGCAGATAGCCCTCGTGTAGCTTTGTGCGAAATTAAAAAGAAAAACAAGACTTTTATATCTTTTTAAATTAAAAAACAAACAAACAGACGTTTGATAATTCTTTTTTCTTCCGCCAGTTACACAAAGATGTCCTCATCGAATTTTGTAAATTCAAAAGTCTTACCTCGAAGCACTAAAAGTTAGTGACATAAGGCAAATAAGAGATATTAGTGTGAGTGTTCCCAAAACTAACATGGCATTTTATTGCACGAGTGTTTTTAAGACTAATATAGTGTATTATTGTACAAGTGTTTTTCCCTAGATTAATATAATGTTTTATTGTACAAATTGTACTTTGAGAATTGATATACAATTAGAGTCAATACATTAGTCGTCATTACTTGACTCTAGGTTGATATACCCTTAGAGTCAATACATTACTCGTCATTACTAGACTTTAGGGTGAAATATACTTTGAATCAATACATCAGTCGTCATTACGAGACTTTATGGTGGAATACACTAAGAGTCATTACGAAACTTTAGAGTGATACACCCTGTGAATCAATACATTAGTCGTTATTACTTCACTTTAGGGTGATATACCCTTTGAATCAATGCATTTGTCGACATCATTTGACTTTAGAGTGAAATACCCTTAAAGTCAGTACATTAATCGTCGTTACTTGACTTTAAGGTGATGTACCCTTTAAATCAATACATTAGTCGTCATTACTTGACTTTAAGGTGATATACCCTCAGAGTCATTTCATTAGTCGTCATTACTTTACCTTAGGATTAATTACCCTGATAGTCAATGCATTAGTCGTTATTACTTGACTCTTTTGTAATATACCCTTTGAATCAATACATTAATCGTCATTACTTGACTTTAGGGTGATATACCCTTAGAGTCATTACATTAGTCGTCATTACTTGACTTTAGGGTGATATACCCTTAGAGTCATTACATTAGTCGTCATTACTTGACTTTAGGGTGATATACACTCAATGTAAACTTTAATTTTTGATTATTTAACATATAAACCGAACCATCAACGTGTTAACGAACCTTTGTTCTTGTCTTGTTTCTACTTCACATTTAAGTGCTTTATATTTCTGGACTTGGAATAGCTTAACAGCTTGCTGGACTGTGAATTCGAAGTTTATTCTATGGTTCGCCTCTCACTGCTACGAAATTACTAGAGTTGGGAAAGTGGATGCGTGAAAAGTGTGACGATCATATCCTATATTTCTACTGGAGTTTCCCATCACTTGGCGATAGGTGCTGTTAGGTGACTACCTTCCTGTTAATTTAACCAGTTCATAAATAAGATCGTTTTATTAAGGTATTTAATCTGTAGTTCTGCTCGAATTTCCGGAAACAAACACAATTCTAATTTTTGCTTGTATTAACAAATTGGTAATTTGTCTATTATATTTTTTGTATGGCAAACATACCGTTATTATATCGATATACTTATATAATTTTCTAATTTTTTTGAAAATCCCTAAGGGAATATATAAATAATGCACTGTTATAAAAGTGTGATGAATATAATTAATTAGAATGATGTTTTTGAAACCAAATATTTACTTCCGTTTGCTCTATTTCCTTTTCACCGTCTTTATCAATGGTTTCTTATTTCCGCTTTTCGATACATTTCCGTACGCCTAGATGATTTTTACTTCCGGTGTTCAGTATTTAATTTAACTCTCACTACGTTATTTGTCTCGTGCATGAGCACGCTTCACGAGAACAGAACAATTATAGGAATGTAAAAAAAAAGACAAGAAAACCGTTATAAACAGCATAATTTACGATGAGCTGACGTAACATGATTTATTTGAATGTCTTGATCCTTTCTTTGAATAGTGAAATGTCTATATAATTAGTTTTCAGTCTAACAATATTTGTACCTTATTTTCATCATTGCTTTGGTTGGTAATAAATACGAGTAATGTTCCCGACTAGGAATAGTTTTATTGTTATTTATTTCGTTCACACTAAAAGACGAGAAGAGAAAATTATTGTTTATATTGGCATTGATTCAATGTTGGACGTGACCTCAACTTCGACTGATTGTGAATATTGCAAGGTGTTAAAGGTGGACACCACGTTAAGAAAGGTGATAGGTTGGCACGACATTAAGAAAGGTGTAAAAGGTAAACACGACGTTGAGAAAGGTGTAAAAAGTGGGCGTGACGTTAAAAAAGTTGTTAAAGGTTAACACGACGTTAAGAAAAGTGTGAAAGGTTGACATGACTTTAGGAAAGGTGCCAAGGTTAACATGACATTAAGAAAAGTGTTAAAGATGGGCACGACGTTAAGAAGAGTGTAAAAAGTTAACACGACGTAAAGAAAAGTGTAAAAGGTTTGCACGATGTTCAGAAAGGTGTAAAAGGTGGACATGACGTTAAGAAATATGTTTAAACTTGGGACGAAGTAAAGAAAAGTGTTAAATATTGAAATGACATTAAGAATAGTGTTTAAAGTTTGCACAACGTTCAGAAAGGTGTAAAAGTTTAGCACGACGTTAAGAAAGGTGTTAAAGTTGGGAGAACGTAAATAAAGGTGTTAAAGTTGGGAGAACGTAAATAAAGGTGTTAAAGTTGGGAGAACGTAAGTAAAGGGGCTATAGACCTACATTACGTTCAGAAACATGTTAAAAGTTGAAGGGAGGTTAAAAAGGTGTTAAAATTTGTCGTGATGTTAAAATTGTGTTAAAATTTGACATGACATTGAGAAAGGTGTTAAAGGTTGGCATTACGTTAAGAATGTTGTTAAAAGTCGACGTATATAATGTTTCAGTATTGTACAGTAAAATGTGTATTGGTTAATAATAATAGTGTGTATTATATAATACGACGTCTCACGTGACAGAATGGTGGAGTCGAAGAAATTGAAACTGTGGACGAAAGATAAAAGTGAACGACAAATAAGCTTACAGCTGAATAACGCCATAGCTGAAGAAACACAACGTTCCAACACAAATGGTACAGCTGAGAATAAAGTGCTTAGTAACATTATGGGTCTTATTGCAATGTTTCATTACCATGGTAACACTAAAAGAGATTACTCTTCGCCAAACTTAGTGTTACACAACACACAACTTGATGTATCGTAAACGACTAGCATAAATAGTGTTACTATTTAAAACTTTATGTGCTGTAATCTGGACAACATTACAATGTCACGGACTGGATGAAAAGCCTGCACGTCATCGGCGAAAACAAAGGAAAATGTAACTGAAATGTGATTACAAACATATCTAAATAGAAGTCTATGTGGGAACTGTTGAGATAAAAGCGTAGCTAGGTTTATAGCTGCTTTTGTTTTTATTACACAGTCAGTTACTCAAGGAAAACCTGGATATTTATTATCTAGTGTTTCCTCTTGTTTATACGTTTCAGTAAAAGATTTCCCTAAGAGACGTTACGTTTCAGTAAAACAGTTCTCTAAGAGACGTTACGTTTCAGTAAAATAGTTCTCTAAGAGACGTTACGTTTCAGTTAAACAGTTCTCTAAGAGACGTTACGTTTCAGTAAAACAGTTCTCTAAGAGACGTTAAGTTTCAGTAAAATAGTTCTCTAAGAGATGTTACGTTTCAGTTAAACAGTTCTTTAAGAGACGTTACGTTTCAGTAAAACAGTCCTCTAAGAGACGTTACGTTTCAGTAAAACAGTCCTCTAAGAGACGTTACGTTTCAGTAAAACAATTCTCTGAGAGACGTTATGTTTCTTACACTCAGTACTTTAGGAGACTACTTCGTGTTGTGCGTGCAAACAAAAAGAAGAGATTTGTTTTCCAAAACTGAACTTTTTCGGCCAAATAAATGGTAAATATACAAATATATACTACATTAATTAAGAACCAAAACAATTAGGTTTGACAGCTCGACAAATTATGGTTTACCATATTACAATAACAATGAGAATGCCTGGGTTTAGTATCGAACAACTTACAGATTAACATGTTAAAATAAGAACCAGAGTTACCGTCATGTGAATGCCTGGGTTTAGTATCGGACAACTTACAGATTAACATGTTAAAATAAGAACCAGAGCTACCGTCATGTGAACGCCTGGGTTTAGTATCGGACAACTTACAGATTAACATGTTAAAATAAGAACCAGAGCTACCGTCATGAGAATGTCTGGGTTTAGTATCGGACAACTTACGGATTAACTTGTTAAAATAAGAACCAGAACTACCGTCATGTGAATGCCTGGGTTTAGTATCGGACAACTTACGGATTAACTTGTTAAAATAAGAACCAGAACTACCGTCATGTGAATGCCTGGGTTTAGTATCGGACAACTTACGGATTAACATGTTAAAATAAGAACCAGAGCTCCCGTGTTTATCAGCTCAATAGTTTCAAATGCTGCTTTAAAAAAATACATTTTTAATAACCAATGCATCATGGATCTCCCTCCTGGGTTCAGTGATAGATTTGCAAACTTGTAACACTAGAAATCAGGATAGCACCATAGATAGCTTACTTTGTATCTTTGTGCTTATTTACAGATAAAGTTGAATTATTACCCAAAGCTGTCTTTTGTAGTCTAAGGTTTTTGTTAGTACACTAGTATTACTTCTATAAAAATGCCAAAAAATATATTGACATTCAATATGATGTTTTATGTTGACACAGGTCTGTATATTTTAGACAGAAACGTACTTGAGAATTCTCGTGGCTTTCCAAGTATTCATTTAGAAATTTCTCCAACCGACTTGTTTCTTGGACTGTGAATTACCTATTTTTCGATCCCACGTGTTTGTGTTGGTTCGTGAGTGTCATCATAGTTAACTTTCCGGACTAAACGTTTGTTTATTGAAGGCAATAAAAACAAACAAAGAATCATACACAGTGGATTTAAAATCACGCATTTCTAGAAAAGAGATGAGAGGCTGGTATCAAAATAAACATGGTGTCTCTACTTGACGTTTAATAACGTTTTAACCAACAATACTGTTGCCAGGATCTAGGGTGTAGGCTGAGTCACTTTGTCGTCAGTAAAACGTAAAAAAATTTTACTGCACCCGGGCTGTTCTAAAGTCAGTGAGTAGCCTAGCAGTATTTAAAACTATAGAAGTTTAAGCAATCTTAAATCGGGTGTGGTCCAGTTATTTTGCGTGTCCAGGATTTGACTTTGAGGTTTCCTTATTCGCGTTTCATTTTTCATAAAAGTACGCTTCGCACTTGGAGTATTAGGTGAATGATAAGTGTGACAGTTAAATATCTCTATTACATAGTACACCAAGAATTTGCAGGGGGTATTGCTTATCTAGAAATGACACCATGCTCGCCTTTGCACAAAAGTTCTGAACAAACCGTTTGTACTGTTTTTATTACTAGCAGTTATTATCTTATAAAGATACCGTGTCTGAATCTTGACAGAACTTTCATCAAGATGAATAGACCGTTCCAGAAAAACATTGTCATAAATATCACATTAGAATAGCCTGTGGCGTGTTCATGACGTCATGTTTGCATCTTGAGAATGAAGAAAAGTGAAGTTCTCCGAAACGAGAAAGACGGGAAAATTGTGACCCCTATTGCAAGTCCACATGTACACACAATAAAAATATCTCTAATTTGGATATTGTGCTTCACGTAATAAAATAGGTTTTCCAATATCATACAAGCAGGAGTTCCATTATAGTAAGATGATGATAATTACCGAAAATTAAGAAAACAGATATGATGTTACGGTAGTGATTCTTCAGTTGTGACTGTTTATATAGATCTCAATTATTGGACAAGTCTTAGATGTTGCCACAGATGATCAAATGTCTGAGATGTCTCTGTTTCTGAACTGATGTGAACACTATTAAGTCATGTTAGAAGTTCCTGATATGTTTTATATAAAAAAAGGAGACAATGCAAAAATACGATAAAACACTGCTTTTGTTTTCTCTCCGCAGTAGAGACAAACCAGGTGATAGAAGGACTGACACGAAACAAAATTCCGCTAGGATACATTTATCTCAACTAAGACTTGACACCTGTGGAAAATATTTTCATATTTTGTATGAATATTTATTGTTAATGGCGCATTGCCTTTCACATCTACCAAGCTAGAATTGATGACTTTTGGGTATTGGGTTGAATGTGTAAAATGTGAAATGAACTCGGTACTTGGTGCTAATATCTAGGACTGAAGTCTTTCTGAGGGCGAAGTGTTGTATTTGATTGATTTCAAAATAATTCATTGTGTTAAGATATCTGTAAACACATTAGCAGAAATAATAATCAAAGCAATGATGAAAATAGTTTTGCTTTTTCATAATTCTTCCTTTTTTTTCCAGTATCAAAATGAAAATATTTATATGGACTTTAAATTTTGAATTTAAAAAACAACAAGCCGGCGTGGCCAGGTGATTAAGGCACTCTACTTGTAATCCCAAGGTCGCAGGTTCGAATCCCCCTCACATCAAACATGCTCGCCATTTCAACGGTTGGTCCAACTATTCGTTTGTACAAGAGCAGCCCAAGAGTTGGCGGTTGGTAGTGATGAATAGTTATGTATGTCTCCAGATTTACAACGCAAAATCAGGGGTTCGATTCCCTTCGGTTGGCTGAGCACATAGCCCTTTGTGGCTTTGCTATACGAAAAACACACACCCTCTAGTTTTACACTATTAAAGTACGGACGGCTAGCGCAGATAACGCTCGTGTAACTTTGCGCGAAATTTAAAATAAACCAATAAACAACACATGTAAAAAGAATATATCATAATTTTTAATGAAAATCAATTTAAATATATTGAATGTACATAAATAATCCGTCCCTTGCTGGTACAGCGTTAAGTCTATGGATTTACAACGTTAAAATTAGGGGTTCGATTTCCCTCGATAGTCTGAGCAGATAGCCCGATATGGCTTTGCTAGAAGAAGACATAAACACAAAAATAATCCAGTTTACTTAATAGACCTTCTGAATAAACAAGAACGTGTGTGTGCAAATAATACCTAAGTATGTGAACTGTTATTTCAGGAAGTGTGAGTCTTACATTTCCTCATCACTTGTAATGTAATATAATTAAAGTGTACTTCTCGTCAAAACAGAGTAATAATATCTTATCAAAATACTTTACATGCCCTAAAGCATAAAACTAGAGACAAATGAGTCAATCACATACAACTGTAACATTCAACAAATATTTTAAGTTATTTAAGAGTGTAAACCTTCTTAAGATATAATAAAACAATTGAAAGTTAAACACGAAAACATAGGATAATACTTAACCCTAGTTCTATACTGCAACTCGAATAATAAGCAACATAAATACAAAAATAGGAAATCGTTAGGCCTAAATAACCTTATAAAAATATCTTGGCTCTTTTGATTTTCTTTGATAGGATTTGAGTCAAAGGAAGAATATACTTGGATACGACCTTTCAAATTTCATTACAGAAAGAAAATACAACTTGAGAAATGAAGTGGTTTGTTGAATGTATTAAATAAAAGTTGCACGACCATTTTGAGAGCGTGCAGTGCATTTTAACATGAATACAAGGTATGCAGTTTTAGAATTTCTATTTACGTTTAAAGTTTGCCTCGGGTTTGAAATATCCGGTTTTATTAGTTGCTACTTTAAACTATTTTTTCATTGTTTTTTACTTTATTGTGACAACGAAATGATTTTTTTTCATTTCAACAACAATTTGAATCAAACACAAAATCATTGAAATCAGAAAAAAAACGAAACAAGAGTGAATATATTTTAAAACATGAACTTTTCAGTTTTAGTGTTGTAAGACATTACCCTTTCATATATAGTGTTATTAATTTCAAATTTAATATTGTTGTTAGCACATGACCTTCACGTTTAGCGTTGCCAGTTTCAGATTTAATAGTGTTGTTAGCACATGAGTTTCACGTTCAGTGTTGCTAGTTTCAGATTTAATACTGTTGTTAGCACATGACTTCAAGTTTGGTGTTGCCAGTTTCGGATTTATTTTGATTGCATGGTTTTAATAAATAGTTTTTTATGTTTGATTTATTTTAATACTTTCTTAAATCAAAAAGCCTAGAAATGCGGACCAACAACGTTGAAACCCAAAGTTTGATTTCTGATGGTTGGCAGAGCAAACACAGATTTCCAATTCTGTAGTTTTATTCAAAGAACAATGTTGTAGAAGGTCGAAGGAGAGAATCAAACTCCCAACTTTAATGTTTTATATACTAGCAAAAAAATACTGTTACTTATTTGTTTTACTTAACCAAGTAGTAGTGTTGTAAGTAATTTGTCGCAAATATGAAACTCAGAAACTGGGAAATGCAATTCCAGTCGTTTGATTAGGACAGCCAACACTTTCTTCGAAGAAAACCGACTATCAATAGCGACAATGTCCTAATTAAAGGAACGATTTCATTCAGTTTGTGTGGATAAAATAAAAATACAGTAAAGTATTTGTACGATACTTTGTACAATCTCTGAATTAAGGACGTTTGTAGAGAATAATTTCCACAGTTTACACTCACTGTGACTCACTTATTGACCAACAGATAATGCGATTTAAAAATATTCTGTTAACAGGAAATTAATTTCAGAGACAAGACGAAACTAAGAGATATATAGACTTGAGCAACTTCGTGAAAAATTATGTTTTGGATTATAACAAGTATTTAATTACGACCGTTAGAACCACAGCTAAAGAATCCGTGTGGTTGTTATATACATCCATAGGTGTCTTTGTGAACGTTCCTAAGTCTACACGAAAGTTGAGATATTCGATATCCGCAGGGGGAAACCTCCAGCTGGACATACATTTCATTTGTCCAGTGACATAGACCAGTATTACTGAATCGATACCAGCTGAAACTTAATATACTCTAGTAATTTATGGGATAAAATAGAACGTGTTTATAAATTATATAGCATAGCAGTATCTCATGGTGGGATTCTACAGAAGTTTCCAAAGATGCAGTCGTAACGGTTTAATATTTATTATAACGAACTAAACAGTTCTTTTTAAGACGCGCTGTGCTGGTGTATGAAAAACGTTTTCATTTGTTACTCTTAGAAAACGAAACGAAACCTTATCAGTGTGAGAGCACGCGTCGATTGTACTCTTTCTCTGATTCAGATATCAGTTTAAACATTTCATGTTTTGTTCTAAACGTTATTATTGTTTGGGAAAACCTTGGAAATAAATATTTTGCTCGTGACGTTACGTATTAGATTTCATTCTGTTGACCAATGACGTTAAAGAGAAACTGTTAAAAATCATCACTTAGTTTTAAGACTGCTGTTAAACGTGGAAAAGAGTAAATGAGTGTTCTCTAAATCAGGCCAGGAGGGTTAAATCGTTAGACTCGTAATATTAGGGTCGAGGGTTCGAATCCCCGTTGCACCAAACATGCTTGCCCTTTCAGTCGTGGGGGCGTTATAATTTGATGGCCAATCTTACTATTTGTTCGTAGAAGAGTAGCCTAAAAGTTGATGATGGGTGGTGATGACCAGCTGCCTTTCCTCTAGTCTTACATTGCTAAATTAGGGACGGCTAGCGCAGATAGCCCGCGACCAGCTTTGCGAAAAACTCAAAAATTTAGTTCAAATTCTACAAATCAACGTTTGGAAACAATATGAATCAAACTGTTAAAATTCGCAACATATAATTCATTCTGTCTTTACTATGAAAAAGACAGAGAGCGTTGTTTTCCTCAGGGTTAGCTACAATCGGAGGAACATTAATTACAATATAATGAAATTTTATGGGTATTACATCAAGAAAAAGGTATTTCTTCGTAACGTTAATAGATCTACTTTAGGTTTCCCTCTTAAAGATTTATTTCGACGTGTATTACCCAGACTCAATACGTTTGTACCACGAACAGGAACTGCAAAACAACTCTTATAATATCGTAAAAGCTGCACCCTTGATTAGCACCCAGTAGAGCAGAAAAACATAAAATATTTGCATGTGTTTCACGACGAGTGATATGTAACACTTTCCAACCTTTGCCCTTGTAATCCACGTGTTGTTTCAGTGAAAGTTATTCAAGATTATCATACCAAGTGTTACTTTGATGTCGGCATATTAGAGTAGAAATACCGCAAGATAAATAGAAACAAGCAGCTCACCCAGGGATAATGTACACTAACATCCGGGGGATATGTACCTCTTGCCTCCTCAGCAGTGGGGGCGGTATAATGTGACAGTCAATCCCACTATTCGTTGGTGAAAGAGTAGCCCGTTGAGTGGTGATGACTAGCTACCTTGCCTCTAGTCTTACACTGCTAAATTAGGGACGGCTAGCGCAGATAGCCTTCGTGTATCTTTGCGCGAAATGCAAACCAAACAAACCTCGTTCCTATCGGGGGGATTTGCTCAACAGAACAGATATTGGTGGTTTTAGATAGCAGCATTCCGGAGGTATTATATTCAATGATAATGTCATTGGTAGTTTGTACTTGAATTCATAGGTGTAAACAGGTAAGCGTCAGGTTTTTAGGTTTCATAGAAATCAAATGTCTTAAACTCTGTAGTAATGACATTGAGAAGTCAAATATGGTTGAAATCAGATGTTTTACATTTGGTCAAACATTCTGATAGCTACATCATGTTTCATAATATTATTAATGCCTACTGATTGTTCTAAGCCAATATAATTTTTTCTGTACTCTTAATAAAACAGCATAAAATGTACTTATGTCTGTAACTATTAATATCATTAACACAGACTGTAATTCACGTTACACAGAGCCTTTCACAACATTGTCACAGAAGTGATACGCTGGCTTTAAGTGACATCTGTATCAAACAAACGCAAAGTATCAGAGGTAATTCTCGAAACATACTTTTTGTGATGTGTCTTATTTCGTGTCATATTATCCCTTGCTTTTATAACACAAGTTACTCCATAATTTCCACCCACCTGTTTGAAAGATTCTACTCCGAATATAGACTTTTTATGTATTATAAATTTACTTTGTAATTTTCATGACAATTTATATCACAATTTATTTGTTTTATTTGAGGCTTCCATCTCTACATTTGACAGAGACCGGTATTAGCGCCACCTTTAGCCTTATCTCGACATTTCGTTAATAGGGTTTCCGCTAATTTATTTTGGATAACTAATATTCGAATAGTATGCCAGTCTGAGGTAAAAACATATCACTTTGTTGTTCTCAAAACTGCATACAAAAATATAAATGTATCTTCGATGTGTGTTTGATAACTGTTATCATTCACACAAAATGCTCTGTAATGCGTTCCAGTGACACCTGGGAGTTTCCCACGAAAAATAACAATTTTTTTTTCAAAGCCGAAAGTATTTTTACTTTTCTCTAAATCTCTCTTATTTGTATGCTTACACATGAATGCACAAAAGCGTTTATGTGCACGTCTGTTCTTATATGCATATATATATATTAAATAAAATTTCGTTCATATATAATACGTGGCTTTCCTTGGTATCATATTATTCATGTATTTCAGTTCATTCACGAAGACACAGTTAATTTATTACTGAAGTAAGTGATAGAACGTTGAAATATTGTAACAGAAGCACACCTGAAACTTCTGTGAAAACGAAAACAGTAAATATTTTTTTCAGAGTTTTAACAGAAACATAAAAGTCGAAAATTATTAATGTTTTACGTCTTGCTGAAAGAGAAACTTTGTATTTCCACGTGTCTATGGAATATTAACTGTACAGGGTGAGAAAAAAAAGTGTACCAATTTTGTTTCGTGCTGAAGTTATCTTATCAGTTGTGCATAAAATATTTTGTTTGTGTGAGACATTTGTGTACACCTACTTTGCCTGTTTAAAATGAAGCAGTTAGCAGTTTTAAAAACAAAGTAATACATAATACTTGTTAATAACCATTGTCTCAGCTGTAGTCAGATGTTTATTTCACGTTGTTTCTTTCACTGATAAATTAAAAGAAAATCATTTTAATATCCTTATACCGCATGATATTCAGATAATCAATGCTTTCTGAATATGTTAACAATGGTTGATTGTAAGTAAGCTCTTTGTGCCACTCCATTGAGAATAAGCGAGTTTTATGTGTCACTCCATAGATAATAAGTGGGCTTTTTGTATCATTCCATAGATAATAAGTGAGCTTTTTGTATTACTCTATTCAGAGTAAGTGAGCTCTTTGTGTCTCTCCATCGAGAGTGAGTTTTTTCTTTCACTCTATCGGTAATAAGTGAATTGTTTGTGTCACTCTATTGAGAGTAAGTGAGCTCTTTTTGCCACTCCATCGATAGTAATTGAACTTTTTGCGTCACTTCATCGAGAGTAAGTGAGCTCTTTGTGTCATTCCATCATTCCATTAAGAGTAAGTGAGCTCTTTGTGTCATTCCATCATTCCATTAAGAGTAAGTGCGCTCTTTGTGACATTCCATCATTCCATTAAGAGTAAGTGAGCTCTTTGTGTCATTCCATCATTCCATTAAGAGTAAGTGAGCTCTTTGTGTCATTCCATCACTCCATTAAGAGTAAGTGAGCTCTTTGTGTTATTCCATCATTCCATTAAGAGTAAGTGAGCCCTTTGTGTCATTCCATCACTCCATTAAGAGTAAGTGCGCTCTTTGTTTTATTCCATCACTCCATTAAGAGTAAGTGAGCTCTTTGTGTTACTCCATCACTCCATTAAGAGTAATTGAGCTCTTTGTGTCATTCCATCATTCCATTAAGAGTAAGTTAGCTCTTTGTGTCATTCCATCACTCTATTAAGAGTAAGTGAGCTCTTTGTGTTACTCCATCACTCCATTAAGAGTAAGTGAGCTCTTTGTGTTACTCTACTGGTAATAAGTGTGTTCTCTGTACTATTTAATATTCTTTAATATGTCAATAGAGACAACTTCAATATTCATTTATGTACCCATAAATACAATTCTAATACGACAGATTGATATAAGCTATGTAGTGTTATAAGCGTGATGACAACTTACCAACAGTTTAGGACTGTGATATTTTTATTGTTTTAAAGAGTGTTGTAGTTTTTGTTGTTTTCTTTTTGTAATTACAAGATGTGTAGAACTGATTTCATATTTATCCATACATAATTTGAAATAATGTATTTTTTTTCTTTGAAGGAGCTTCAGTGACCTCAATGCTTGTAAGAAAGCTTTTTGTGCCATGTTATCATAGCGTTACAAATATACCAAAGTAGGCTTAGCAAAAAGAATATTTCCATATAAAGACAGGAAGTTACGTCGCGCCATCTGATAGGTAGAAGGTTCATCTGACTTTATAGTAAATGTACTAATTCCTTTATTTAAAAAAAAATCCTTTTATTTACTGTTAGAAGCGGTAACTTTAATTTTCTGAGTTATTTATATCATTAAATGAGGAAACGGTGAAACCTAACACAGGTTATCTTCATTAACGTGCACTTAACGTCTTGAACAAGTTTAACTATACAGAATAAATATTAAAAAAAATTAACGTCTCTGTTCTCAAAATATAATTAAAATTTTCTCAATGGAAAGCGTGACACTGGGAGCAGCTTTATACAGTCAACAGCTTCGACATTTTTGTTTTGTTCCTAATACAGCTTACTACTTTTGTTTCGTAAGACTCTTGTCCAAAATAAATAATGACACGTGAATATTTTAAGTCCCTAAGCGTAGATGTACAAATATATAGTCCAAAAATTGTCATGAAAAACAATTTCTTTCATAAAGCCTTAGGTAATTTTTTATTTTTGAAAGATTAAAAAAGATAGTTGATGTTGAATAATTAGCTACAAAATTCCACTTCTAGTTAAATTCTATAAATTAATTAATATGATAATATGATAATTAGGTAATATTTTATTTTTTTAATATTTTATAACTTAGAGAAATTTTAAGAAGTGTGCTTTCAGTTATTATGGAACACAAACTAATGTGTTTTAAGAAGTGTGCTTTCAGCCATTTTGGAACACAAATTAATATGTTTTAACAAGTGTACTTTCAGCCATCTTGAAACACAAACTAATATGTTTTAACAAGTGTGCTTTCAGCCATTTTGGAACACAAATTAATATGTTTTAACAAGTGTGCTTTCAGCCATTTTGGAACACAAATTAATATGTTTTAAGAAGTGTGCTTTCAGCCATCTTGGAATACAAACTTGCATGTTGAACAGTATTATTTGACATCTGAAAAATGCATTATCTGAAAAGCTTGAATAAACATAAGAAAATATGTCATAAGATATTTGAAATTATTATTAGATACCTGAACAATTTCATTAGACATCTGAAACATAAATATATATCTAAACAATACCACTTGGTGCTTGAAGAAAATTTTTAGATATTTTAACAATGTCTATACGCATTTGAATAATATAATTAGATGTTTGAAGTTACGTATATGGGTAATGATAATGGATAATAAAACCCAGGACTTGTAAGATCTTGAAAAGTGAATCTACTCAACGTATTCATCACTATACATTCATCAAGACATTAAGAACTATTTAAAGAAGTAATGCCTCCCTAAACGTTTTTAAAGCAAGACGCGTTTCTCTCATCCTACTTCTATTATTAATCTACGTAAAACTGAAGTCTCTTTTACTTGATTTACATTCATTAAACTCTTTGTAATTATAACAAAAAATGTTGATAATTTGAGACGAGTTAACTTAACCATTATACACGTGTGAAGAATATACTTTACATTAACTTACAATATTATATACTTAATATTAATATACAATATTATATACTTAATATTAATATACTATATATACATAGGAAGATACAATATTATACGAATAGGAATACTATATTATATACTTTATATTAATATACAGTATTATATACTTTATATTAATATACTATACTATATACTTTATATTAATATACAATATTATATACTTTATATTAATATACTATATTATATTCTTTATATTAATATACAATATTATATACTTTATATTAATATACTATACTATATACTTTATATTAATGGTCTCAATAACAGCAAATAATAGATAATAATAGCAGATGCTAAATAATAATAACACCATGTAACACATATTTTGTTCCTGGACAGTATGTGTTATTACACTATGTAACACATATTTTGTTCCTGGACAGTATGTGTTATTACACTATGTAACACATATTTTGTTCCTGGACAGTATGTGTTATTACACTATGTAACACATATATTGTTCCTGGACAGTATGTGTTATTACACCATGTAACACATATTTTGTTCCTGGACAGTATGTGTTATGTAACACTATGTAACACATATATTGTTCCTGGATAGTATGTGTTATTACACTATATAACACAAAATTTGTTCCTGGATAGTATGTGTTATTACACTATGTAACACAAGTTTTGTACCTAGATAATATGTGTTATTACACTATGTAACACAAGTTTTGTACCTAGATAATATGTGTTATTTCTTAATTGCTTATGTTGTAAAAGTACACAAAATGACCATTATTCCATTCAAACTTTGCTTTTGTGACCAGGATAATGAAATTTACAAAGTAACGTATTTTATATGTAAAAACAGACAAATTTGCACATTTTCATTTACATAAAGTCTGAATAAAACAACATATGAATCAAGATTCACATGTATTTATACTAAAATTATACAAAAAACGTTTAGAAGTCAGTAGTTTCTCGATATTTGCGACTGTAATGTAAATCACTTTCACGTATCAGCCCCCAAATATAGTCTCCCATCATGTTTTCATCATACATTCCCAGGTCACAAAAGTAAAGTTCGAAGACAAAAATAGGTCTTTTCCATTTAGTTTAGACATAAGTAATTGGGAGATAACACTTTCTGACCAGGAAGAAGAGACAATAAACATTTTGTCACATGGTGTTATTGGTTGTTCGAGTTGTCTTTGCTTAACACAGACTGTGGTCTTAACTTAGAAATTTAATCGGAAAACGTCTGTTACGAAATCAATCTTTATAATGAATTCTCTAAAATAGACAGATGGCGTTATTTTATACACAGGAAAGACAAAACTCGGTGTTTTTAGGAAAATCACTTCATTTATTGTCTCGAACTTTTTAGATAGCTGAAAGCGTTTTAAAGTATACTTCCTTTAAAATATAATCCGTAATTATTACTCAGGAATAACACGGAACATCCATTTAAGTAAAAGGCTTAACTTGTCAGTTCTGATTTTGTTTGGTTAAATTTGCGTTAATGAGCACGGAACAAATTTAAAACGCTGCTAAATAATGTACTCGTGGTTGCGGACACAACACATTTAATCTCTCGTATCGGAGTCCAACTTGTAGTTTAACAGATTCAGTTATTTTAGTTTTTGTATTTCATTAACAACGTTCAACATTAAATCACACAAACCTTTTTTCTTTTCGGGGTCACCATATTTACCAAATGTTTTACGTATTTGAAATTGTGTAGTCTTGTGGACCAATCGTACAAAGTTAGACTAGCCCAGGGTTTAATAACTCAACAGTAAAGTAGCCCATAAAGTTTTTATCCCGACAGATTTTGTACCAGACTTACACTTTGTATTTCAAATCCAGCTATAGGAATACGTGTATCCACTCATCCATCTGTGTGTCTCTTTAAACCATTGATTTGAAATATGTCTGATACTTTCAACTTTCTCAGATAAACAAACTGAGATGGTGCTGAACCCTAAAATAATGTTCGTTTTGCGTATTCTCTTTCTGTACGAGCCACTTCGTGGGCTTCGTAAGTTTGGAAGTCTTATAAGTGACTTTCGTTTCTCTCACGCGACCAGAATGTTTGAACCATAACAAAATGCATGTACGAGAAAAAAACGACGAATCAATAAGTGTATTGTGTTTTTACCAATATTGGTTGTTCTGTGCGGCATCGTAAACTATCATCGTGAGTTGTCTATAACTTAGATGTGTTCTCCTGGGAGAGGAGGCAGCTAATGAACACTACCCTCCGCCACATCTTGGGTTACTCTTATGCTAGCTGGTAAAGCGGTACGTCTACGGATTTACGACGCTAAAATCAGGGGTTCGATTCCCCTCGGTGGGCTCAGCAGATAGTCCAATGTGGATTTGCTTTAAGAACGCACACACACTCTTATACTAACGAAAATTTAATCTGACCATTACGTTACAATGACCCAATGGTAGTTGAAATCTGACCATTACGTTATAATGACCCTATGGTAGTTGAAATCTGACCATTACGTTATAATGACCCTATGGTAGCTGGAATGGCAGGTATCTTCAGTGACGTGCTTCGATCCCTTAACCAGCAGTTTTAGATTCGGGTTCCCTGACTACCAGCCTATTCCATGCCCAGACTAATATATCTGATCCACTAAGGAATACGAGCAGTGAATCCTCGAATATAACGTCTCAGGAAACTGACCACCAGTTACACCACCGAGTTTGTTTGTTTTTCTTCTCACGGACAAAAAAAAAGCGAACTTTTCTATCCATTTAGCTGTTAGTAAAATATTCGATTTTACCTTCTTTTCAAAAACCTTTAATTTTATTAAAATACTCAGTCATAAAAACGTGAGTTTCTCACTTTTTTAATAAAAAAAACAGCTTTATGAAGATTAATTATCTTTGAGAAGTTATTGGATTATTAAATGGGTAGTTTTGTATGAGAAATTTAAGACTGCTTTATATAAAAATAAATTGGTCGTTTCAGTTAAACCAGACATGCATATATATAAGCTTAGTTTTATTGTCATAAGAACTGAAACATTTTTGGTAAGTTTTGTGTTGCTTGACTGTAATAATTACAGCAGTTCTAAAACTATTTTCCATGTTGTTGTTTAAGAAATGCACAAAGCAAACTGTTTCCCGAAAACAGTGTTTCTCGTCTTTTTAGTTTTTTACTGAATCGTTACGATAAATAAAACTATTTCAGTATTGTCATTCATCTGAAACGAACAGCACAGAGATGGCGCTGCGACTAGAACAGCTTCCTGAGAAGGCAGAATGTTAAATCTTTCCAATAAAAACTTTTTGTTTCCTCAGCTGAGCATATTTTCGAGAATTTATAGATCGTAAACGACTGTATTTTACTCCCAGGTTTTGGCACTGAGAACGAACACGTAAAGAAAAACAAGTGTGAATAAAACGTGTCAGCAAGATTGAATTAACGTTTATTATTGTTTCCTAGCAACGTGAGATGCAGATAAACGAAACTATTCTTGTGTACTTAGCTGGTAGAGTTAAAGAAAAGAATCGAATTATCAGTTCTGTGCTGAGAGAGCTGTCCTTGTATGTTTCTCACTGCGTATTTTCTAACCATCCCATCTGATAATTATGGGTACACCTTTGTTTCGTTAGATATGTGTTCAAGAGATTTAATATAAGCCTTACATGTTGCGAGATGCAGCTTATAATGGTATTATGGAGTTTCGTGATATATTATTACTTTAACAAAATCTTACATAACTTTCACCGTCTATATTTCAGAGCTATCTAATCTTATAAGGGTTAACAAAGTTCCACTAAAAATTATAGAAGGTTTTTAAACAAGTAATAATATAACTTACTTCTTCCCTTACGGACCTTTTAATGTTACAAGGAAAAAAGCTTAGCTTAAGAGTTATAGAGAGGCATACTAAAAACAATTTGGTTTGAATTTTGCACAAAGTTACACGAGGGCTATCTGCGCTAGCCGTCTCTAACTTAGCAGTGTAAAACTAGAGGGAAAGCAGATAGAAATCACCACACACCGTCAAAGTTTAGGCTACTCTTTTTACCAACGAATAGTGGGATTTAACGTCACAGTATAACGCCCTACTGGCTGAAAAGGGGAAACATATTTGGTGTGACGAGGATTCGAACCTGCGGATTACGAGTCGAGCGCCTTAACCACCTTGCCATGCCGGGCCTACTCACAGTTGGCTTGTTGACTTCGAAACTTTGTTTTCTGTTGTTTAAAGCACAAGATTAAACCAAAGTCGCCTCTTGACAAACCTCGCCCATATGTTTGATTTGATTGTTATTAAGCTCATAGCTGTTTGTTACCTGCACGCCACGAGAATCCTTTTAAGCCTACAGATTTACCGCTAAGCAAGTGAGTAGTGACTGCATGTTG
The DNA here is from genome assembly GCA_011833715.1 of Carcinoscorpius rotundicauda. Lineage (NCBI taxonomy): Eukaryota > Metazoa > Arthropoda > Merostomata > Xiphosura > Limulidae > Carcinoscorpius > Carcinoscorpius rotundicauda. Next base: position 77,308,779 of record CM022400.1, on the reverse strand, counting down.
TTCATACCATGCTTGTATTCTGGTATTGGTACTAACATTTTTACTGATGAGCAGAGAACAACGTCTTTATCTTCCTAGGTTATCTTCAGGTTAACAAAAACCTTTGCAATTAAACCTATCCTGCCCCTGTAACTAAAGCAGGAATAACGTTTCCATGTTTCATGTTTGAATGTCAACTAACGTTTCCATGTTTCATATTTCACTGTCAGTTAACGTTTTCATATTTCGTGCTTCATGTAAATTACTAAATATTCTGTGTATAAAAAGGGTTTAGTAGGTAATATTTCAAAAAAAAATTGAATATCCAAATCAGTAATTCAGCTAACAGCTACATTTTACACATAAGACTTTGGTGGAACTGAATGTATCAAAACTACATTTTTACATTATTTGTTGTATCGTAGATAATTTGGAGCCACAAAAAGTGTGTTTACTTTGTGACTTAATAATTTCAAAATGAGCATTAAAAATAAGAATAAAAGGAATCTAGCTCAATTTAGGTGACCAGGACTATCCGAAACGAGGCTTAACTCAGGTGACCAGGACCATCCGAAAAAAGGCTTAACTCAGGTGACCAGGACCATCCGAAACGAAGCTTAACTCAGTTGACCAGGACCATCCGAAAGGAGGCTTCTAACAAGTTGTATCTCAGTAATGCAGAGAAACGTTCGGCGTCTTTTAATTAAATAGAATCTAGAAAAACGAAGCTCACTAGCAAAAGTTATTCTAGTACCTCAAGCGACAAAATGAAACATAATCAACAAAGCTCCTAGTTTTGAAACGAGAACAATATAGTATGGGTTCTATCTCAAGTAGCTAGTGAATGAAGCGTATATTAATGATATTCTGTACAAGGATATAACGATCAAGTTGGTGGACTCGGTGTCTGTGGATCTCACCGCGTTCGGCCTGTTGAAATGGGTACTCGAAAAATATCATCTTTGTATATCAGGTGAAACATAGAAAGCATGCAGAGAAGAGTGGTGTGCTTTAGATATAAAATTTTTTGAGGCACGATAGTCAGTTGGATCAAGGCTGGGCGTAAAGACTTGAAATATGATGACGTGGGGAGGTCCTAAAATGCTTAACATAGTTTATCCAAACTTCTGTACAAGAACGGAAACTTTGCTGTCTTGTAATACTTTTCAGTAGGTGAAGTTTTCAAAACGTTATCTGCAGGTTAACTAACGTATTGGAAGAATGGGAAAACAACGCACGTCTGCTAGTTATTGGTGCTTGTAACGTACTGAAGATAGTGTAAGGTGTTATTAGTAGCTTGAACTTGTCATTTCCAGCTCTACTGCTCTCCAGGCAGCTAGAACTGATTTTGCTTTTCCCTGATGAACCAGTGACAGTGGAGTCGAAACTAACTAAACATGTTCACTTCCAGTAATTAAGTATACTCCTCAGGGCTTTAAATTCCAGTCACGGAAAACAGCAAAAGTAAACATCAAGGAACAATGTGAAAACAACGAATTACTGGTCTCCACACAGACATGCTGAGCCAATAGCAAAATACGTTAAGAGAAAAGTGTTTGAAATGACAGACGTGTACAGATTCAGCTTTAAAGATCTTTAGACAAAATTAATCAATCATGACGATCAAGTCACAACACATATATAAGTGTTCTATTCACATTGTTTGGAATGTTGAACCAAGTCACAACACAGGTATAAGTGTTTTATTCACATTGTTTCAAACGTTGAACCAAGTCACAACACAGGTATAAGTGTTTTATTCACATTGTTTGAAACGTTGAACCAAGTCACAAAACAGGTAAAAGTGTTCTATTCACATTGTTTGAAACGTTGAACCAACTCACAACACGGGTATAAGTGTTTCAGTCACATTGTTTGAAACGTTGAACCAAGTCACAACACAGGTATAAGTGTTTTAGTCACATTGTTTGAAACGTTGAACCAAGTCACAACACAGGTATAAGTGTTTTAGTCACATTGTTTGAAATGCTGAACCAAATCATAAAACAGGTATAAGTGTTTTATTCACATTGTTTGAAACGTTGAACCAAGTCACAACACAGGTATAAGTGTTTCAGTCACATTGTTTGAAACGTTGAACCAAGTCACAACACAGGTATAAGTGTTTTAGTCACATTGTTTGAAATGTTGAACGAAGTCACAACACAGGAGTGTTTTAGTCACATTGTTTGGAATATTGAACCAAGTTACAACACAGGTATAAGTGTTTTACTCACATTGTTTGAAACGTTGAACCAAGTCACAACACAGATATAAGTGTTCTATTCACATTGTTTGAAATTTTGAACGAAGTCACAACACAGGTATAAGTGTTTTATTCACATTGTTTGAAATGTTGAACGAAGTCACAATACAGATATAAGTGTTTTAGTCACATTGTTTGGAATTTTGAACCAAGTCACAACACAGGAATAAGTGTTCTATTCACATTGTTTGAAATGTTGAACGAAGTCACAATACAGATATAAGTGTTTTAGTCACATTGTTTGGAATTTTGAACCACGTCACAACACAGGTATAAGTGTTTTAGTCACATTGGAATTTTGAACCAAGTCACAACGCAGGTATAAGTGTTTTAGTCACATTGTTTGAAATTTTGAACGAAGTCACAACACAGAAAAAAATGTGTTTTAGTCACATTGTTTGAACTGTTGAACCAAGTCACAACATAGGTATAAGTGTTTTATTCACATTGTTTGAAACGTTGAACCAAGTCACAACACAGGTATAAGTGTTTTATTCACATTGTTTGAAACGTTGAACGAAGTCACAACACAGATATAAGTGTTCTATTCACATTGTTTGAAATTTTGAACGAAGTCACAACACAGGTATAAGTGTTTTATTCACATTGTTTGAAACGTTGAACCAAGTCACAACACAGATATAAGTGTTTTATTCACATTGTTTGAAATGTTGAACCAAGTCACAACACAGATATAAGTGTTTTAGTCACATTGTTTGGAATTTTGAACCAAGTCACAACACAGGAATAAGTGTTCTATTCACATTGTTTGAAATGTTGAACGAAGTCACAATACAGATATAAGTGTTTTAGTCACATTGTTTGGAATTTTGAACCACGTCACAACACAGGTATAAGTGTTTTAGTCACATTGGAATTTTGAACCAAGTCACAACGCAGGTATAAGTGTTTTAGTCACATTGTTTGAAATTTTGAACGAAGTCACAACACAGAAAAAAATGTGTTTTAGTCACATTGTTTGAACTGTTGAACCAAGTGACAACACAGATATAAGTGTTTTATTCACATTTTTTGAAATGTTGAACGAAATCACAACACAGGTATAAGTGTTTCAGTCACATTATTTGAAATGTTGAACGAAGTCACAACACAGGTATAAGTGTTTTATTCACATTGTTTGAAACGTTGAACCAAGTCACAACATAGGTATAAGTGTTTTATTCACATTGTTTGAAACGTTGAACCAAGTCACAACACGGGTATAAGTGTTTTAGTCACATTGTTTGAACTGTTGAACCAAGTCATAACACAGGTATAAGTGTTTTAGTCACATTGTTTGGAATTTTGAACCAAGTCACAAAACAGGTATAAATGTTTTAGTCACATTGTTTGAAACGTTGAACCAAGTCATTCTAGTTGTATTCGTTGAAAAATGTCGCAATACAAGTAATATTTCTAAATACTATCGTTTTATCTTTTGAAACATAACACAGCACAACAAACACAACACTTATGTAAAGGCTTCAAATACCCCCAAGTCGTCCTTCGTAACACGACAAAGTACATATAGGAAAGATTCCTGTTTGATCCTTTTAAATCTGACAATACACGTATAAAAAATGTCATCACTGAAGTCTCATTTGTTGAAACATGACATAATACATCATATAAATGTACGTATGTATGTGCGTTTGCCTATGAGAGCTATCTCTCTCCTCACCAGAACCTGTTACTATTAAGTTATTATTTATTGTTATAAAGTATTTAATAGTTGTTGCGTACTTTACAATAAAGGATATATAACAAACAACGACTTTTTGTGTACTTTGCAGTAAAGGATATTTAACCAACAATTGGCTTATTGGGTTATTTATTACAAAAATTACTTTACCATAAGCCGTTTCGTTGTGTCAAGAATATCTTACCAGTAACGCAGCTAAAACTAATTGGTTTGGTAAAAGCTAACAAAAAGCGTTTCGCACAACAAATTACGCTCGTGTCGTCACACTAGAGTAGCGAAACGACCGAGTGCATTGCCACGAAATAAGGTAATATTTCACAGTTCGCTTTGACAACTCTCTGGGACTGTTTCTCACGTAATATAGAACCCATTCTCTTTCCGAAACAGCAAGGCTAGAAATGAAGAGGGAATATTTCATAGGACAGAGTAGCTCTGTTTGTTTAGACTATAACTTATGGCTTCCCATAACTTTATCGCTAAACATAACTGTCACAATAAACTTACATAAAAAGCGAAAACTGCGTCAATTAAATACGTAAGATTAATAGGCCATTTCATTATTTCTTTAGCTGTTTCTATGGAGACAGGTATTTTGTAGCGTTGAGGAGACGGATAGCAAGTTTTAAAGTCAGCTGTTCTGCTTTGGTAAGAAATATATATATAGCACATCAATTAGGCAAACAGTTTTCCTGTTTAACCTAAAATGAGAGGAAACTTTATTTGTAGTGCGCACGATGTTAAATCTGTTTTACAATACAATTGGGTTTTAATATATATATATCAGCATGGTAACAAAGGACAAAAGTGTTAATAGATCCAAATGAATGAGTGAATTCTGGCTGTTCATTTTGCTGTTTAAATATACAGATGGTTTTATAGCATTGTTTAATTTTGCTGTTTAAGTAAACCGACTGTTTATAACATTGTTTAATTTTGCTGTTTAAATTATACTGGCTGTTTTATAACATTGTTAATTTTGCTGTTTAAATATACGGAATGTCTTATAACATTGTTTTATTTTGCTGTTTAAATAAACCGACTGTTTATAACATTGTTTAATTTTGCTGTTTAAATTATACTGGCTGTTTTATAACATTGTTAATTTTGCTGTTTAAATATAACGACTGTTTTATAACATTGTTTAATTTTGCTGCTTAAATAAACCGATTGTTGATATCATTGTTTAATTTTGTTCTTTAAATATACCGACTGTTTATAACATTGTTTAATTTTGCTGTTTAAATATACCGACTGTTTATAACCTTGTTTAATTTTGCTGTTTAAATTATACTGGCTGTTTTATAACATTGTTAATTTTGCTGTTTAAATATAACGACTGTTTTATAACATTGTTTAATTTTGCTGCTTAAATAAACCGATTGTTGATAACATTGTTTAATTTTGTTGTTTAAATATACCGACTGTTTATAACATTGTTTTGTTTTGCTGTTTAAATATATCAACAGTTTTATAACATTGTTTAATTTTGCTGTTTAAATATACCGAATGTCTTATAACATTGCTTAATTTCCTCCACGTACTTCTGTATTTTTATATTTTATAACGTTTAGCACCCAGTTCTAAATGGGTCAAGGCGTTCGATTCGTAATTTGAGGTTCTCGGGTTTTATTTCCTGAAGCATCAAACATGCTCGCTTTTTCAGCCGTGAGAGCGTTATAAAGTGACGGTTAATCCCACTATTTCTTTGTAAAAGATTAACACTGGAGTTGGCGGTGGGTTATGATGCATTTTCTCTAGTATTACACTGCCAAATTAGGGACGGCTAGCACAGATAGCTGTTTTGTATCTTGGCGCAAAATTAAAAAAGAAACAACTACATCCTTCCTCTACTCTAACACAGAATTTGTTACCATGTTTAAAGTTGTACTTATAAAACCGAAATAGATTTCTATGTAATATTAGTCTGTTGCAAATTTAACAAAACAACAAGTAAACTTGTAAGAGACTGGTAAAACACATACGTCAAGAACTTCTTATAAGACGCGTCTAGGACTCTTTACAACATACATACGAAACTTGTTGTAAGACACGTTCCAGTTGGTTTGGTTTGTTTTGCATTTCGTGCAAAGCTACACTAGAGCTAATTGCGCCAGCTGTTACTAATTTATGTGTAAGACTAGAAAGAAGGTAGCTATTTATCGCCATCTACCGCCAACTCTTGTGTTACATACTATTTGAGCAACGAATGGTGGGATTTAGGGTCTTGTACAACGTCCCCACGACTAAAAAGGCGAACATGTTTCATATGACGAGGATTCGAACCTCGATCCGCAAATGATTTTCATTCAAAATAACTTTTAGTTGATCGCTATCCTCAGATTGCAAGTCGAGTGCCTTAACCATCTGACCATGTCTGGCCGTTTACAACATGGGTCCGAAACTTGAGGTAAAACGCGTTCGGAGCTTAATAAATGGTGCATTCAGAAATTAATGTGCAGTGAAAAAAACCTCTTTAAACCTTTTTTCAGGTTTGGTTATTTGTCTTAACTGCTAAGTATCTTAGATACTGAGTACATATTAAGCCTTATTTTATTTTTACATACCACACATCAATACAATATATCATTACCACCCAGTACACTCAAATCATATCATAGATACTGAGTACACCTTAAGACTTGTTTTATTTTTAGGTACCACACAACATTACCTTACAGTACACTCAAATCATATCTTAAATAGTAAGTACACCTTAAGCCATGTTTTATTTTTAGTTACCTCACATCATTACAACATATCATTACCACCCAGTACACTCAACTCATATCTTACACACTGAGTTCATCTTAAGCCTTGTTTTATTTTTGGTTACCACATATCATTACCACCCAGTACACTCAAATCATATCTTAGACACTGAGTACACCTTAAGCCTTGTTTTATTTTTGTTACCACACATTATTATCACCCAGTACATTCAAAACATATCTTAGATGGTGAGTACACCTTAAGCCTTGTTTTATTTTATTTACCACACATTATTATCACCCAGTAAACTCAAATCATATCTTAGATACTGAGTACACGTTAACCCTTATTTTATTTTTGTTACCACACATTATTAACACCCAGTATTCACAAATCATATCTTAGATAGCGAGTAACGATAAGCTTTGTTTTATTTTAGTTACAACAAATCATTACCACCATGTACACTCGAATAATATCTTAGATGGTGAGTACACCTTAAGCTTTGTTTTATTTTAGTTACCACACATCATTACAGCATATCATTACCACCCAGTACACTCAAATCATATCTTAGATGGTAAATACACCTTAAGCTTTGTTTTAGTTTTAGTTATCACACATCATTACAACATATCATTACCACCCAGTACACTCAAATCGTATCTTAGATACTGAGTACACTTTAAGCCTTGTTATATTTTTACTTACCAAAGGTTATTGCAACATATCATTACCACACAGTACACTCAAATCATATCTCAGATACTAAGTACACATTTAGCCTTGTTTTGTTTTTATTACCACACATTATTATCACACTGTACACTAAAATCATATCTTAGATAGTGAGTACACCTTAAGCCTTGTTTTATTGTAGTTACCACACATTATTATCACGCAGTACACTCAAAATATATCTTAGATACTGAGTACATCTTGAGCCTTGTTTTATTTTTAGTTACCACACATCAATACAGCATATCATTACCACCCAGTACACTCAAATCATATCTTAGATACTGAGTACACCTTAAGCCTTGTTTTATTTTTGTTACCACACATTATTATCACCAAGTACATTCAAATCATATCTTAGATGGTGAGTACACCTTAAGCCTTGTTTTATTTTACTTACCACACATTATTCTCACCCAGTACACTCAAATCATATCTTAGATACTGAGTACACGTTAACTCTTATTTTATTTTAGTTACCACACATTATTTTCACCCAATACACTCAAATCACATCTTAGATAGCGAGTAACCATAAGCCTTGTTTTTTTTAGTTACCACACATCATTACAACATGTCATTACCACCCAGTACACTCAAATCATATCTCAGATACTGAGTACACCTTAAGCCTTGTTTTGTTTTTATTACCACACATTATTACCACCCAGTACACTCAAATCATATCTTAGATACTGAGTACACCTTCAGATTTGTTTTATTTTTAGTTATCATACATTATTATAACCCAGTACACTCAAATCATATCTCAGATACTAAGTACACCTTAAGCCTTGTTTTGTTTTTATTACCACAAATTATTATCACCCATTACACTAAAATCATATCTAAGATACTGAGTACACTTTAAGCCTTGTTTTATTTTTAGTTACCAATTATCATTACCTTACCTTGGACTAAAATCATGTCTTATATAGTGAGTACACCTTAAGCCTTGTTTTATTTTTAGTTACCAAACATTATTACAACATATCATTACCACCCAGTACACTCAAATCATATCTTAGATGGTGAGTACTCCTTAAGATTTGTTTTACTTTTAGTTACCACACACCATTAGAACATATCATTACCACCCAGTACACTCAAATCATATCATAGATACTTATTACATCTTAAGCCTTGTTGAATTTTTGGTTACCACACATCATTACCACCCAGTACACTTAAATCATATCTTAGATACTGAGTACACCTTAACTCTTGTTTTATTTTTAGTTATCACATAACATTACCTCACAGTAAACTCAAATCATATCTTAAATACTAAATACACATTTATCCTTGGTTTTTTTAGTTACCACATATCATTACCACCCAGTACACTCAAATCGCATCTTAGATGGTGAGTACACTTTAAGGCTTGTTTTATTGTCGTTACCACACATTATTATCACGCAGTACACTCAAATCATATCTTAGATACTGAGTACACCTTAAGCCTTGTTTTATTTTTAGTTACCACTTATCATTACCTCACAGTACTCTCAAATCATATCTCAGATACTGAGTACACCTTAAGTCTTGTTTTATTTTAGTTACCACTTATCATTACCTCACAGTACTCTCAAATCATATCTTAGATACTGAGTACACCTTAAGCTTTGTTTTATTTTTAGTTACCGCACATTATTATCACCCAATACACTCAAATCAAATCTTAGATACTGAGTACACTTTGATGCTTGTTCTATTTTAAGTTACCACACATCATTACAACATATCATTAACACCCAGTACACTTAAATCATATCTTGGATGTTGAGTACACTTTAAGCCTTGTTTTATTTGTAGTTACCACCCAGTACACTGACAATCGATTCTTTCACACTCAGAACAAATTAATGAATAATTCATCTTTAAAAATGACATTCAGCGAAATTTGTGAATTTCTGTTCTTTAAAATGTTGTTTTTTTTTACTTTAAAATGTAAAAATCCCATAAACGATAAGACTATTGTTAGAGATGTTTTGAGGACATCAAATAGTGGTGCTTGGTAGTGTTTAAAGACATCAAATCGTGGTTCATGGTGGTGTTTATAGACACAAATATTGTGTTTACTGGTGTTTAGCGACATCAAACATTGATGTTTGGTGACATCCATCAATGGTGTTTCGGGGCATCAAAGATTGGTCTTTGGTGGTGTTCATTTTTTGTATTTCTTAGACATTTGACACCAAGCCTTAATGATAACTCTACGTCTTTTCTTTATATGCTAGGCATTCTTTACAGAACGCTGTAAAGTTTTAATTACATGATGAGGATCACGATAATCTAATCTACAGTGCATATGGAACATTTCGTGGCTGATTTGTGTGTCTCAACGTTTTCTATAAGCGTATTTTAAAAAGTTTATTTTAATGTTTTGCGTGTGTAATTAGACAATACGTGTGTAATTTTTGGTTTATTTTTTAAGTAAAATATTTAGGCTTAACAGTACACATTAACTTAACTGTTGTTCAAAAGTGGCACGTGCTGTTTGTTATCATGCCCACGTTTCATTGTGTATTACGTTTTTACTGCAAGTTCTTTGCTAAGCATACCTTACTGAACTTATCGTGGTTTCTACTGATTAGTGGAAGTTGTTTCTTTTGTGTTTCATTCAGTAACTTGGTGGAATTTTCTTATCTGAATAATGTGTATCTTAACTTTCATTTTTACAATGAAAGTTAGGTTTAAGAATCATGTCTCTGTTGCTTACATGATTACAAACAGGCAAAGCCCTGAATCCTTAGAAACTTTTAGAACTTTGGACGAATTTCGTCTGAGCTTAATTATATTTAAAGTCTCTTAAAGTATATAAAAAGAATAATTTATATGATAATTTCTTTAAATTTAAAGTCTGTTATAACACTTAATGTTTTGTACAGGTCACGTGTCTGGTTAGAGAAAGTAATTCTGAAAAAAACACACAAAAGCTTTAAAATTTAAATTACAGAAATGTTTTTCAATTTATCTCGATAAACTCAGAATTGGGTTTACCTTTACTAGCTTTTACCTGTTTAACGCAGCATACGAAAGTTCAGAATAAAAACATCTCTGTAAACTTAGAACTGTCCAGTTTAAGGTGTAAAGAGATAATAAAACAAACAAGAATATGGGGTTTTAAAGAGACAGTTGTCTTGAGAATCTCTAAGTAAGTACACCATTCATTAACGTGTTGCACCCAGTGGCACAGCAATACGTCTGCGGACTCACACCATTAAAATTCGAGTTTCGATACTCGTGGTCAGAGAACAGCTGACCCATTGAGTAGCTTTGTGCTTAATTCTAAATAAACAAAACATTAATCTATTAACACATAAATAATTCGTAGATAGTTAAACAAACTTTATGATACGCAATAGTTTAATATCTGTTTTTTTGTGGTTTCTGTCGATATATTTAAATGCCTTTCTATTTACACAACTGAAGGTATTTTCATAAACGCAGCTTACCGTTCACGTTTACAGCTTTGGCCCTCTGGTCAGTATAAAATCATAGCTAAATACTAAACAGTGTAGGCAAATCTCCAACCTGTAACTGCTTAGAGAGAAACAGTAAATATTATTTTTTCTTCTCAAAGAAGATCGAAAGAAATTAAAGCGATAAAACATGGTGTTCAACAAATGTCGTATGCGCATGCTCAAGTCGCTACTTGGGAAATATTTTGCACATAAATAAAGATGTAAGACCTACGTTTTTATTGAGGCTCAAATCTACTAATGTCAGTTTACTGTGTCACACAGATGTTTATTTACTTGTGTAACACACGGTAAAAATGAAAAACAATAGCTGAACTATCCGTGGAGTTTTGCTTTTCCCTTTGAAAGTCGTTCCATAAATATCTGCTTTTTACCGCAGAAGAAATATAAACATTTCATTGTGTAATCTCCAGTTGAAGCTAGGGACGTTTATAATGTAATAAAATAACAGACTGGTTATTACTGTGAGTCTAATTGTTACGTTCTTAACAAAATCAGGCTGTAGGTAACTTAAACAATGTTTTTCCCTGATTGTTACCAGGAGTCTAATTGTTACGTTTCTAACAGAATCAGGCTGTAGGTAACCTAAACATTGTTTTTCCCTGATTGTTACCAGGAGTCTAATTGTTACATTTTTATGAACCTTATGTTTTATGTACATGAACGTTAGATACTGATAAAAAGATTAAATATTTGCGAAAGGTTAATGAATTTATCTCTCTCTCTAATTATAAAATATTGAGATTAGTTACGTAGGATATTGTAGTTCGTGAGGATGTCAGACGTTCGAGATTTTGATGGTTTATTACTGACATCTCTCATGGTATTTGTTAAAATCTAACAGTATTAGTGTTTGATCTATTTTAGTACTTCTGATTGTCCATCTCATCGATATATTTTCATAATGGTGAGAAATGAAAGATATTACACTTAATATTAATTTATTTTGAATACCAAATCTTCAAAAGTAGAAGGTTTTCTTACGAAAGAAGATATTAGCATACGACAGCTGTGAATTATAGAATGGATTAGGGTTCACTGTTATTGACATATTCTCATTGAAATTATATTACTTGGTTTAAAGATTTATATTTCCTGAGACCTAAAATTCTCCAGGGTGCTTTAAGTAATACACAGAAGCGAAATTTTTAAAATTAAAATTGGTTTCCGTGATAGAAGTTTTCTAGAAACTACTATTTTTAACCCTTACAAAATTGCAGTCAATGTTCTGATTTTTTTACTTTGCATATTTTACCGTACCGTACACTCGAAATGAAACAAATTAATAAATAAAAAAAACATTTATTTTATTTCGAACATACGTCGTAGTGGAATAATTCACTTGTGACCCAACAACAAGTTTGAGGATTTGTAACACTGAAATTTGGGTTTCAAAACGCTTGGCGAACCTCATACAATTGGCCAATTGTTATGCTACTAGCATGACAAATTAATCAGTGATATAAATAGAAGAAAACTTTTATCTTTTTACTTTTAATACCATCTCAGTAAAAATAAGTTTATATTTTAAAAACAATATTTGTCCCAACTATTGAGAAAGATACTGAAGGAAGATTAGCTATTTTAAAGAAGAAAAAAACAGTTTGAATAACAAATTATAGGAACTGAAAGAATTTATAGTTCTTTTTGTTCCTTAGGAATTCGAATACCGAGATAACTGAATTTTGTACACACATTGTCTCTCACAAATGATAATTTTATGGTTAGCTATAAACCATAATGTTTCATCCCAGTCATGCACTACGTGGAACACTACATATATGTATGTGTGTGTGTGTTTAAATAGTTATTTAAAGTATAGTACCACATAACTCTTTTAATTTTCAAACTACTGTTTTCTAGTCTGAAAAAAGTATTGATGTTGAAGTTTGTGAATTGCTTTACTCGTTAACTTGGTTTGAGAGTGTGGTGAATAAGCTACTGTATATTATCTATTAACCTGGTTTGAGAGTATGGTGAAAAAGCTACTGTATATTATCTATTAACCTGGTTTGAGAGTATGGTGAAAAAGCTACTGTATATTATCTATTATCCTGGTTTGAGAGTGTGTTGAATAAACAAGTTTATCTTATCTACTGCCCTGATTTTAGAGTATGGTGAATAAGCTAGCTTATCTTATCTATTATACTGGTTTGACAGTATGGTGAATAAAGTAGTTTGTCTTATCTATATTAATATTTTCTTTCGTAGGAAAACCTTTTGAAGATTTGGTATTCAAAATAAATTAATATTAAGTGTAATATCTTTCATTTCTCACCATTATGAAAATATATCGATAAGATGGAAGTCAGAAATACTAAAATAGATCTAACACTAATACTGTTAGATTTTAACAAATACCATGAGAGATGTCAGTAATAAACCATCAAAATCTCGAACGTCTGACATCCTCACGAACTACAATATCCTACGTAACTAATCTCAATATTTTATAATTAGAGAGAGAGATAAATTCATTAACCTTTCGCAAATATTTAATCTTTCTACCAATATTTAACGTTCATGTAAGTCTCTTCTTTCTCTAAGAAGATGAAACTTAAATTGTGGATGAAAAATTTCAACGGTAGAAAGGAAATAAATTTAACCCTAAAATTACAGATTTGTTTTCCTGCGACTCACAACAACTTAGATCTACTCAAAGAGTAATTCTTGTTATTATTTGTAACAAAACTCAATATGAGTAAACGAACAAAAATATTGAGTGCAATCCATAAATTGTTATGTAAAATAATTGCAGTATTTGATAGGTTTTTGTTTAAGTTTTTACATAACCTCTGTTATTAGGACACACATAACAGCAGTAACTGACCCACAATTTAATGCAAAATTTTTAAACAGAAATCAAAGACACTTATAGGATTAAATGTTAAACTTTTAAGTCATCAATATCATTGAACATTCTTTGTGATCTGTAGAGTTTCACAACAGTTAATAAAGAATACACTAATGTAACAAGAATCCAATGATGAAAAATTTATCAGAGCCCTAACAGTTGTAAAAAACACAATAACCCATGCAGAGAAAGTCGAGTGTATGTAATAATATATGTTTATATACGTATATTAATAGATACAATTTCATGAAAAGTGAAGTTTAAGTTACCTACAGCCTGATTCTGGTAGGAATGTAACAATTAGACTCACAGTAATATAACCAGTCTGTTATTTTATTACATTATAAACGTCCCTAGCTTCAACTGGAGATTACACAATGAAATGTTTATGTGTCTTCTGCGGTAAAAAGCAGATATTTATGGAACGACTTTCAAAGGGAAAAGCAAAACTCCACGGATAGTTCAGCTTTTGTTTTTCATTTTTACCGTGTGTCACACAAGTAAATAAACATCTGTGTGACACAGTAAACTGACATTAGTAGATTTGAGCCTCAATAAAAACGTAGGTCTTACATCTTTATTTATATGCAAAATATTTCCCAAGTAGCGACTTGAGCATGCGCATACGACATTTGTTGAACACCATGTTCTATCGCTTTAATTTTTTTCGATCTTCTTTGAGAAGAAAAAATAATATTTACTGTTTCTCTCTAAGCAGTTACAGGCTGGAGACTTGCCTACACTGTTTAGTAGTTAGCTATGATTTTATATTGACCAGAGGGCCACAGTTGTAAACGTGAACGGTAGGCTGCATTTATGAAAATACCTCCAGTTGTGTAAAAAGAAAGTGTAGGAATAAGAGCCATTTTGTGTCGGAGAAGTGATTTTATGATTGTTTTTTTCATCATATAAATATAAATTGGTGAAACATTTAGTTTCCATCACATCAATAAGCATAAATATAAACACTGGTGAGCGTGTAGCTTGCATAAAAAAGGCCCCTTGCATGGCCAGGTGGTTAAGGCGCTCGACTCGTAATCTGAGGTCGTGGATTCGAATCCCCGTCGCACCAAACATGCTTGTCCTTTCAACTGTGGGGGCGTCATAGTGTGACGATCAATTCCACTGTTCGTTAGTAAAAGAATAGCCTAAGAGTTGACGGTGGGTGATGATGACTAGCTGCCTTCCATCTAGTCTTACACTGGTAAATTAGCTTGTGCAGGTAACCCTTGTGTAGCTTTGCACGAAATTAAAAAAAGCAAACACAAACAAACAGAGAATGTATATGTATAAGCACTGGTGAAAAACGTGCAGTCTCAATCAGACGAATTTATATGTGTGTGGTTGTTAGTCTGTGTATGTATTAATACCGACGGGAAACACGTACTTTCGACCACACTTGTATATATCAAGTACATATTTATCAAAACCTCAAATTGTTTCTTACGGAACCTTTTAACATATTCATTTTAGTGTCAAAATTCTATAAATTTGTTTCCTAAGTTTTTGCAGTTTTTAAATTAAAAGAAAATTCATCAAGCTATTAATGCATGTAGAGATTTGTTTGTTTCGAAACGTCTCGTAAACTTCATTACACACGTAAAACTTCTGATCTACAAACACCTAACCAATCATAATTGGACAATTTTTATACAAAACTCATTTCGGTTCCAGTCTTACGAGCAATATTGTATTCTAAAATGGATTTTTACTTTCGAAATTGCCTCGTATGGATCAGTGACCAACTAGAAAAATATCCCTCCATTCATACCATCATTTTTAGTAAGTCGGATCATATTTAAGCACCTAAAAGATAATTCGACTGATAAAATCGCATCTTTCGGTTGATAGAAGAGAGAAGACATTAAAAAATCCAACGTGACAGGGCAGAGAATTTTTATATTCAAATGATTTGCAATTTCGCCTGTTTTTATGAAAGGGACTATATTTTCTGCATAAGTTAGCGATTTTTTTTTAAAAGCATGACCAGTCATAATCGCTGGATCAGACATTATCTGTTCATTGAGCCCAGAATAATTCGCTACTTGTATTCGTAGCATGTGCTCTTATGCTAAATTATAATGAGTCTGTGTGAGATTATGGAACAAACTGCGGTTTCTATTGAAAACTATAACTACTACGAAATTAAAACCACTGTTATTGTAAATAAAAAGAAAAAAACTATTATTGCTGCAAAAATAACATTATTTTTGTGATTTGAAAATACTATTAGAGTTGTTTGTTGTTGTTTAGAATTAAGCACAACGCTGCACAATGGGCTATCTGTGCTCTGCCCGCCACGGGTATCAAAACCCGGATTTTAGCGTGTAAGTCCACAGACATACCGCTGAGCCACTGGGGGGCAACTATTACAGTGAAAGAAAGATATTGTTTAATGTGTCTGAATTTCGCGCAAAGCTACTCGAGGACTATCTGCGCTATCCGTCCCTAATTTAACAGTGTAAGACTAGAGGGAAGGCAGCTAGTCATCACCACCCACCACCAACTCTTGGGCCACTCTTTTACCAACGAATAGTTGGACTGATCGTCACATTATAACGCCCCCACGGGTGAAAGGGCAAGTATTTTTGGTGCGATGGGGATTCGAACCTGCAACCATAAGATCACGAGTCGAACGTCTTAACACACCTGGCCATGCCGAGCCTAGTTTGTGTGAAAACTAATACTGGTACGAAAATAAAAACGATGTTAATAAGAAAACTGGTTATAGTTTGAAAAGAGAGATACAGTGTGTGTGTGAAAACTGCTTCTATAGTATAATAGAACTACTGTTAGTTTAAAATTACTTTTGGTGTAGAAAAAATATTGTTATTATTAAACGAAAGTACTATTAGTGTATAAACTAAACTAACACAACGTAGCGACCATATGCCTGACTTTAAAGTGTGAATAATAAAATACTGTACCTTTCTCTGTAAATAATGCTAAAATATATATCTGTTTTATAATTCTCTGATGCTTCTATTTGTCTTTTACTCTATATAGATTGTTTGTTTGTTTGTTTTGGAATTTCGCACAAAGCTACTCGATGGCTGTCTGTGCTAGCCGTCTCTAATTTATTAGTGCTAGTCGTCTTAATTTAGCAGTGTAAGACCAGAGGAAAGGCAGCTAGTCATCACTATCCACCGCCAACTCTTGGGCTACTCTTTTACCAACGAAAAGTGGGATTGACCGTCACATATAACGCTCCCACGGCTGAAAGGGCGAGCATGTTTGGCGCGACCCTCAGATTACGAGTCGCACGCCTTAACACGCTGGCCATGCCGGGCCTCTCTATATAGAACACTGTGTCTTACATAAGACTTGAATAATGTGTAACAGTTAACACACCAATTTATTCTACTGAATTGTACACTCGTTGTGCAACGGTATATCCAGAGTATGCTACCCGTGATGGGCAGAGCACAGATAGCTCATTGTGTAGTTATGTGCTGAATTCCAAATTAATGAAACAAACCAATATACTGAACTATTTAATATACAAGATATCTCGTACATTAGAAATGAATACGAGAGCTTATTTGTCATTCTATCACTGAATAATTCCTCGAAACCGACATGATAACTCAGTGACAGATGGTGAGATGATTCGAATATATTAATATCTAATTATATTAGAAACAGCTGAATGGAACACAACGTAAGTTAATACCACCAGTGTTACGTACTCTTACATATAAATACAGGTTTACTGTGGCTTGGAAAAGACAAATGAATACCCAATATATACATATATAAAACACGTGCACCCTAATCATTACAAAATGGCTAATTTTGTTCTCTCTACATCTACTCCAGAGTTACTGTTAAGTGATAAGATTCCCCCAAATCATTATGAATTGGTGACAAAAGTGATAAATCAAGTTGGAGACTGGAAGTTTTATTCAAATGTTTTTAAGTATTTAAACACTCTTTATGTATTTGCAAGTTGTTTTTTTACACATAAAGTTTACTGCAAATTACGTAAGTAAATTCGTTTTGTGTCTCAGGACTGGTCATAATGTAACGTTTAACGTAACAAAGGTTCAACAGTGTCTTTCAAAAACTCTGTTCTTGTGGATTCATATTTGTGCCAAGCAGCAGTGACAACAGAGCACTTTGAGTTCTGCAGGACAGTTCAAGATGAATGAGGCTGATTTACGTTTTAAATGAGATTACGAAACTCTGACGCTGTTTATTGAACTATGTTTAACATTTAGCAGCTTGAAAATGGCACCCAATATCAGTATAAAGTTTTGTTATCAGTTCTTTACTAGTGAGTTAAGTAAAGTGTATATCAAAGCTCTGCACTATTACTTTTTATTAAAGACAGTTTATTCGGATGTATACAAGTCTAAGCATCTTGAATGTTAAAATCTGTTACTGGTGCTAATGGAGTTTAATTAAGACAACAACATAAGTGAGACCATTACATAATTTAAAATTTTTTGTACATCCGCATTGTTCACGTTTTCATTAAATTTCAGTGACATGGTCATTTCTGACATTGAACAAGTTAATATACGTGAAACTTTGTAGAATGGACGACGACTACTTGTTTTGGAGACACAAGTGTAGAGGACGACGTTTTGAAAGTCTTTCGTCTTTAGGTCACTGAGTACGAAAGATGGAAGACTTTCGAAACGTCGTTTTTAACATTTGTGTTTCCACAACAAGTAGTTGTCGTCCATTCCACAAAGTTTCATGATGAATGTTCTGCGCAAATATTCTATCAAACAACGAGTTGAGATATAATTTATGAATGTTTAGTTTATATCATCAGGAATCCAAAACGGAATGACTAACTAAGCAATAAATAATTCACCAAACTTGTCATTTACATTTGCATACGTAATGCGTGAGAACCACTTACACAAATTAATGTCTTCTGTGTTTCCGTTAACTGATGTGTAATCTCTTAATCTTCGATTCCAACTCTTTTGTTTCTTTATGTCTCCACTCTCACATCTTTAGCTCATGATGGCCGATTTTTCCAGTTCTTTAGCTCACGGAGATATTTGTGGACTTTACACTATTGATTAAAAACGAACAGGTGACAAAGATACGTTCCACCTTTTGCAATGTCACACCATCAGATCCAAGGCTGTATCTGGTGCACGTGTCCATCCGTCCAGTTAAACTGAACATCGTATTGCCTTCACTAGCTTTCCACCTGTGACCAGTTGGTGATGGATAACCCATCAGGCTTCTCGTTTTAATTGCTGTTTGTCAGACAATTTGCACGGAGCACGTGCTTGTGTTAAAAACATCTCCACAAGATGGTGTCTGGAGTGACTCAATGAAACTCGAAACAAGTGACATCGCAATACGTTTGGAACTTTGTACATTGATAACTACAGTTTGAACCTGTAAATTTTAAAGTGGTTGAATAGTAATGTCTATTCTTTTTCTCGGTTCTTGAACGCTTGCTGAAATTCTTTCGACTGCTGTCTTTTCTCGACCAACAAAAATGTCACAAGATGACAGCTTTACACAAAGAGTCTCCAAGCATATTGGTTAGTTGTCTTGCATAAATGTTCTACTCTTGCTTGAATGTCACTTTAGTATGAAAAGAAGCAGCTATGTCCGTGCGGAAAGCCAAAGCAAGAAGCCTTTATAATCGACTACAGCTAAGACAGATCGGTAAGCAGTTCTCGAGACATGACACAAGTTTCAGTTTCTAAGATAGTAGTAACTTATTGTTGATTCGTCAGATGATAAATGTTCATTGTCATTACAAACATGATTTTGTCGTTTAATCTTCATTTGTAAATAGGTTTCTGTACTAGAAATCAAAAGAACCCTGTGTTGTTGGGTTTTGAGAAGAGGTGTGTTCTCCATTCTGTTTGATTAGCTGTGAAATTTTTCATCTTTCTCAAACAATATTCAGTTAAAACGAACAAGAGATTTGTTGAAAGTCTTTGAGAGAATGAGAGATTGGTATGCCACTAGATGTTCTTTTTTCACTGTATTCACCAATGCTTTCCCATCGACTGTAGAAGCGATGTCCAACCGCGTGATATCCCTCTGTGATTCTTCTGTGAATACTGATTTGATTGTTCCCCATTAGGTGTATCCAAGACAAGCTGTTTAGAAAATGTTTTGACACCTCTTTCATGTCTAACTGTCTTCTTTAGGCCATCATTAACATGGTGCCAAACAAACAACTCGTTGTTCTAAATGATGTATCTGTATTTGACTTTTGTTGTTTTGTTTCTATTAGGGAATGCTTTTAAATTCGGTGTTGGGAGTCGATCGTGAAGTTTAGTGACTGGTGGGTCCGTGTTCATTCGGTATTTTTTTTAATGTGTAATACGATGATTTGTCTAGGGTTTTAGTTATGAAAAAACTGTTTGTAATGTGCGGAGCTACTGTAGAGTTGTAGAGATGCTAAAAACATCTTCTGAACATTGAAAGGCAATATCTCTTATCATAAGGGTAATAGTCAATGCCAGTATCTCATTAGCATATTAAGAACCAAGTTCATCAAAAGTACCAGGGTAACTGTACCCTGGACGGAAGTTATGTAAATTCATAATTAATAAAATGTTATCTTAAAACGTAAAAAGTTGTTTTTTACACACATTTTAAAAACAAAAATTCCAAAACTCCCATAAAAACAGCAAAACGCAAAATGTGAAACCGTGAATTTGCATGTATCTCCTCATGGACTCAACAAACTTTCATGCCAAATATGTGAAGATCCATCAGCAGGGGCGAAGTAGTGGTAAACGAAACAGTTAAAGGCAATCACAAAAACCACAAAATACAAAATTAAAACCTTCTATCTATTTCCCCATGGACCTAATAAGCCTACACATCAATTTTGGTGAAGATCCATCCACACCTTATGAAGATTATTAACATAGACATATAACAGACAGCAATATTATGTTTATACAGATAGCGCAAGTGCATTTAATTCGCGTGTGAAATATTCATAATATTATATGTAAACCCTGAGAATAAAAAAAATAAAGTTCTCCATGACAAAAACAGAGGTAAAATGGACAAATCGAGACCCCTATTGTAAATCTAAATACATACGTGATAAAAATTTTGCAAATTTGGAGGTTGCACATCTCGTAATAAACAATGTTTTTCCAGTATCATATAATCAAAAATTCCATTATAGTATATCTCGCAAAAGCCGGACGTAGTACCTTCGATACTCTGTTGCCATGATGCTAACGTTCAAGCTAAATAGACAAGTGCTCTGTGTACCTTTATATCTTTGTTAGTTGTATTCTCATCTGTTTGTTCACTTGTATTAGTAGACACAAGATGTACAGAAAACAATTCGGATATGCTGTCACCTGTAGACGAGCACACAACAGTCCATAACTATTTCTGGTAGCAAGCATAATTTACCCTGTCATACGCAAAGCATAATGGTATGCTGTGTGGTCAAATTCAGTTCCCAAATTTCTTCTCTCAATGAAAGAGTTAAACTGGGCAAGATGGTCATCAGATCGATGTAGTTTATCCAGATTCTTGGTTCGGAGGAAACACAAGTAATTGGTGAACAACTCCAGTATCATCGAAATTGTTCCATTTGGTAAATCCCTTTGTAGAACTATGAGAAATATGTTCTCGAAGGTTGGTTGAATCTTTTTAATTGGCCCATTTCTACAATTTCAAGTGTCTTAACTTGATTTAGCGAGAAATAATCTTTAAAATATTTCAGTGATATAAATCAGCAGTATACATCAGAAAAGGTCCAGCATGGCCAGGTGAGTTAAGATATTCGACTCGTAATCTGAGGGTTGCGGGTTTGAATCCCCGTCGCACCAAACATGCTCGCCCTTTCAGCCATGGGGGAGTTATAATGTGCGGTCAATCTCACTATTCGTCGGTAAAACAGTAGCCCAAGTGTTGGCGGTGGGTAGTGATGATTAGCTGCCTTTTCTTTAGTTTTAAATTGCTAAATTAGGGAGGGCTAGTACAGATAGTCCTCGAGTAGCTTTACGCGAAATTCAAAAACAAACAAACAAACAAAATACACAGAAAATGCGTACTATACCGAATAGTAGCTAACCTAAAGTGGCTGATTCACAAAGAAAACGAGTTGTGAGGAAACTCCACGTCAGTTTTATGGTACACAATGTTGAATACAAATAAATTTTTAACTAAACAGTTCTGAACTCTAATAATTTCATTAATAAATTATGATCAACCCCAACTGTCTTTACCCGCCTCCAGATAGCTTAAACTGGTATATTACCAGTGTTACTTAATAAATATGAGCCCCCAGTAACAGAGCTTTCAAATGATACCAGTTAACCGTTCCTACCATGATAGACCAGAAAAAACTTTAATATTTTGCTGCTATGGCTAGACTTCTATTACATAAGTCAAGTTTTTATTTCATGACAAAGTTATACACACCACTGTATATTTCTGCGATGTTCACCATGGAGAATCAAACATCGGAGTTTAGAATTATAAGTCGTTAACTTACTGCTTGTATGAACAGTACTGTTGTTGTCTCAAAGCAACGTAGTGAGAGTTTCAGTACTACGAGAAACAATTCTATGTTTCCATAATTTCAGAGGGCAGGGTGATAACCTTGCGGGTCTATTTCAACTTACCTTTTAGCTTGTAATGAGTTTATATTAATTATTATACTATATACAAACCATTGGATATAAAATATTCGAATTTGTCACCTCAATACAAACTCAGTTCTTCTATACGATTGGAGGCCAGATCTTTAGTTCTTTACGCGTTTGTAAAAAATGAAATTCGAGAAAAACAACCAAAAATTTACATAATTAAAAAATATGACCCACTGTTTGTCATAATTATCTGAAAACAAACGATAGGTGTCTCTTTTTATACGGCTTTGTTTGGTTTAATTTCAAATGCTTTCGTTTATTTTCTCGTGGTAACTTACGAGATGAGTATTGTTGTATGAATGTTGTAAAGAGTCAGTATTGTTTACCCATATTTTACTATGATTGTTTTAAATGTCTTCTCTCATTTCTCAGCTGTTTTCATACGAACATTTTTCTTTATAACCTAAGAGCCTTAAGTCATGTTTGGAACTATTTAATACGGTCTCTCATGTTGACATATACAAGTCTTGTTAAGCACTAAAAACTGGTTTTTGTCGTTGATAAAATCTCCTGACTAAGAAAAACATGAAATTGTATTGTCGTGAACAGCCAATAAGTTTAGTCATGACAATAGAAACTCTGATGTTCTTTAACAAATATGAAACTGTGTTGTCGTGAACACCCAACAAGTTTAGTCATGACAATAGAAACTCTGACGATCTTTGACAAACATGAAACTGCGTCGTCGTGAACACCCAATAAGTTCAGTCATGACAATGGAAACTCTGACGTCCTATGAAAAACATCTTACAGTAACGTGCTTGTTATTTTACTAAGACAAACAGTAGTTATATTAGAAGTAACATTTTACTTGAATGTACATACTTCAACTTTACTTTAAACTACAATTTATTATTAAACATGTAAACCATGTTGGTAGTTTCATCCTTCTTATGCTCTAAAAGTCAAACCGTCGTCTCTCACATGTCGAACAGTTCCTGTACTAATACATCTCAAGAAGACTGGTATAGAAAATCGTTTACTAAAGTAAAGCTGAGAGCAAAATTTTGATGTTATTAACCTGAAGGTAACTTAAGAAGTCTGAAACGTTGTTCTCTATTTTAATAAAAGTATTAACACCCATACCAGTCGTACTGAGATACATTTTTAGTTCTCACGAGTTCCTATGCCATGAACTTAAGGACTGGTAACCCTATGCTTCACTCTAGATATGACTCAAACACCATATACAGAAGCTTCATGTAGACCAGAAGTGACGTGTGTTTTGTTTCTCTGAATCACGTGTTGAGCAACGTGACTTTGAAGCCTTCTCAGAAAAACTTTGCGAAGGATAGTGAAAGTAAACGCGCTGCTCGTGAGAGCAGTGAACTTTTCTCGATGTTGACAGCTTAACCCCTCTGTACCACGTAACAAGCAAAACAAATAAATCATTGTTAACAGTTAGCAAAGATTATTAGATTGTTTTAAAACACAAACCTGCACAGTGGACTCACTATTTTGTTATTAGGGCAGAGATAAAGCCCCAAATTTCAGCATCATAAGCCTTATAGCTTACCCGTGAGCTACTGGAGAGCATATAAGCGATTGTAAATTTTAAATTCTGGTCAGAATATTCGCCACTGAAAGTGTTCAATTAAAACTGAACTTCGTGAAAAAAAAACCATTATCTTGCATACCTAAGTGATAAGAAGATGGGCCGTGATTCTTTGTCTGATATGCATAGGGAAAACATGGTTATTTACATAACATATATTGTCATAAAGACATGAATAGAATGAATAGGAACTTAAGCCTTTATCTTATACACACAAAGATAAACATGGTGGTGTTTTTCCACATTTGACAAATACTTTAATACAAAGACACAGTATATATTACCTGATTATGTCAGTAATTCCGATTTATTGTCCCGTAATGTCATTGGTAGGTAGGTGTAAGCAGGGATAGATTATTTATTAGGCACAATAGCACAAAGTTTAGATTTATTAGGCACAATAACACAGTGTTTAGATTTATTAGGCACAATAGCACAGTGTTTAGATTATTTATTAGGCACAATAGCACAGTGTTTAGATTTATTAGACACAATAGCACAGTGTTTAGATTTATTAGGCACAATAACACAGTGTTTAGATTTATTAGGCACAATAACACAGTGTTTAGATTTATTGGGCACAATAGCACAGTGTTTAGGGTTTATGAAATTTTAAACCAGAATTCATAATTTATATATCTATAATACATCTAATGTTTGGTATAACTTATACACTTCTTAGGGCCTACAAACAGAAGGTACCTAGGACCTACGATGGATTATCTTGGTCTGGCAGTAGGTGTGAGGACTTATAAAATTAAAAAATATCAGAATTCGATACTGTTAGTTGACTGAGCACAAATAGATCATTTTTTACATTATGCAAACCCATTAGTGGCACATCGATATGATACGTTTCGATACCCGAGGTTGGCAAAGCACATATTTGTTCTTAATTCAAACACAACGACACCTTTACACTATAAACAAACCAGTTATTCTGTCGCCCCCTCTGATGGTAATCCTCTTATTAAAATATGTAAGAGCATTAACTTTATAATATGTATTTGCTCCGAAGTGTGATATGCACGTTTAGAATGATTAGCATCTGCAAAACATGTTTCAACCATGATCATGTAAAACATGGAGAATCTTGCTGAAATATAACATTCTTACGGCTAGTAAAAACATGCTGAAATGAAACATTCTTATGGTCAGCAAAACCAGGCTGAAATATAGCATATTTATTAGCAGTAAAAACATGCTGAAATAGAATATACTTCTAGCTAATAAAACCATACAAAACAAAACATTTCTCTAGCTAATAAAATAAAGCTAAAATGGAACATTTTATATAGCATGTAGGATTTGTTTGTTTGCTATCTATACACAAAACTACACAAAGGGCTTTCTGTATTCTGTCTATTACGGGCATTTTTCGTGTAAAATCCGACCAAAACAGAATGATTTCAATTTACTTGTCACGATATCGAACGAAGGTAACACGTGATTTTGGAAATTAATTTTTATCTTCGTTTTTTAAGACGTTTCTCAAACGTTTCGAACAGTTTATTTTGTCAGTATTCCTTGTTTAAATTTAGGATAAAAACGTTTTTAATTAAATAGGTGAATTATCTTTTGTTTTGTACTCCCCTATCAATAAATTACTTCTGATCCAATGGTATCGTTATTTGTTTGCAGTAAATTAATCATATTAAAAATAAGAACTCAGTCCACACACTGAAAACACTGATACTTTTATTGTTTTAATGAATGTCTATTTCAGATCAAATATATTCCCTTTTCACTGACAGTTATAAATCAAATTTAAATGTTTATCACTTGAAACAACAAAGAAATTTCATGACGATAAAAAAACAACACAAATTGTACATAATAAAGAGAAATAAATATTTGGTTGATTTGGCTATGAATAGAAAACCATTATGTAGCCAAACCAGTGTCACTAATCTTAGCTTCAGTTCAACTTGTACGATTGAAATTACTTAGAAACCCAAACTTCTAAAGAGAAGTTGTCTTGATAGGCTAAGAAGACGCGATAGTTAAATAAAAGTTGCAACTTGTTTTTAAAGTTATTACGTCAGTAACGCAATAGTATTTTGACATGAAACGCGATAACTCATGTTAAAAAAAACAACTAAAACCTTTAAC
Source organism: Carcinoscorpius rotundicauda (assembly GCA_011833715.1). Taxonomy (NCBI): domain Eukaryota; kingdom Metazoa; phylum Arthropoda; class Merostomata; order Xiphosura; family Limulidae; genus Carcinoscorpius; species Carcinoscorpius rotundicauda. Next base: position 77,282,761 of record CM022400.1, on the reverse strand, counting down.
CCGATTCGAACTTTAATTTCGAACAATGTCAGCAATCTCCAATCGTGCTTAGTTTAAGTTAAGAATCACATTTAGATCAGCATTAGGTTCAACGCGTTTATTTTTACATATTTTTATGTTTTAATTCTTAGACAGGTGGTGTGTGTGTGATCTACACCGCAAGCTTTAGTTTTCTCTAATTTACTTTGTTTAACTTCTTAATTTTTATAAAACTCATTTGGAGTCCACAAGTTGAAAGTACCACTGAAAGCACTTTAATCTTAAGTACTTATTTGAACTGTATTTTCTTACAGATCGAGTTTCTAACATAGTTATTACTAAGTGTTGTTGATTCAAAGGGCAAAGCCGTCCAGCTGAAGATGGAAGAAAATGGTACCCCTTCCTCATCTTCCATCACTAGACAATCTTCATACAAATGTTGACAATATTAGTGTTTATGCCTAAAATCTGAGATAATTATAACGTGAACTCCAGATGAGTTTTATTAATCTGTCGATTATCTGTTTAAAATCAGAGGTGTGTTGAAATAACTGGTCAGATAAATATTTTGTCTTTCAGAAGTACTGCCGCTTAGGTCTTTCGTCTAATACTAGAACTCGTCAGTTAGGCTTCAAATTGTGTGACGTTTGCCAAATACTTTACACCTATTTGTTTCTAAAACAAATTAACAGCTTTCAGCTTTTAAAGTGCTGTTTTACTGGTAAATATAAGCTGCTTGTTTGTGTTTAAGTCAACGTCATCTAGTTATGTTTCAAAACGTATGCCAGTGTTTCTTATGAAACGCCCAGATAAATCTTTGTCGAATGAATGCATGTAAAGGGGGAAAAAAGCCATCAACTTAAACCTTCACATAGACAAATATAATTCGAATACTCTCTTAGAATTACATGTTAAATATAACACATTACATGTTCTGCTTAAATATAACACATGATCATTGCTATTAACAGCTAATAGATTAAAATAGTTTACTTCGCCACACAATACAATCAATTGGAACAAAAACTCACATGTTTATAGATAGCAAGTTTCCAACTAAATCATCGTTCAGTTTCCAAACAACCTCGTTTTCCAAGGTGCTCCTTCATTATCCAATTAGTAAGAGAAGCAAATCGCTTCTAGAACAAAGTTCAATGAATGATTTAACGTCATATTCAAATCTTTCTTCATGTGATCACTGGTCTGTCCTAATAATCACGTAAAATGTTCAATACTCTTTCGAAACCAGTGTCACTCCTAGATAAAAGCGAATTGCGTGATCCGTTTTAAAGTCACCCACAAAGCAATTTACCATTTTTGGTCTAACTACTGTTAGTTTTAATTTTTGCTTGTAAAAATAACAAAAAAATCATCCCAGTTTGTAAGTCAGGTATACGTTTAACACACAACTGAGAAGAAGCAGTAAGACACCAGCTCCACCTGACGGATGTAGAAGACAGCTAGCGGTTCCAGTGAACTCTGTAAAAAAAATTAAAAATAAATATTGTTTCCTACGTGCTCATTACTCAATAAAATTACCAATGTAAAACACTATTACTAGAACTTTTCACATTTGGATTTTTACATCAACTCCTATTACATGTGTATAATGTGGAAATGCTAAAACAAACATGTACATATATATATATATATATATAGAAGGAGGGACTTTTCTTAAAGATCACGAAAAATTCTAGACAGATGAAAATATATCTACGTTGAATTTATCATTAGTCAGCGGGTCAGAGAAATTTATGTTACAGAAGTTAACTGGTTAAGGTTACTTAAGTTACATCATATGTTACACCTTACATCAATCAACTGGTTGGGATTACTTGAGTTAGACCATATGTTACACCTTACATCAATCAACTGGTTGAGTTTACTTGAGGTAGATCATATGTTACACCTTACGTCAATCAACTGGTTGGGGTTACTTGAATTACACCGTATGTTACACCTTACATCAGTCAGCTGGTTCGGGTAACTTGAGTTACACCTGATCAGCTGTTCAGAATGTGAGTTACATTTCGGTTAAAACAAAATCTTACTTCAGTTTTCCGTAACTCTTATTACTGTCGTAATTACTCTTATTACTCCATGCGCGTAAGTAAACTCTGTGTATTACATGTGTATTTTCCCGAGCTGTGTGTGTAAAAATTAGTACAGGGTGTGTTTTTTTCTTGCAGCAAAGCCACATCGGGCTATCTGCTCAGCCCACCGTTGGAAATCGAACCCCTGATTTTAGCGTTGTAAACCGGAGACATACCGCTGTACTAGCGGTAAAAGTAATGTGATGTATCAAGCAGGCTTCTGTTCCTGACACTTGGCCATATTTAATAATTATACCTTCCTTATCACTGTTCGTAAGAATTTCAATAACTTCGACGACATTCCTAGGCTCGCACTTCAAAAAAGAAAATAATAGACAAAAATAAAACACTCATTTTATCACAAAGCATGGAAACCGCATTGGAGAACCAGAGACTCGCCGACTAATGCAGCCAGTTTGTGTTGTTGGAAAAACAATAAATATAAGTAGTAGATGTTACGATCAATGCGAACGTGTGAATGTGTTTGTAGAAAAGGTTGAAGCAGTTGTTGTTTTTATATGAAATTTACAATAAGGAACACAAAAATATTCAGCTGTAGATGGAGGAAAAATGTTTTTCGCCAGATTGTATAAATTGGAACTTAGCTAGCTCTGTAAGACATCCACTACGAAGTGCTTTAAAGATGGTTTCTGCCTTTATGAAACTCGTTTATCTGTCGTAGTTTGTTTGTTGCATTTTTACGTCGCCACGAAATAAAGCTTGGAAGTATTGTTTGTTTGTTTGTTCTGAATTTCGCGCAAAGCTACTCGAGGGCTATCTGCGCTAGCCGTCCCTAATTTAGCAGTGTAAGACTAGAGGGAAGACAGCTAGTCATCATCACCCACCGCCAACTCTTGTGCTACTCTTTTACTAACGAATAGTGGGGTTGCCCGTCACATTATAACGCCACCACGGCTGAAAGGGGGAGCATGTTTGGGGCGACGGGGATTCGATCTCGCGACCCTCGGATTATTAGTCGAGTGCCTTAACCACCTGGCCACGCTGGGTCATTTGAAAATAAATGGGTCCATGCAACTTGAATAAACATATACCACTGTATCGGACGTATTATTAAGAGTAACGGATTGGCAGACATGTGTCTCGCACAGATTGTACAAAAGGATATTTGTCAGAAAAAGATGTCAGACTCGGATGATAACAAAGATATATGGAATCTATTATCCTGGGCTATATACATGGATACTAGTCAGAGGACGACGTTAGACTGAGGAGAAAACAGCATATAAAGAATCTAACACCTTAGACTATATACACTTATGCTAGTCAGAGGACGACTCCATATTGAATAGAAAACAAGGATATATGGAATTTAACGTTGTAAAATGTATACATGGAACCTAGAAAGAGGACGACGTTAGACCGAAGAGAAAACAATGAGTCTAATATGCTGTACAGGTCTTTTGTTGGAATATAGTGTGTTAAAAACAGTTATATGATTTCACTTTATTTTCATTGTTAAATAACAAAATATGATTTTTTTTAAATACTCAAAGTGAGAACTCCTAAGTACTATTTTACCATAAAATACCTGACACTATCTACTTGCATCTAATGTAATAACGTTATACCAAGCACACAACAGAGCGCAAATCTCCCCCAAGAAACGTTGTTCATATTAGGCCCTCAAATATTAAAAAGGAAATGTGTACATACGCCCATTGTCACCAAAACACATAGACCATTTTTGTCAATACAGTGAGGAATAATATTCTTTATAGGACCGCCAAGTTCCATCAACATCCGATCACTGTGTGAAAATTTGGTCAAACAGATAAGGATGTCTTGGATTTTCGTTATCTTTCTGTGCACTGGACATTTGACCTCGACCTGCCTAAAATAGGCTAGGTCTTATCTAAATGTACACTAGCTTTCGCTCAAATACAGTCAGCTGTTCGTTGGCGAAAGTGATGAAATGTTACTGTGTTCGATATATACAGTTTCTTACAGAGGCCTAAATGAAATAACAAGAAAGGTATGAAGATATAACTCGGTAAACTGACACACTCTAAAAATCTAGTCATCGAATGTGAAGATTTTATCAAATAAAGCCATGAAGTGCAATAAATAGAACATGTTTCAGCACATATTTGGATTTGGTCTGACACCGAACGTCACCAGGTTTTACTGGAATTACGGCCAATAGCATCGCCGATGGTTAGATTACTGTATTGATAAAACAGTCCGTCGTAATATTTTGAGTAAGAAATGTAATGACAATATATTTAATTAGCTCTACTCATTATTAACAAGCTGTCTTTCAATTGTGATCTATGTTGGTCATAAAGTAATATCAATAAATTGTCACTTAACACGGAGTTTATAGATTCTGTACTCTTGTTTTTATGTTCGTTCCGCATGTTGTGACGTATTGATAATCCCTCAGAACATTCTATTACTCTTTACTAAATTATGATAACAACTTCTTTTTATTAAGCTCTCCACGTAAAGTTAAAGTGACGCTTCAACAAAGCACGTAATGTATCATATCTATCGACAGATAACGATGTGAAGTAACAGCTACTGTTACTCGTACAGTTAGGGTTAACTGATAAATTCTAACTTTGCAAGGAAACCGTAAAAAGTCAGTTATCTAATGACAGCACCACTGAGCATGCTCAAAATAGCTAGAGTTAAAAAAATAAATCGTAAATGCGTTGCTGTCTAACCGATAAGTTTACAATGGTTTAGCCGTACTATTTTAACAGTTCGAACAGTTCATATGATACATGTTACTGTGATAGGACTGAATCACATATTCGGTTTGGTTTGATATTGTTCTGAGACGAACCAAATATTTTATGAATCAAAATGCACTTGATATATGTATATATACATTTCATGAACAGATAGACCGGTAAAAGTTTAGAAAAGAACGTAGGTGTTTCTTTGGCCATTTCTATTCTCTTTTCTTTAAAAATAAAACAAAAAAACCTTATTACACATTCTGAAGATTGGTTTGGTTTTAAATTTCGCGCAAAGCTACTCCAGGGCTATCTGTGCTAGCCGTCCTTAATTTTGCAGTGTAAGACTAGAGGGAAGGCAGCTAGTCATTACCACCCACCCCCAACTCTTGGGCTACTCTTTTACTAACGAATAGTGGGATTGAACGTCATATTATAACACCCCCACGGCTGAAAGGAGCAAGCATATTTGGCGGGACGGGAATTCAAACCTGCGACTCTCGGATTACGAGTCGAGTACCTGAACCACCTGGCCAGGCCGAGCCCGTAATTCTAAAGAATATTCTGTGTTAATTTATTATAAGTCCCATAGAAAAATGCGTATTTTTATTAAAATTTGTCCAGAATACTGTATTGTTTTAAAAATTCTGCTCAGGTTATTCGTATATCTTTCTCAAAATTTACATAGAATGATATAGAAGAGTTTATTCAGTTTGTGAAATTTTGTTTAATACTTTTTTTTATAAATACTACAAGATTGTATATGTTTCTTTTCTTCAATCATTCTACAGAAAAAGCTTTTACAAGATTAACATAATGTTGTGTTTTACAGTATATTGCACGACGACATATCACCTTATCTCTCAGACTTACCTTCCACAGACATGACTTTTTCAGCTGCTGCTGTCCTAAACAATGGAGCATCTGCCGAAACTTCACATCTGAACTTTCCTCCTGTGTTTGTATCAACGTTTTGGATGTACACAGACTGTCGACTGGATCGAGTAAACTGTAAGAGAACAATGGATTGTTCGTTTTAAAAATCTAAGAAATGCTCATTTAACTGTCTTGCTTCGATCAGAACCTTCTGTCGCGGTGTTTTAATTACCATATTAATGTTTTGTTTTTTTTCCACGTTCATTGACAGTCCGTTTAAGAACGGGGTGGACAAAAACTTGGCTTCTTTCAAAATGTTCTTGTACTTTGTCATATCCTACATTAGCTAACATAAAAATGTGTAAAACTATAGGTTTTTAGAAAGTATATCTGTTCAAACATGATCCCAAATCCTAGTTTTAATACTGACTATCGTACATGCCCGAACATTTCATGCTTTTGTGTTACATTTTGTACACTTGTAGTTTCTCCTTGTTCTAATCAGTCAAATGAATCTCAAGATAACACAAACCAGTTTCACAAGTTAGTATTTAGTAACCAATGTTGCTTCACATCAACATGACATGCTTTCAACGTGTTTGTACAGATGGTCCTGAGTGACTGACTGTCATCGTTCTTTGAGTCCTTCGAAAAATTCATCTTCTGTGTTTGGCTTGTTATCCTTCGTTAATCGGTTTAACACAGTTCATAAATTTTTACTCTCGTTGAAATCAGATGATTGACCCGGCTATCCCATAACATCAGTTATCTTATTTCTAAAATATCTATTATTTACTAAATAATTACAGAGAAATTTATTTCACCATTTTGTAGGTTAATTAGAACAAGAAAGTCTAAGAAACTACAGCATGTACACAACACTTTTTTATGAGAAAATGTAACTAAAATCATGAAAACTTCAGATATGTACGAAAGAAAATGCTAAAATTATGGTTTAGATTATATTTTGAACAAATCTCATTGAGTGCGTTCTAAAACATATAGTTTCATATATTTTTGTTACCTAATAAAAGACATAATATATTAACAACAAGCTCAGAGGGTGCATTTTTATCTCTATTCCTTGTATGTATCTACACAAATGAACTGATAAGTCCTAAAGATATTGAAATTTGTTTTAGAAGGAAAAATAAGCGATTCAAACATTACTTTAATAATTTATTAAGTTGTTGTTTTTACGATATTATTTTTCCTGCTAAAGTTACTGAACTATACAGTGTTTCATTATGTTTAATAGAACCTATGAAACGAATAGTTACCAATAAACGTCTCACAGTCATGCAAATCTGCTTTGCCTATTTAGGCTTACCTTACTATCAAATTCTCCAAATTCTTAACTGAGTAGTTTCCAATCTAAACAGTAGTTTAGAATCATATGCTCTGTGATCAAACAATCTTATAAGTATGACCTAAGAATCATATACTCTGTGATCTAACAATCTTATACTGTGTGACCTAAGAATCATATCGTGTATGATCTAAGAATCATATACTGTACTATGTAAGAGTCATATCGTGTATGATCTAAGAATCATATACTGTACTATGTAAGAGTCATATCGTGTATGATCTGAGAATCACATACTGTACTATGTAAGAGTCATATAGTGTATGATCTGAGAATCACATACTGTACTATGTAAGAGTCATATAGTGTATGATCTAAGAATCACATACTGTACTATGTAAGAGTCATATAGTGTATGATCTGAGAATCACATACTGTACTATGTAAGAGTCATATAGTGTATGATCTAAGAATCACATACTGTACTATGTAAGAGTCATATAGTATATGATCTGAGAATCACATACTGTACTATGTAAGTCATATAGTGTATGATCTAAGAATCACATACTGTACTATGTAAGAGTCATATAGTGTATGATCTAAGAATCACATACTGTACTATGTAAGAGTCATATAGTGTATGATCTAAGAATCACATACTGTACTATGTAAAAGTCATATAGTGTATGATCTGAGAATCACATACTGTACTATGTAAGAGTCATATAGTGTATGATCTAAGAATCACATACTGTACTATGTAAGAGTCATATAGTGTATGATCTAAGAATCACATACTATATGTTCTAATCACACACAACATATTCATTACAGTTTGTCACTGCTGGTCATTAAAAAGACGTCTCATTACATAACCTTGTTTGTGTCTTTTGTCATTTTTGTGAATCGAAACTTTATCACATCAGAACTACACGAGTTTAATAAAACGTTGTCCCTCTGTGTTAGTACATCGGGTTTTTAAAGATATATTAATATTTCTCTACCACTCAGGTAGCAAGTTACTAATGAATTATTGTCACTGTTCACTACACGGACCTTAGTAACAGAAAAGTCTTTATAAATAAAGTAATTGTTGTGTCTCTTTAACTGTTAATGATTACATTATTTTTCTTCCTTTTCAAATAGAAGGAAGGAAGTCAGTTCTTTGACTGTGTAGTATAACAACCAAAGTTATAATCGAAGTTGAAACTAACCGATAGTAGAGCTAAAATATAAGACTGTTACTTTAGGACTAAATATCCTTTTGTTTGCTTTATATATTTGTAGGGTTTTAATATCACGTGTCTTTTTACCTTTGGTCCATTTTAATAGATGTACTTTTCCAAGGTCTCCGAAAGTTTTCTGTTTCGAGAGTAAATAAAACTAAAATTGAGAGTACCAGATGTTTTTTTTGCATGCTTTTGACGTTCATAATCCATGCTGTTCACTATGTGCTTTCTAACTATTTTCGTGATACTTGGCAAGCGGTCCGACACGACCAGGTGGTTAAGGCACTCGACTTGTGATACGAGAGTCGCGGGTTTGAATCTCCGTCACACCAAATATGCTAATTCTTTCAGCCGTGGGGGCGTTACAATGCGATGGTCAATCCCACCATTCGTTGGTAAAAAATAGCCCAAGAGTTAGCGGAAGGTGGTTATGACTAGCTGCCATCCCTCTAGTCTCACACTACTAATTTAGAGACTACTAGCGCAGATAGCCCTCGTGTTGCTTTGCACGAAATTCAAAAGAAACAAGCTTGGTAAGCACAGTTTTTACTGACTCACGACTACGCAGATTGCAACGAAGTCCACACCTGTGTAATAAAATATCCTTCACCTTATTTAAGCCATAGTGCAGTCCATATATCATGATAATGGTCAAATTGCAAACTGAGTAGTTCAAGAGTTGGCGGTGGGTGCTATTGACTACGTGCTTTCTCTCTAGTCTGTCAATACAAAAGTAGAAACAGCTCTATACAAACAGTTTTATTGCAGCTCTTCGTGAAGTTCAGAAACAATCAATGTGATAAGTGCAAACGTTTTGCCCAGAGCTGAGTGCATACTTTAACTCACGTAGCACATAGCTGGACAGCTTAAGACAGTCGAGTCATTATTCTGCACGCGTAGCAGAAAGAAAAAGAAAATTCCAATGGTCATCTAGATGCTCATTAATTTATTCTCCACAATATTCTGTCATACGTTGTATGTCGATCTACCAGCTGTACCAATATATCAACAGTTCGCGGGCTACGTCACAGGTCAGGGTTAGTTAACCAAAACTGTCAACTCCTTTAATTCAGCTATGGCGGGGGCTACGAGTTATTCTCTAAGTATTTCCAATTACACAAACTATTAATTTTATCGAAGAATCTGCAATATTTAGTTCAAAGATCTGTCTCTGTGTGAGTAATAAAAACATGATAACAGTAATAATGTACTGATTAAGTGGTTCAAACAATAACTGCAGAAAATCAATTTTAAAATAATCTTTCAGAAATCAAAGGGTTTCTAATAAACCACGTGTGTGATAAAGTATATTGTTATGTATCAACTTTAGTTATCAACTCTTGCCACACTCAGGGCTAAGTTTATTATTCTATCAACTACATTCATCCAGCGTTATGGGTATTTGGTGTTATGTTTGTTGTTCTATCAACTATTGTAAGCTAGCGTTATCGGTATTTGATGTTATGTTTGTTGTTCTATCAAATATAGTAATCTAGTCTTATCGGTATTTGGTGTTATGTTTGTTGTTCTATCAAATATAGTAATCTAGTCTTATCGGTATTTGGTGTTATGTTTGTTGTTCTATCAAATATAGTAATCTAGCCTTATCGGTATTTGGTGTTATGTTTGTTGTTCAATCGATTATATTAGTCTAGCCTTATCGGTATTTGGTGTTATGTTTGTTGTTCAATCAATTATAGTAGTCTAGCCTTATCGCTATTTGGTGTTATGTTTGTTGTTCTATCAACTATGGAAGTCTAGCCTTATCGGTATTTGGTGTTATGTTTGTTGTTCAATCGATTATATTAGTCTAGCCTTATCGGTATTTGGTGTTTTGTTTGTTGTTCAATCAATTATAGTAGTCTAGCCTTATCGGTATTTGGTGTTATGTTTGTTGTTCTATCAACTATAGTAATCTAGCCTTATCGGTATTTGGTGTTATGTTTGTTGTTCTATCAACTATAGTAGTCCAGCCTTATCGGTATTTGGTGTTATGTTTGTTGTTCTATCAACTATAGTAGTCCAGCCTTATCGGTATTTGGTGTTATGTTTGTTGTTCTATCAACTATAGTAATCTAGCCTTATCGGTATTTGGTATTATATTCCTTATTCTCTTAACATAGCCCCCCAGTGGCTCAGCGGTATGTCTGCGGACTTACACGCTAAAATCCGGGTTTCGATACCCGTGGTGGGCAGAGCACAGATAGCCCATTGTGTAGCTTTGTGCTTAATTCAAAACAACAACAACAACAACTTCTCTTAACATAACATTAGTTGCATATTTATCTCCAGTGCTTCAGCTGTAAGTTTATGTACTTTCAATGAGAAATTCCGTATTTTGATTCCCTGAAAGGAAAATAACACAAATATATTCACCCTAAAAGAATAACATAATATGACACTATGTGTGTGTGTTTTACAAACGTCAAATCCTCTGTTTGAAGGTACAATTCACACGATACTAAATATTGAATTATACAACGCTTTTAGAATTCATTTGTACTGTCATATCAGCCTAGTGTTTCCCTTAAAACGCAAAATGAACATGTACAGATACATTAGATGGTTCTGTTTCGATAACCAGATGTTGGTAAATCGTTCCTTTTGTACAACGTTTCGGTTTAACTTTATTTTAAAGCGTTCTTGAAGAGTTATTTAATGAGAGATGCCGATACGTTGGACTAAACTTCTTATCTCTAGAATCACACCAAGATGTGTAAAGATAGACCAGGTGCAAACAGACAAGGTGTCATAGTTTTTAGATAGAATAGAACTAATTCTTTATCAGGAGATGTTATTAGTCAATCATTACGCTAGCAAACACTTAAATGTAGACCTGTTGCGAAAGAGTTTTTCTTAAGTCAGAACTCAAGGTACTAGAGACGCGTGTCAATTGAAAAACATAACAAGAAATGTTGCATATTTCTTTTCAGTAACAGCGAATATTAAAGTTATGTACACTGCACATCTGCCAAATTATAATAAAGAGAATAAGCACGTTATAATCGTGTCATTTTTGATATACGAATCAATAAAACCTCTGACTGTCACGGTTGCACTAAAACCACATGTTGACATGATTTGGTGGAACATAGTAAATTAAAGTTTATCGCTTTTAGGTAGGGCATATTACAATTCTTTCCGACGGAAAATATTTGTGAACTTGAGTAATAAAGATGATTTCACACCCAGAAGTTAGAATTTAAAAGACGTTAATATACATATATTATTTAATGACATAAGAAAAAAGTAATATGGATCAACTTGGGGTATCAGGACCACCTAAACTATGCCTCCGAGGGGTACTGCAGCTTTAGTAAACAAGATGCAGCGTCTTATAACAGATGAAAACCCACGAATACATAGGTTAGTGACGTAAGCTTCTCACTTACTCCAGGCAACAGTGTGCAGTAGAAGGATCTCTACCTGTGAACAAAGTCAGGAAACTATGGATTCACGGTCATACCTCTCGTACAACTGTTTTATATCTCAAGTAAGTGGAGAGAGAAATGGGTAATCACGAAATTTCTTTGGATGTGTAACTCTGTTATTTAGATACCAAATGTTGAATCAGGGTAATGTGTAATTCTGTTATTTAGATACCTAATGTTGAATCAGGGTAATGTGTAATTCTGTTATTTAGATACCTAATGTTGAATCAGGGTAATGTGTAATTCTGTTATTTAGATACCTAATGATGAATCAGGGTAATGTGTAATTCTGTTATTTAGATAATCTCTTTCATTAAATGAGAAATTTCATAAACCAAACCAGTAACACAGTGAGAAGTATATTCTATACTTGTCTTCGTCAATCAAACCAGTAACACAGTGAGAGGTGTATTCTATACTTGTCTTCCTCAACCAAACCAGTAACACAGTAAGGAGTGTATTCTACACTTGTCTTCCTCAACCAAACCAGTAACACAGTAAGAAGTGTTCTACACTTGTCTTCCTTATCCAAACCAGTAACAAACTTAGAAGTGTATTCTACACCTGTCTTCCTCAACCAAACCGGTAACAAACTGAGAAGTGTATTCTATACTTGTCTTTCTCAACCAAACCAGTAACCCAGTGAGAAGTGTACTCTAGAGTTGAAGAACGTTCTTGGTACTGAGAAATAAATATGTTGATGTGTTTATTTTGTTTTTGTGGTGGAGCTCACGTGTGGGTGTTATGCAGTTAGTCATACATTACTTTTGAAGCCAATAACAAATTTTCATCATGGAAGTAGTTGCTTCGTTCAACCTTCAAAACCTCCACTCACATTAGGTTGTAGTGATGTCCTACCCAAGTATTTTACGTGACCGTATATTTACTTGTGTTTTAACACACTTGTCAAGAACAACCTCGATTAATTACGTGATATCGAATTATAACAAGGGTCCTCTATGAGCGCACAATATTTTTCTTTCTTATTTATATCTTCGAGGACCTGAGGTGGCCTCGTGGTAAGGACACTCGATTATTAATCCATGATACACTCGCCCTTTCAGCAGTGAGGGCACTATGAAGTAACGGTTGGCCCTTTGGTCACTGTTTATAAAGAGAAAGTAATATTGACTAGCTGCCTTCCGTCTAGTGTATCTCCTTTAAATTGGTTTGTTTGTTTGTTTTGGAATTTCGCACAAAGCTACTCGAAGGCTATTTGTGCTTGCCGTCATTGATTTAGCAGTGTAAGACTAGAAGGAAGGCAGCCAGTCATCACCACCCACCGCCAACTCTTGGGCTACTCTTTCACCAACGAATAGTGGGATTAACCGGACCGACACATTATAACGCCCCCACGGCTGAAAGGGCGAGCATGTTTGGCGCGACCGGGATGCGAACCCTCGACCCTCACATTACGAGTCGCACGCTTTAACACGCTTGGCCATGCGGGGCCATCTATAAATTAGAATCAGCTAATACAGATATCAAGAAATAAACGCTCCCTAAGACAGTAATACTGTTTAAATTCGTTTATATAAACGTTAAATCCAAAAGTGTTTTAATTATTTCAAATGATGTTCGTATTAGCGCCTCGTTTCACTTAGCTTTTAAACTTATATATTTTAATATCCATTTTATTATAATTTTATTTTAAAATCAAACACTTATTCAAATATTCACGTGAACGTTTTCAACAACCTTTGCTAACGTAATGTCACTGTCGTTACAACAGTTGAGAAACCATAAAGTTTCCACCATCCCTTTGGATCTGTGCAAATCGAACAGAGACTTTCTTAAAGTTCTATAAAATATTATCATACAAATAAGACTGCTCTTACTTTTGCGTTAGATGAATCAATAAAAGGAAAATGAACATTGCTACGTCCTAAAACCTTCTATTAAAATCAGATTGTTTTGACAGGATTTTAATAAAAACGTATACATGGATTTCAATTAACTTCTGAGTTTCTTAGAGATTTTTTTTCACAGCATCTATTGGAGTTCAGAACGTCGCTTGTTCGTCATTTGAATATTTATCACAGTTGTATTTTATTTTCGATGTTAAAGTGGTAATTTACGTTTCGTCTCAACAATCTAAACTTAAATTAAGTAAATGTACAAGACGCAAAAACGTATTTTTTATCACATTTTACTTTTCTTTCGGATCTATTAGTCTGTCTCCTTTCTTATTGATACCACTTGTTGCGTTCATGAGAAAAATAAAAGGTCTATTTATTTGTCGTAAAGCACAAAGGGACCCAATGGATTGTCTGGGCCATTGCCTCCGAGTGTATCAAACCTGGAATTTTGGTCTTCATACTTAATTTACCAACGAATTGTTTGTTTGTTTGAAATATTTAAGTTTATAGAACACAATTATTGTGTTATAAGATCTTCTAAGAACTTTCGACTTTATTCGCAGTTTGTTTGTTTGTTTTTGAATTTCGCACAAAGCTACACCAGGGCTATCTGCGCTAGCCGTTGCTAATTTTGTAGCGTAAGACGAGAGGAAAAGCGGCTAATCATCACCACCCACCGCCAACTCTTGGGCTACTTTTTTTTCCAACGAATAGTGGGATTGCCCATCACATTATAACGCCACCATGGCTGAAAGGACGAGAATGTTTGGTATGACGGGGATTCAAACTCGCGATTCTCGAGCACCTTAACCATCTGGACACCGAGTTGGTAATTAGAGAGCTACCTGGATCTGTGCCTAATGAGAACTTAAAAATCAGACTGAACTGAAGCTTTAATACAGAGAAAGCAAAAATACCTCAAACGATATCCCAAACAGATTCCGCGTTATGATACTTTAGTCACGCATTATTATTCATTTCAGTAGTATGCACTTACGAGTCAAAATTCAACAGAATAACAAATGGCCGAATTGCTACTCTAATTCATTTCCGGGACTTAAAATAAGCTCAGAACTGAAAATATGACTTCATTTATATAAATAAAAGTTTTGCTTTTTGTCTTCGTATGGTCTCATCGGGATATTTTTTTAGGCCCTCTAATAAAGATTGTTACAAAATTTCTACTTCACCTGTTATTCCTATGAAAATAAATACATCAAAAGGTTTGAAACTGGTGGAAACAGACTTTATAAAATATCAATGTAAGAACAGTATCGAATAACATGATTTCTGTGTCGAAATGAGAAATAAAATCATTAACACACACGTTCGAATTTTTAGTCAATAATTCTTGTTCGTCTCGTGTCGCGTGCATTTCAACAGTTGACTAGAATTACCACTTAAAATTTTATGTCACTACTACATATCATTTGTAGCTCACTCCCACCTACGTATTTCCAGGAACATTTGGAAACACTTCACCTACTTCATTAAATTATTCTCGGTATAAAATAATATTCTGATAAAATATAATTATTAATATTCATGTTAAGCTTGTCTACACATGAATTTAGTATTTTTAAATGCTACCTGTGTTTAATAGTTTAAAATGTTTGGTGGCTTGAAAGTTAAACATCATATCTGTTTTTCAGTTCACGATTACGAAGCAATGAAACATTATGGTTTCATTTTAAAATTATTCACTGGTTATAAATGTTATTTTCTTACAAGTTACAGCTTTTACATTAAGAAAGAATTATTTCCATAACAGGTACGGGGCCCGACATGGCCAGGTGGTTAAGACTCTCGACTGGTAATCTGAAGAGCGCGGGTTCGAATACCCCATAGTATCAAACATTCTTCCCCTTTCAGCAGTGGGGGCATTGTAATGTGGAGGTCAATCCCACTAATCATTGATAAAAGAGTAACCCAAGAGTGGGTAGTGGTGATTAGCTGCCTTCCCTCAAAAACAAATATATTATTTCACTCCATTATAAGCCATAACTAATAATGATATACACCATTCAAGCGGAACTCAAAAGCTTATTTCGTTCGACAAGAATATAATATTAATGTTTATTTTTGTTTAAAACATCGGGAACAGAATCTTGGTTTCCTAAAATATCTTGTTTTGTGTTTTATCTCACCGATTGCGCTAGATTTGTGAAGTTCAACTTAACTGTCAATAAAATCTAAATTCCATAGCTTTTGTCACGTTTTAGGTTCTCATACAAGACTGCTCTAGGTTCTTAAACCTTTTTTTTATTTTTATTCATATAAATATCATCGTAAATAGGTTTATATCTCATTAAATTAAAGAAGGTGAAAATTTACTTTCAAAACCTGTTTTAGCTCTGGTAATAGATTAATAAAACGCACGTGCCCCAGCTTATTGAAACAAAGGTTTTGTTTTTTTTTCCTAACTGTTGCTATGGAACGCACGGTTAAGAAAAGTCCCACCTGTTATTTTTAAATTAAATTCAATATTTTAAATAATTCAAATATGATTTAATGCTAGTTTAGTATAGGTGACATGAACGTTCGAACTTCAACACTTTTTTCCACTGTCAACACGTCATGTAGTTAAATTGTACATATATGTGGTTCCACCATCAGTTATATTAATTGGTATCTTGCATTTACTGGAATCGACCAACTGGACTGAAAGATTCATCTCGTAAAAAATAATGATTAGTGACTTAACGTGTTAACCACCTGTGCTAAAGGGTTAACTTTATTGTAAAGAATAAATACTGGATGAGTGACTTAACGTGTTAACCACTTGGGCTGAAGGGTTAACTTTATTGTAAAGAACAAATACTGGATAAGAGACTTAACGTATTAACCATTTGGGCTGAAGGGTTAACTTTATTGTAAAAAACAAATACTGGATGAGTGACTTAACGTATTAACCACTTGGGCTGAAGGGTTAACTTTATTGTAAAGAACAAATACTGGATGACAGACTTAACGTATTAACCACCTGTGCTGGAGGGTTAACTTTATTGTAAAGAACATATACTGGATGAGTGACTTTTGGATATTCTAGACTATTAGTCACTCAAAAACAAAAATCCAGAAATGTCTTAATCTTTCATCAGACACATTCCATCCACATTCTGGAGTAATAAAATTTGGAATTTATGCCTTTTTTGTTACATAAAAAATACAGATATAATTATTTGTATTCCGCTAAGTAACCGAAGGACTGATTTCTTTTTTTTTATATATTTATTTTAATTGTTCCCCTCATTACCCGACGGGAAGTGCCATTCGTATAACATTAGTGATTTGAAGCGTGCTCCACGAGTTCCGTTTCCTTATTAACAACGAGTTTCTAAGAAAACAGAGCGTGACACACATAGCTGATGAGAGTGTGGAGAAGAGGTGTAGATCGTCTCGAGGGCTTGATCATGAAGAAAGGCTAATGAACGTCAGAAAGATGTGATGGTGCACAACTCTTTATCATCCTGTCTCACCGAGACATCTCAAATATTACGGGTGGAAACAAACTGTCTGAGAAATCGTCAAATGTAACAATTCCTGAGTTCGTTCTATTGTTCCACACTACATATGTTTACCGAATAACTCAGGTGGCAACAGTGTACTATAAACAGAAATAAGATAGTGTTTTTATTCTAGTCTACTATTCTACACCGAACACCATTACCATGCAACGCAAGTGTCGACACTGTCAAATAAACAGTGCAATATGACAATCATCAACCATATATACTATTCTAAAAATTATTTGATTACTTAATAATGCAGGTGGCGCCAGTGTAAAAAAAAGAAACCAACAAGCTCTACGAAACACGAATATTCTGTTTACTTATTAATTATAATTTCATGTTATCATAAGCACTGATTTTATTCTTGAATAAGATGACCATACATCATTAAATATCCAAATTTTATTAACAATGAATTCAACCTAATTCTAATAGGCTAATAAACAAAACTAGGAAATTTTTAATGTCCAAATAAATGTATCAAAGAATTAATGGTTATAGAAGGTGTCATAACTAATTGTTGGTTTGGCCCAGTTTCTTACTATCTGCGTGATTCAAATGACGCCAGAAATATCTTGTTTTTGTTGCGAGAAAAATAAGTAACAGTTGAAACTCAGATCTGACACTTCTAGAATACCTGCTACAGTTGAAACACGGATGTGAGACTTCTAGAATACCTGCTACAGTTGGAACACAGATGTGAGACTTCAAGAATACCTGCTATAGTTGAAACACAGATGTGAAACTTCCATAATACCTGTTACAGTTGAAACACAGATGTGACACTTCTAGAATACCTGCTACAGTTGAAACACAGATGTGAGACTTTTAGAATACCTGCTACAGTTGAAACACAGATGTGACACTTCTAGAATACCTGCTACAGTTGAAACACAGATGTGAGACTTCGAGAATACCTGCTATAGTTGAAACACAGATGTGAGACTTCTAAAATACCTGCTACAGTTGAAACACAGATGTGGCACTTCTAGAATACCTGCTACAGTTGGAACACAGATGTGAAACTTCTAGAATACCTGCTACAGTTGAAACACAGTTGTGAGACTTTGAGAATACCTTCTACAGTTGAAACACAGATGTGACACTTCTAGAATACCTGCTACAGTTGAAACACAAATGTGAGACTTTTAGAATACCTGCTACAGTTGAAACACAAATGTGACACTTCTAGAATACCTGCTACAGCTGGAACATAGATGTAAGACTTCTATAATACCTGCTACAGTTGGAACACAGATGTGAAACTTCGAGAATAACTGCTACAGTTGAAACACAGATGTGAAACTTTTAGAATACCTGCTACATTTGGAACACAGATGTGACACTTCTAGAATACCTGCTACAGCTGGTACACAGTCATGACACTTTTGGAGTATCTGCCACACCAGGAACACAGACATGACACTTCTAGAATATCTCTTATGACTGGAACACAGACATGACATTTCTACAAAATTTGTCACGTGTCATTATATTTCGTTTCGAGTAAATCTGTACTTCTATCAAATGTTTTGTTTGTAATCAATGATTAATACAAACTGTTTGAAACCAATTATATCTTATCTTGTTTCCCGTTTGAATTAATCATGCTGTGGAGAAGAAAGTGTTTTACATTATGCTACCAGTGTTATAAATAAAATAATGTACTTTTAGTAATGAAAAACTATCTTAAGTGTCCAATTACTTGAGACATGTGTCAGTTACTACGTAATTGTGTTTTTCGATTAACGGCCACCAAGGCAGGATTTCCGTATTTATCGAGTTAATGAAAGATGAAAATACCATCTACCACTTAATGAGGCATGGCTTTCTCTTACTTTGGTCACTGAGACATGACTTTATTGTGTGTCTATTTATTGTGACATAATTGACCTACGTATCCAGTTACTGAGGCATAGTTTTTATATATCTTGTCATTGAGTCATGTCTTTCCTGTGTACCTGTTACTAAGTCATGTCTTTCCCGTGTATCCTATTACTGAGTTATGTCTTTCCTGTATATTCGGTTACTGAGTCATGTCTTTCCCGTGTAACCTGTTACTGAGTCATTTCTTTCCCGTGTATCCTGTCACTGAGTCATGTCTTTCCCGTGTATACTTTTACTGTGGCATGTCTTTTCCGTGTATCCTGTCACTGAGTCATGTCTTTCCCGTGTATTCGGTTACTGAGTCATGTTTTTCCCGTGTATCCTGTTACTGAGTCACGTCTTTCCCCTGTATACTGTTATTGAGTCATGTCTTTCCCGTGTATTCTGTCACCGAGTCATGTCTTTCCCGTGTATCCTGTTACTGAGTCATTATTTTCCCTTGTATCATGTTACTGAGCCATGACTTCCCATTATATCATCTTACGAGCCATGACTTCCCCTTATATCATGTTACTGAGACATGACTTCCCCTTATATCATGTTACTGAGACATGACTTTCCGGTGTATCATGTTACTGAGACATGACTTCCCCTTATATCATGTTACTGAGACATGACTTTCCGGTGTATCATGTTACTGAGACATGACTTCCCCTTATATCATGTTACTGAAACATGCTTTCCTGTGTATCCTGTCATTTAGACATGACTTCCCCTTGTGTCTTACTGATTAAAACAACTATGGGAACATTGTCTATTCTAATCTAGACACTCTAAGTAAGACGTCCAAACACGCAATGAACGGACAAAAAAGGTAACCCTTTCTATGTGATCGGCTTCGCCCAAAATGAAACGTATGTCACTTGCGTCGTCATCTGTAGGTCGTGAGCTCGAGTCTCGTCACTAAAAATGTTCTACATTTCAGCATTGACTTAATGATAACTACCAATCAGTCCCACTATTATTATACCAAGAGTGGCCTAACAGCTGGCGAAGTGTGATAACTACCAATCAATTCCACTATTATTATACCAAGAGTGGCCTAAAACCGGGGGAAGTGTGATAACTACTAATCAATCCCACTATTATTATACCAAGAGTGGCCTAACAGCTGGCGAAGTGTGATAACTACCAATCAATCCCACTATTATTATACCAAGAATGGCCTAACAGCTGGCGAAATGATATAACTACCATTCAATCCCACTATTATTAAACCAAGAGTGGCCTAACAACTGGCGAAATGAGATAACTACCCATCAATCCCACTATTATTATGCCAAGGATGGCCTAACAGCTGGCGAAATGAGATAACTACCATTCAATCCCACTATTATTAAACCGGGAGTGGCCTAACATCTGGCGAGTGTGATAACTACCCCCCCCATGCCTAACAGCTGGCGAAGTGTGATAACTACCATCAATCCCACTATATTATACCAAGAGTGCCTAACAGCTTGGCGAAGTGTGATAACTACCAATCAATCCCACTATTATTATACCAAGAGTGGCCTAATAGCTGGCGAAAGTGATGATAACTACCAATCAATCCCACTATTATTATACCAAGAGTGGCCTAATAGCTGGCGAAAGTGATGATAACTACCAATCAATCCCACTATTATTATACCAAGAGTGGCCTAACAGCTGGCGAAGTGTGATAACTACCAATCAATCCACTATTATATACAAGAGTGGCCTAACAGCTGGCGAAGTGTGATAAGCTACCAATCAATCTCACTATTATTATACCAAGAGTGGCCTAATAGCTGGCGAAATGAGATAACTACCAATCAATCTCACTATTATTATACCAAGAGTGGCCTAACAGCTGGCGAAGTGTGATAACTACCAATCAATTCCACTATTATTATACCAAGAGTGGCCTAACAGCTGGCGAAGTGTGATAACTACCAATCAATCCCACTATTATTAAACCGGGAGTGGCCTAACAGCTGGCGAAGTGTGATAACTACCAATCAATCCCCGTATTATTATACCAAGAGTGGCCTAACAGCTGGCGAAGTGTGATAACTACCAATCAATCCCACTATTATTATACCAAGAGTAGCCTAACAGCTGGCGAAGTGTGATAACTACCATTCAATCCCACTATTATTATACCAAGAGTGGCCTAACAGCTGGCGAAGTGTGATAACTACCAATCAATCCCACTATTATTATACCAAGAGTGGCCTAAAAGCTGGCGAAGTGTGATAACTACCAATCAATCCCACTATTATTATACCAAGAGTGGCCTAATAGCTGGCGAAGTGTGATAACTACCAATCAATTCCACTATTATTCTACCAAGAGTGGCCTAACAGCTGGCGAAGTAAGATAACTACTAATCAATCCCACTATTATTATACCAAGAGTGGCCTAACAGCTGGCGAAGTGAGATAACTACCATTCAATCCCACTATTATTAAACCAAGAGTGGCCTAACAGCTGGCGAAGTATGATAACTACCAATCAATCCCACTATTATTATACCAAGAGTGGCCTAACCGCTGGCGAAATGTGATAACTACCAATCAATCCCACTATTATTATACCAAGAGTGGCCTAACAGCTGGCGAAGTGTGATAACTACCAATCAATCCCACTATTATTATACCAAGAGTGGCCTAACAGCAGGCGAAGTGTGATAACTACCAATCAATCCCACTATTATTATACCAAGAGTGGCCTAATAGCTGGCGAAGTGTGATAACTACCAATCAATCCCACTATTATTATACCAAGAGTGTGCTAACAGCTGGCGAAGTGTGATAACTACCAATCAATCCCACTATTATTATACCAAGAGTGTGCTAACAGCTGGCGAAGTGAGATAACTACCAATCAGTCCCACTATTATTATACCAAGAGTGGCCTAACAGCTGGCGAAATGAGATAACTACCAATCAATCCCACTATTATTATGCCAAGAATGGCCTAACAGCTGGCGAAGTGTGATAACTACCAATCAATCCCACAATTATTATACCAAGAGTGGCCTAACAGCTGGCGAAGTGTGATAACTACCAATCAATCTCACTATTATTATACCAAGAGTGGCCTAACAGCTGGCGAAGTGTTATAACTTCCAATCAATCCCACTATTATTATACCAAGAGTGGCCTAACAGCTGGCGAAGTGAGATAACTACCAATCAGTCCCACTATTATTATACCAAGAGTGGCCTAACAGCTGGCGAAGTGTGATAACTACCAATCAATTCCACTATTATTATACCAAGAGTGGCCTAACAGCTGGCGAAGTAAGATAACTCCTAATCAATCCCACTATTATTATACCAAGAGTGGCCTAACAGCTGGCGAAGTGAGATAACTACCATTCAATCCCACTATTATTAAACCAAGAGTGGCCTAACAGCTGGCGAAATGATAACTACCAATCAATCCACTATTATTATACCAAGAGTGGCCTAAACCGCTGGCGAAATGTGATAACTACCAATCAATCCCACTATTATTATACCAAGAGTGGCCTAACAGCTGGCGAAGTGTATATACTACCATCAATCCCACTATTATTATACCAAGAGTGGCCTAACAGCAGGCGAAGTGTGATAACTACCAATCAATCCCACTATTATTACCAAGAGTGGCCTAATAGCTGGCGAAGTGTGATAACTACCAATCAATCCCACTATTATTATAAAGAGTGTGCTAACAGCTGGCGAAGTGTGATAACTACCAATCAATCCCACTATTATTATACCAAGAGGTGCTAACAGCTGGCGAAGTGGATAACTACCAATCAGTCCCTATTATTATACCAAGAGTGGCCTAACAGCTGGCGAAATGAGATAACTACCAATCAATCCCACTATTATTATGCCAAGAATGGCCTAACAGCTGGCGAAGTGTGATAACTACCAATCAATCCCACAATTATTATACCAAGAGTGGCCTAACAGCTGGCGAAGTGTGATAACTACCAATCAATCTCACTATTATTATACCAAGAGTGGCCTAACAGCTGGCGAAGTGTTATAACTTCCAATCAATCCCACTATTATTATACCAAGAGTGGCCTAACAGCTGGCGAAGTGAGATAACTACCAATCAGTCCCACTATTATTATACCAAGAGTGGCCTAACAGCTGGCGAAGTGTGATAACTACCAATCAATCCACTATTATTATACCAAGAGTGGCCTAACAGCTGGCGAAGTGTGATAACTACCAATCAATCCCACATTATTATACCAAGAGTGGCCTAACAGCTGGCGAAGTGATAACTACCAATCAATCCCACTATTATTACCAAGAGTGGCCTAACAGCTGGCGAAGTGTATAATACTAAATCAATCCCACTATTATTATACCAAGAGTGGCCTAACAGCTGGCGAAGTGAGACTACTAATCAGTCCCACTATTATTATACCAAGAGTGACCTAACAGCTGGCGAAGTGTGATAACTACCATCAATCCACTATTATTATACCAAGAGTGGCCTAACAGCTGGCGAAGTGTGATAACTACCAATCAATCCCACTATTATTTACCAAGAGTGGCCTAAAGTGGCGAAGTGATAACTACCAATCAATCCCACTATTATTATACCAGAGTGGCCTAACAGCTGGCGAAGTGATAACTACCAATCAATCCCACTATTATTATACCAAGAGTGGCTAAAGTGGCGAAGTATAACTACCAATCAATCCCACTATTATTTACCAAGAGTGACCTAACAGCTGGCGAAGTGTGATAACTACCATCAATCCCACTATTATTATACCAAGAGTGCCTAAAAGCTGGCGAAGTGTGATAACTACCAATCAATCCCACTATTATTATACCAAGAGTGGCCTAACAGCTGGCGAAGTGAGATAACTACCAATCAGTCCCACTATTATTATTCCAAGAGTGGCCTAATAGCTGGCGAAGTGTGATAACTACCAATCAATTCCACTATTATTCTACCAAGAGTGGCCTAACAGCTGGCGAAGTAAGATAACTACTAATCAATCCCACTATTATTATACCAAGAGTGGCCTAACAGCTGGCGAAGTGAGATAACTACCATTCAATCCCACTATTATTAAACCAAGAGTGGCCTAACAGCTGGCGAAGTATGATAACTACCAATCAATCCCACTATTATTATACCAAGAGTGGCCTAACAGCTGGCGAAATGTGATAACTACCAATCAATCCCACTATTATTATACCAAGAGTGGCCTAACAGCTGTCGAAGTGAGATAACTACCAATCAGTCCCACTATTATTATACCAAGAGTGGCCTAACAGCTGGCGAAGTGTGATAACTACCAATCAATCCCACTATTATTATACCAAGAGTGGCCTAACAGCTGGCGAAGTGAGATAACTACCAATCAGTCCCACTATTATTATGCCAAGAGTGGCCTAACAGCTGGCGAAGTGTTATAACTTCCAATCAATCTCACTATTATTATACCAACAGTGGCCTAACAGCTAGCGAAGTGTAATAACTACCAATCAATCCCACTATTATTATACCAAGAGTGGCCTATCAGCTGGCGAAGTGTGATAACTACCAATCAATCCCACTATTATTATACCAAGAGTGGCCTAATAGCTGGCGAAGTGTGATAACTACCAATCAATCCCACTATTATTATACCAAGAGTGG
Organism: Carcinoscorpius rotundicauda; assembly: GCA_011833715.1. NCBI lineage: Eukaryota > Metazoa > Arthropoda > Merostomata > Xiphosura > Limulidae > Carcinoscorpius > Carcinoscorpius rotundicauda. The sequence continues at coordinate 77,258,254 of CM022400.1, read as the reverse complement.
CCTAACAGCTGGCGAAGTGTGATAACTACCAATCAATCCCACTATTATTATACCAAGAGTGTGCTAACAGCTGGCGAAGTGAGATAACTACCAATCAGTCCCACTATTATTATACCAAGAGTGGCCTAACAGCTGGCGAAATGAGATAACTACCAATCAATCCCACTATTATTATGCCAAGAATGGCCTAACAGCTGGCGAAGTGTGATAACTACCAATCAATCCCACAATTATTATACCAAGAGTGGCCTAACAGCTGGCGAAGTGTGATAACTACCAATCAATCCCACTATTATTATACCAAGAGTGGCCTAACAGCTGGCGAAATGTGATAACTTCCAATCAATCCCACTATTATTATACCAAGAGTGGCCTAACAGCTGGCGAAATGATATAACTACCATTCAATCCCACTATTATTAAACCAAGAGTGGCCTAACAACTGGCGAAATGAGATAACTACCAATCAATCCCACTATTATTATGCCAAGGATGGCCTAACAGCTGGCGAAATGAGATAACTACCATTCAATCCCACTATTATTAAACCGGGAGTGGCCTAACAGCTGGCGAAGTGTGATAACTACCAATCAATCCCACTATTATTATACCAAGAGTGGCCTAACAGCTGGCGAAGTGTGATAACTACCAATCAATCCCACTATTATTATACCAAGAGTGGCCTAATAGCTGGCGAAATGAGATAACTACCAATCAATCCCACTATTATTATACCAAGAGTGGCCTAACAGCTGGCGAAGTGTGATAACTACCAATCAGTCCCACTATTATTATACCAAGAGTGGCCTAACAGCTGGCGAAGTGAGATAACTACCATTCAATCCCACTATTATTAAACCAAGAGTGGACTAACAGCTGGCGAAGTGTCATAACTACCAATCAATCCCACTATTATTATACCAAGAGTGGCCTAAAAGCTGACGAAGTGTCATAACTACCAATCAATCCCACTATTATTATACCAAGAGTGCCCTAACAGCTGGCGAAGTGTTATAACTACCAATCAGTCCCACTATTATTATACCAAGAGTGCCCTAACAGCTGGCGAAGTGTTATAACTACCAATCAGTCCCACTATTATTATACCAAGAGTGGCCTAACAGCTGGCGAAGTGTTATAACTACCAATCAATTCCACTATTATTCTACCAAGAGTGGCCTAACAGCTGGCGAAGTAAGATAACTACTAATCAATCCCACTCTTATTATACCAAGAGTGTGCTAACAGCTGGCGAAGTGACATAACTACTAATCAATCCCACTATTATTATACCAAGAGTGGCCTAACAGCTGGCGATGTGAGATAACTACCATTCAATCCCACTATTATTAAACCAAGAGTGGCCTAACAGCTGGCGAAGTGTGATAACTACCAATCAATCCCACTATTATTATACCAAGAGTGGCCTAATAGCTGGCGAAATGAGATAACTACCAATCAGTCCCACTATTATTATACCAAGAGTGGCCTAACAGCTGGCGAAGTGTGATAACTACCAATCAATCCCACTATTATTATACCAAGAGTGGCCTAACAGCTGGCGAAGTGAGATAACTACCATTCAATCGCACTATTATTAAACCAAGAGTGACCTAACAGCTGGCGAAGTGTGATAACTACCAATCAATCCCACTATTATTATACCAAGAGTGGCCTAAAAGCTGGCGAAGTGTGATAACTACCAATCAATCCCACTATTATTATACCAAGAGTGGCCTAACAGCTGGCGAAGTGAGATAACTACCAATCAGTCCCACTATTATTATTCCAAGAGTGGCCTAATAGCTGGCGAAGTGTGATAACTACCAATCAATTCCACTATTATTCTACCAAGAGTGGCCTAACAGCTGGCGAAGTAAGATAACTACTAATCAATCCCACTATTATTATACCAAGAGTGGCCTAACAGCTGGCGAAGTGAGATAACTACCATTCAATCCCACTATTATTAAACCAAGAGTGGCCTAACAGCTGGCGAAGTATGATAACTACCAATCAATCCCACTATTATTATACCAAGAGTGGCCTAACAGCTGGCGAAATGTGATAACTACCAATCAATCCCACTATTATTATACCAAGAGTGGCCTAACAGCTGTCGAAGTGAGATAACTACCAATCAGTCCCACTATTATTATACCAAGAGTGGCCTAACAGCTGGCGAAGTGTGATAACTACCAATCAATCCCACTATTATTATACCAAGAGTGGCCTAACAGCTGGCGAAGTGAGATAACTACCAATCAGTCCCACTATTATTATGCCAAGAGTGGCCTAACAGCTGGCGAAGTGTTATAACTTCCAATCAATCTCACTATTATTATACCAACAGTGGCCTAACAGCTAGCGAAGTGTAATAACTACCAATCAATCCCACTATTATTATACCAAGAGTGGCCTATCAGCTGGCGAAGTGTGATAACTACCAATCAATCCCACTATTATTATACCAAGAGTGGCCTAATAGCTGGCGAAGTGTGATAACTACCAATCAATCCCACTATTATTATACCAAGAGTGGCCTAACAGCTGGCGAAGTGTGATAACTACCAATCAATCCCACTATTATTATACCAAGAGTGTGCTAACAGCTGGCGAAGTGAGATAACTACCAATCAGTCCCACTATTATTATACCAAGAGTGGCCTAACAGCTGGCGAAATGAGATAACTACCAATCAATCCCACTATTATTATGCCAAGAATGGCCTAACAGCTGGCGAAGTGTGATAACTACCAATCAATCCCACAATTATTATACCAAGAGTGGCCTAACAGCTGGCGAAGTGTGATAACTACCAATCAATCCCACTATTATTATACCAAGAGTGGCCTAACAGCTGGCGAAATGTGATAACTTCCAATCAATCCCACTATTATTATACCAAGAGTGGCCTAACAGCTGGCGAAGTGAGATAACTACCAATCAGTCCCACTATTATTATACCAAGAGTGGCCTAACAGCTGGCGAAGTGTGATAACTACCAATCAATTCCACTATTATTATACCAAGAGTGGCCTAACAGCTGGCGAAGTGTGATAACTACCAATCAATTCCACAATTATTATACCAAGAGTGGCCTAACAGCTGGCGAAGTGTGATAACTACCAATCAATCCCACTATTATTATACCAAGAGTGGCCTAACAGCTGGCGAAGTGTTATAACTTCCAATCAATCCCACTATTATTATACGAAGAGTGGCCTAACAGCTGGCGAAGTGAGATAACTACCAATCAGTCCCACTATTATTATACCAAGAGTGGCCTAACAGCTGGCGAAGTGTGATAACTACCAATCAATTCCACTATTATTATACCAAGAGTGGCCTAACAGCTGGCGAAGTGAGATAACTACCAATCAGTCCCACTATTATTATACCAAGAGTGGCCTAACAGCTGGCGAAGTGAGATAACTACCAATCAATCCCACTATTATTATACCAAGAGTGGCCTAACAGTTGGCGAAGTTTGTTGTTGACTAGATTTATTTTCCGTAATCTGTTTGTTTGTTTGTTTGTTTTTTGAATTTCGCACAAAGCTACTCGATGGCTCTCTGTGCTAGCCGTCCCTAGTTTAGCAGTGTAAGACTAGAGGGAAGGCATCTAGTCATCACCACCCACCACCAACTCTTGGGCTGCTCTTTTTACCAACGAATAGTGGAATTTACCGTCACATTATAACGCCCCCACGGCTGAAAGAGCGAGCATGTTTGGCGCGACGTTAATTCGAACCCGCGACCCTCAGATTACAAGTCGCACGCTTTAACACGCTTAGTCATTCCCAAGTCTAACCCTTCAAAATCAGAGATAGCTCCCGTAGGTTACCCTAAATTTAAATGTTGTTCCTAATGGCCATCGTAATAAAAATTAATACAATTATTGTCCGTGAAAAAGATAAACGAAGATTTGTTTCATGAAACATGTAGTAGTAAAATGACTAACATTTGACAAACAACGGACAAACATGTGGTTTAGTTACAGAGAATAACAAAAAAACGAAAAGGGTGTTTCTTCTCTCACAGCGCAACACGTACGTTATCAGACTTTCTAAACGAATCAACTGTCGAGTGAGTTCCGAATTACCTTCGTATGTTTCCGTCCACCTTTTGGCATAACGTTTTTGAAAAAAACGTATTTGTCAAAACGAAAAAAATACATGTAAATGCAGAATGGAGTAAAAATATTTTTCTCCAGATTGTAATTTATTACACGTTATGCGTTTCCGTGTTTCATACCAACATAACAAATATACACATTTATCTAATACACATACCAACGAAAACTTTCTAATATTAAATGATCTGTTTTTCATTATCGCTAGCGCGCCCTAGTGGTACAGTTGTATGTTTCCGGATTTATAACGCTAGAAACCGAATTTCGATACCCGTGAATGCTTCATGTTCTTCAGGATTAAAAGAAACACAGAAAATGACACATCTTAAAACATCACAGCAACAAAATTTCATTATCATAACATAGGATGGGTGACACCTACTCCAAACCTGTCGTGGTTCAAATGACTTTTACATTGGGAGGTTAAACGGTTATATGTAGAAAAATAGCTAAAAACTGATCAGTAATACGTGTGGAGAAATTTGTATCTCACACAGGCAGATATGATGGTGGCGAGTTATGTGTAAAATTAAACTGATCAGACATCATATGAACCACAAGAAGATGGTGCTTGTACCTTCTATTCTTCGTTATATATCACCCAGCATTTCAAACAATGTATCTCACACAGGCAGATATGATGGTGGCGAGTTATGTGTAAAATTAAACTGATCAGACATCATATGAACCACAAGAAGATGGTGCTTGTACCTTCTATTCTTCGTTATATATCACCCAGCATTTCAAACAATCTGGACTTAACTGATTTACTAACTAAATAAAGAAACATTACATGGATATAACAAGAGCTTTATTCTGGTTACTGCTAAGATGTTGGTTTTCGTTCGAAACCTATTAAACAAGGCTTTATGTTGAATCATGTTTATTAGAAAAAGACGTCATGTGAAATACACGAAACATAATGTTGTTTTATTTAATAACCAATGCCGTTTTCTGTTCATTTCCTGTGTGCTAAGAAAGCATCCAATTGAAACGCATAAAACCAATTTTTCGGATACAAATATAATATGACTAATTCCAGCCTTTATTGGAATGTGTGATAAATAAAATGGTAAACAATTGGATGTTCAGAATGTGGAATGTTTGGTTTGTTTTGAATTTCGCGCAAAGCTACACGAGGACTATCTGTGCTAGCTGTTTTTAATTTATTAGTGTAAGACTGGAGAAAAGGTAGCTAGTCATTACCACTCACCGCTATCTCTTGGGCTACTCTTTTACTAACAAATAGTTGGATCCACCGTAACATTGTAACGTTCACACGACTGAAATGATGAGCATGTCTGGTGTGACGGAGTTTCGAACCCGTGATCTTCGGATTTCGAGTCGACTACCTTAACCACCTGGTCACGCCTGTAGCTTCTTGTTTTATCTCCTGATCGTTTAATAGTTTCACACTCTCGCCGCCACCTACCAACCTGTACTTACTCTCAACTTCTTTAACACAGAGATAATCATCAAGTAGCTGAGACTCAACTCACGTTTACTTTACCTGAATGTTCTTGTATTATTTTACTTTCTCAAAGAAGAGAAGTCCATGCGTTCAAAGTGTTAGAGTTTCTTTTAAATTCAGCCTTCATATTATACAAGCTATAACCAAAGACCAGGTCGTTACACCTTAAGCAATGAATCACCCACCCTACAGGATATTTCATTGATAATACTTTAAGTATTGTAAATTTTTTTCCTTAGAAGTTGAAATTAGATTTCTAAGCATGTCATATCAACTCACTGTTTCTGAACCTGAAGGAAGTTTATAGTATTCCTTACAATATAATGCTTAACTTTATCTCAGATAAATAATGAGGATATTTATATTACAACATAGTAAGTTAGGTACTGTTTTATTTCGACAGGTCTCGTGCGACCTGATGGTTAGAGCACTCGACTTGAGACCGACGGGTCGCGACTTCAAATTCTCTCACTGAAAATGCTCGCCCTTTAACTTGCAGGTGTTATAATGACACGGTCAATCCTATTCTGTCTGTTGTTGGTAAAGGGTATGCGAAGAATTGACGGCCAGTGTTGTTGACTACCTATCTCCCTTCGATAGCCCTCTAACGGCTTTTTGCGAAATTCAAAGAAAAGCAAAACTTGTTTTGGAGCGTACGCATGAACTCCAGAGTGCCTCATATAAACGTTTTAAACCTTACATCGCTAGATATCACTTTATCTGTAGCTTTTATTGAGTACACTGTCAAAACGAATTTGTTTCCACTTCACCGTGGACCAAACTTCAGATGAATAAACTCGATGAACTAATCACAGACAGACAAACAAGCTTTCTACACGATAAAATTCGATGGTAATAAAGACTGCACTTCACTTCTCTGGCATAATTTCATAAAACATGAGGTACAAAACTTTTAACTTGTCTCACCGAGTTAGCCCTTACAGTTTGACTTCCACTCAAAACTACCTAGGTCTTTCAAATTTATTTATAAAGACAAAGCTGCGGTGATAACGTCGCTCGCTACTCTTTTGTGACGTGCAGTTAGTACTTGCACGTGTATCAGCCCATCTGAACAACTTTAAGTGAAACATAAATCGATGCGGAGCTGAATAGTTGTATACCTTGAAATAACCAGCGAAGCCGAAGAGTAGAAGTTACAATGATGTGAAAGTTCTGGGCACGAACGCCCATCAACGCAATTTTTTAATTACTAAAATTCAAGTAATATATTGGATTAATTACACTGTGTAATGTTCTTTTACTATTTATTTAGTAAAGACAACGAAGCCCAAATCTGGAATGTGGCAACTCTACTCTGTTCAGTTATCTGTATTATTAAAACTCTACTCTGTTCAGTTATCTGCATTATTAAAACTTTACTCTGTTCAGCTGTCTGAATTGTTAAAACTCTACTATGTTCAACTGTCTGTATTGTTAAAACTCTACTATGTTCAGTTATCTGCATTATTAAAACTTTACTCTGTTTAGCTGTCTGTATTGTTAAAACTCTACTCTGTTCAGTTATCTGCATTATTAAAACTTTACTCTGTTCAGCTGTCTGTATTGTTAAAACTCTACTCTGTTCAGTTATCTGCATTATTAAAACTTTACTCTGTTCAGCTGTCTGTATTGTTAAAACTCTACTATGTTCAGTTATCTGTATTATTAAAACTCTACTATGTTCAACTGCCTGTATTATTCCAACAAATCTGAATAATTCAATATTTGATTACAACCAATCATTCGTCAACTAACATCAATTAAATATAACCATCCACTCCTTAATCAACACTTCGACAACTGACTATTGTCCACTCATCAACCAACGCTTTAACACTTGGATACAATTAACCACTGAGATTATATTAGAACTGAAAAACATTCTAAACAATAACTCTTTAACTGATCATGTTTTATTGTACAGTTAAAAGAGAAACTAATATTACCACACATCATCAATAATTTTAATAAACGATAAATCATTATTATGGTAATGATGTATATTTGAAAGTCTTTTCTATGGGCCTATTACTTTACTTATATCAAGCCCTGTTTTGTGGACTTTTGAGAAATTAATGACTTATGTGTTATGAATCGGTTAAAGGAAAACTGAATTCAGCACAAAATAAAAAGCAATTTTCATGCCTTACTTTTTAATTTCTTCCTATAAGTTAAACTAAAGAACCATAGGGAGTTAAGTCTATCTCCTATCAGTTAGTTCATCACAACCAAAAACTCAATTTTGCTAAGCTTAAGTTTTACTTCTTTCTGGTTAGAGATACTAACAGCCTGTCATTAAGTTCTGCAAGGCTCAATGTTTACTTCTTATTAGTTAACAACAACTTAAGATTCAGTCCTGTTTGGCTCAAAGTTTACTTCTTATTAGTTAAAGTTAACAACAACTTAAGATTCAGTCCTGTTCGGGTCAAAGTTTACTTCTTATTAGTTAAAGTTAACAACAACTTAAGATTAAGTCCTGTTTGGCTCAAATTTTACTTCTTATTAGTTGATAACAACTTAGGATTAAGTCCTGTTCGGCTCAAAGTTTACTTCTTATTAGTTGACAACAACTTAGAATTAAGTCCTGTTCGGCTCAAAGTTTACTTCTTATTAGTTGACAACAACTTAGAATTAAGTCCTGTTCGGCTCAAAGTTTACTTCTTATTAGTTGACAACAACTTAGAATTAAGTCCTGTTCGGCTCAAAGTTTACTTCTTATTAGTTGACAACAACTTAGAATTAAGTCCTGTTCGGCTCAAAGTTTACTTCTTATTAGTTGACAACAACTTAGAATTAAGTCCTGTTCGGCTCAAAGTTTACTTCTTATTAGTTGACAACAACTTAGAATTAAGTCCTGTTCGGCTCAAAGTTTACTTCTTATTAGTTGACAACAACTTAGAATTAAGTCCTGTTCGGCTCAAAGTTTACTTCTTATTAGTTGACAACAACTTAGAATTAAGTCCTGTTCGGCTCAAAGTTTACTTCTTATTAGTTGACAACAACTTAGAATTAAGTCCTGTTCGGCTCAAAGTTTACTTCTCATAAGCTAGAGTTAACCATAACTTAGGATTGGACTTAATCAGCAGGTGCGAATTATTTAAAACAATTTGTGTAACTTTTAACTGATATTAAATTACAAACCACGAACTTCGATAAACGAACAGACAAAACGAACTTTTTTCTACCGACAGACTACAGATCCAAATGTGTCTCAGATCCAAATGTGTCTCAGATCCAAATGTGTCTCAGTTGTTTCTCTTTTTGAAGTTGAGCACAAACTCAGACAAACGACTATCTGTTTTAGTCCCGATTAGGTTTATTTTGTTGTTTTTTTCTTAATTTCGTGCAAAGCTAGTTTTCCCAAATTTAGTGGTGTAAAAAATTTGGAGGAACACAACTAGTCTTCACCACCAACCAACAAGGCTTCGGCGATTTTTTAATCAACGAATAGTAGAATTTACAGTCCCATTTTAACGATTCCGAGGCTGAAAGGGCGTGCGAATTTAGTGTTACGGGGATTCGAACCCGTGACCCTCGGATTATAAATCGAGTGCCTTAACCACCTGGCCATGCCGGGCCGGCTTTCTTATCATTATTAAATGAAAGATTTGATATCTTTGTGTTTAATACGAACATTTGTACTACGCCGAAGCCTCCAAAGAAGGCTAACATCGATTTTTATACTTATACCTATTAAGACTTATAACGTAGACACTTAGAATAAGGGGTGCTGAAATATATGAAAGTAGGAAGTGCTAATACTTTTTACTGACAAATTAATATAAACGTTACAATGTATGATTAGTAAATATTTACTTTATTTGACACACCAAAACCCGAAGTAAATCTTTAAGTTTTAGTTCGTATACACAAAGTGTTCTGTCTCTAGCGTGTATTTATACATCCAGGGTCAATCTTTCACGAACAATTACTAAAGAATATCCAATAGTGGCAAATATACTGTCTTCTGGAGGTAACTAACACTTAGACTGAAATAAACTTATCTTTCCTTACGTCCACTTTAATTCCCTTCAGCGGAAAGAATTGCCAGGGTGGATTATCTCTGGGCACAAACCGGAAAAACTCCATGTCGTCACGGTACCATTTAATGGAGTACAGGTTATCTCCCTCCAGATCGTATGCGCATGTCAGCTCCACAGCTTCACCCGATTGCACGGTCTGTGGAACAACGAGTTTCAATATCCGCAGTGTGTTAACAGCTGTAAAAAATAGAACAAACAACAGTTTTAAATTGACATAAACAAGACGAGTCATTAAGCAAAGAGAAACAATTTAAGGTTACGTAACAATTGTCTCTAACCTTTGATTTAAGTGAACTGTCTACACAGATCAGAACTAAAAATTAACTCGAAGTTCAATACACTTTAATAAATATAATTTAATTAATTAATCAAAATGCATTGATTTATCGCTTATTACCATACTGGTTAGCTAGGTTTTCGGCCATAATCCCAATGACATTTCATCACCTACTTCATTAATATGTCGTTATGACGAAGTGACTCAGAGAAAATATACCAACAGGACATGTAAGTATATTAATACTTATATATAACACCTAAAGTTGTGTTTTCTCATGATCAAAGGTTTATATTATACAGGGCATGGACAAGAAAAAAAGGCCCTTTTTGAAAATGTTGTGAATTTATGTTCATTTTTTATTAGATAACAGAAGAAAAAAGGTGTAAAACCGTATGTTTTTAAAACTTACTCGATGAGACCTGTCTAAATATCAAATCCTGATATCAATCTAACTGAAAAACTTATGAACTGTGTTAATCCGATTAACGAAGGATAGCAAACTAAACTCAGAAGATGAATTTTTTAAGCATTCAAAGAATGATGGTAGTTGATACTCAAGACCATCTGTACAAACACGTTGAAAGCATGTCATGTTGATGTGAAGCAGTACTGAAACACAAGTGATTGGTTACTAAATACTAACTTGTGAAACTGGTTTGTGTTATCTTGAGATTCATTTGACTGATCATTTTGTAGGCTAATTGGAATAAAGAGATGTAAGAATCTACAGCAGGTGTACAACAATTTTTATAGAAAACATAACGAAAATCATAAAAGTATGTACGAAAGTCAGCGTCAATATTGGATTTGGGATCATATTTGAACAGATCTCGTCGAATACGTTCTGAAACATACAGTTTTACATATTTTTTATCTACTAAAAGATATAACAAATCAACAACATTTTCAATGGGGCCACGTTTTTGTCCACCCCTGTGTGTGTACATATATGTTAGTCGAGTATCGATTTTTGTCAACACTTGTTATGATCATCAAACTGTCTTTAAACAACTTCAGACGTTTCAAGAGACGAATAGAAAGTATTTTACTAAAATTTCTTTAAATTAAAGTTTATTCAAATCACTAAAAAGAGGAACGACCTTCAACCTGGAGAAAGAAGGTATGTTATTATTATAAAAGTCAGATTTTGTCTTTTCTGAAAATGCGGGCTCACCATACTACCTCAATACGGATGCGCACGCACTTCACAAGCACGCTCGAAAAAAAAGGCAATTATAAGTATATCTTAGAAGACATTTTGTACAACAACGTGTTGAAATCTTGTCGTAGTTTTCTGTTAAAAAGCTCTAGCGTTAAGTCATAGAACTATAATATACGTTTATATATTGACAGTATAAAGTACGGTAAAGTTTAGCCTTGACTAAACTAAAGAAAAATGTAAATAAGGTACAGTGTTACATTAGTTCTTCATTGAATATGGATCATACATAAGTAACGTTAGGCTTAAGTCTGGTGTCTCCGATCAAAAATATTTTGTATTATTCTAAAAATTCTGGGGGCTCGGCATGGCCAAGAGCGTAACACGCGCGACTCGTAATCCGAGGGTCGAGGGTTCGAATCTCCGTCCCACCAAACATGCTCGCCCTCCAAGCCGTGGGACGTTATAATGTAACGGTCAATCCCACTTTTCGTTGGTAAAAGAGTAGCCCAAGAGTTGGCGGTGGGTGGTGATGACTAGCTGCCTTCCCTCTAGTCTTACACTGCTAAATTAGAGACGGCTAGCACAGATAGCCCTCGAGCTGCTTTGTGCGAAATTCCAAAAACCAAACCAAACCCAGAAATTCCGTGTTTAAAGAAATACTTTTATAATAAAGACACTAATTTAATTTGACTGCAGATGGTTTACTGGTCTCTGTCAGTATGTCTAAATAGTAATGCAAAATACGTAACACAAAAGTTCATCTGAAGTGATAAAAGATAAGACTTACATAAACTACGACTTAGTATTATATTGTACCCTAATTAGGAAAACGAGTTGGCATACCAATATATTAAATTATTATTGTTTTCTGAGTTAAAAGTCGATTTGTATTGAATATGTCTAACGATGTATTTAAGTTAACACTTCGACAAAAAATCCCTAATTAATATCAGTTAATTTTTGAAAGTTATTTCGTGATAAATTTTTTTCTCTGTCTAAAGAACGCCGTCTGGTTTTGGTGATATCAGAGATTAAATATGTGCGAGTATATTTCTTTCTGTGTATATTTTAAGGAACTGTATCAGACTGCTGAATGTGTGTAGTGTGAATGTCATTTTAACTTTCCATTTATTTGTTATAAAACACAACACATATTATGTATTTCTACACATTTAGCATGAGCGTTTGTAGCTAGCTATTCCAGAGTTTCTAGACGTAAGCTCATGTGATATAGTAATATATTTACTAACAACATCCAAATAACTAACAAACAAGTAACATATTCATTGGTAACATCCAAGAAACATATTCATTAATAATAGCGAAGATGGCACGGCATGGCATGGTGGTTAAGGCACTCGACTCGTAATCTGAGGGTCGCGGGTTCGAATCTCCGTCCCACCAAAATTGTTCACACTTTCAGCCGTTGGGGCGTTATAATGTGACGGTCAATCCCACTATTCATTGTTAAAAGAGTAGCCCAACAGTTGGCGGTGGGTGGTGATGACTAGCTGCCTTCCCTCTAGTCTTACACTGCTAAATTAGAGACGTCTAGCACAGATAGCCCTCGAGTAGCTTTGCACGAAATTAAAAACAAACAAACAAACAACCAAGTAACATATTTATTAATAACATACAAGTAACATATTTATTAATAACATACAAGTTACATATTTATTAATAACACACAAGTAACATATTTATTAATAACACACAAGTAACATATTTATTAATAACATACAAGTAACATATTTATTAGTAACACCAAAGTATCATCCCTGTTAAACACATTTTTATAAGTAAGATGCGAACATTGTCTTCATTAATAATATATTTATTATTAACACAGTTATAACGTTTTTATTAGTGCGTTCCAAGTAACATTCTTTATTAATATAAACTTTGCATGAGATCTTAGTGAAAATACTGCGTCGCTTTTATAGATATATATATATATAAAATTTAATGGTTTGTATATAACATACGGCCAGCAACGACGAATAGAGTGCTTTTCAGTTCTGCTGTAATTTGATGAAAGGGAGTTTCTACTTTCGAAACAATGTGTTTTCTGTTGTTAATGGCACATTTATTAAAAAGGCGGGGGAAAATAAATTCGATTTTCTGCTCAAATACCAATTTATACTCAGAAGAATGGATGAGTGAAAGTGTTTTTAAAACACAGACCATGTAAAAATTCAAATTCTGAGTGTAAAATGTATTAGATTAATGGAGACACAAATAATCGTTCTGCATTTTTATGAGAATTGAATGGTATCTTATTGTTTTCTAAATGCCTCCAAAGGTAAATAATCTGAACATAATATATATTACAAAAAGCTTGCTTGCACAAATACCTGTGGTATCTATCGTATGGTACAAATTGTGATAAAACATGAATGCACGTATAAATTTGATATGCCCTTTTATATCCATTCGCCCTCCCCCCAGTAGCAAATCGACATGTTTTACAAAGCTAAAAATTGGGTTTCGATACCCGTGGTAAGCAGAGCATAGACGGCCCTTTGTGCTTATTACAAACAACAACAAACTATACATTAATTCCAGTTAATCTTAGTTATTACATTAACTACTGTTTCCATTTTGTCTTTTCATGTTTCTCTTTAAATTACACAAAATTTTCTATCACTGTTAAATGTTTTATCACCAATCAAACCAAGATTTCTATCTAACAGAAGTTAAAAATAAAAGTGTAAACTCTTCATATAAACCATAAGGATAAAATAATTTTGTTAAGCCTAAGACTCATTATTTTGCTTAATTTTACCTTGAAACTTTAACACGTATATATTTACTGTCTCCAAAAAGTCCTTAACTTTCTTCATAGCATCCTTGAATATAAAGTAAATACTTTCTGTAAGTTTTTACAATATTGTCACGATTTAAGTACTAATTATCTCAATAAAACAGCTAACAGCGATGTTTTTCATTCATATAATATATAACGTCTCTGGCGACGAAACATGATTGGTGAGTTGTGTAATAATGCATAACTTAAGGATTTACGTACTTGTAACATATATTTATATACAAGCCTTATACAATTTCCCACGTAGACCGGCCCTGCATTGCCAGATGGTTAGGGGGTTGAACTTGTAATCCAAGAGTCACGGGTTCGAATCACTATTACACTAAACTTACTCGCCCTTTCAACCGTGGGAGAGTTATAATGTTGCAATGAATCTAACTTTTCATTTACAAAATGTTTGGTTTGAATTTCGTGCAAAGAAAAAACATAAGGCTATTTGCGCTAGCTGTCTTTAATTTAACATATAAGACAAGAAAGAAGTCAGCTAGCCATCACCGCCAACTCTTGGGCTACTCATTTACCAACGAATAGTGAGATTGATCGTCACATTATAATGGCTGAAAGGGCGAGCATGTTTGATGTCATAGGGACTCGAACCCACGAGCTCGGATGGATTAAGAGTCGAATTCCCTAATCACCTGGGCATGTCGGGCCTGCTAAATTAAGGACGTCTAGCGCAGATAGCCCTCGTACGAGTATACCTTTGCGCAAAATTAAAACAAAACAAATCTAATTAGTTCATTTGTTTTATTGTCACAGGAACTGCTAATTTTAAAATAAGGTTTGTTTTTAGTTCCAATTTTAGTAAAAATCTGAGATTTGAGCGTAAGATATGTTCTTCACGTTCGGCTGTTAGAGTGTTATAAAGTAATAACCGGTCGCGCTACCCTCTTAAACCCACCGAGGTCATGTAGGAGAGAACCTGCTCTCGGATTGCTCGCTCTCTAGTAACAGTTCGATTTGTTCTAATTCAGTAGGTATCGCACGATATCAGTATCTGTAATCTCGTTCTATGATATTTATCAATAACAGTTTAATTAGAACAAAATGTATTAGTTTGTCTATTGGAAAGTTACACTGACCTGCATGTGCCTCAAAAACTGTGATTGTTTTAAACTAGATTTTATAGGGTTATAAGCCAAATCACTGGCCTATCATCGAGTAACCGTTTGATGGGAAGGGGCGTTATAGAAAGAACGCCCCATATTGTGTGTTTTTTCTTTTAGCAAAGTCACATTGGGCTATCTGCTGGGCCCACCAAGGGGAATCGAACCCCTGATTTTAGCGTTGTAATCCCGTAGACATACCGCTGTACTAGCGGGTGGCAGGCCCCATATTATATTTACTGTTTTGTTCTCGAATGAGTGTATGAACTGCGGATTGGCTATAAGGTAATTAATTAATAAAACTAGTATTGTAAAGTTCTTAAAGCGAAAGAAACAGTGATCGTAGAATTGCTGAAATAGCACAGCCTTAGGGATAAAATCCCACTCCAGTAAAACCAATATTCTCAAACCACATGTTTGTACTTTAATTGTACATCTTACAAAATATATTTTTAAGAAAGTAAATAGAAAATAACAGTTTTAAGATGACGGAAACTTTATTTTAAAAAAAGGTTATATGGTATTGTTTGCTTGTTTTTTTGAATTTCGCGCAAAGCTACACGAGGGTTATCTGCGCTAGCTGTCCTTAGTTTAGCAGTGTAAGACTACAAGGAAGGGTAGCTAGTCATTAGTACCCAACGCCAACTCTTGGGCTACTCTTTTACCAACGAATAGTGGGATTGACCGTCACATTTATAACGCTCACACTTAAAGGCTTATAGGGCGAGAATGTTCGGTGCAAAAACTTGTGAACTATACAAAGTTTCTAGTGTAACGTTGTCCACGAAAATTTACAAAATTATATCTGTAATAAGGGTTATTTTGTTTCACAATGAAATGAAAGATATTAGATGTAATAAAAATACATATACGAGCTTCACTTAGTTTTTGTTTGTATTTCTTTTCTCAGGATCATAAGATAATCTAATATATGTAAGTGTAAAGAAAACAACCAATGTAACTAGTGCTATCAATATAAAGGTGTGTTGAGGATACATAAAACAGCCTTAGTTCATTTGTTTTCAGTTTTAAATAAAGGATTTTAGAATTAGTGTCATCTAGTCTTTCTAATAACAGCTTTTAGGAGCTTCTTTTGTTTAAAAAAATAGTGAAAATATGAACGTCAAATAGGGCCTATTGAGATCAAAATAAAAATAAATCGATTCTCTCTCGGTATGGTTTTCTTACAGGATAGTGTAGCGAAGAACTGATAAACAGCGGTGTGCGTAATTTAGATTAATGGTAATTACTCTATTAAATGAGAGATAGAAGTCTTTTTTTTATGCAATAATTTATATATTTAATTTCTGTCTGGAGACATCAATCATTTGGTCGGTGGAAGTCACAGGTTCTCGTTGTAGTGATGCATGTGTTTAAGACGCAACTGTTTCGTTAATAAATCATCATATTAATGGTTAGTATTTTCAACCCGAGCGACATTTTTTAGGCTTAATAAAACTGTGACATTTCTTTGAAGAAAGCTAAGATCTACAGATAGCACATACAATTGTCTCCTGGGGTTTGCCGTTAACACAAGTGTGCCAACGTTGTAAGTGAACCCAAACAAATGTTCAGGTGCAGTATAAATGGCCAGACAAAATTACCCAGAGGTATTTGATTTAGGATAGACCAATCATTACACCGAGTTAATAATACATTAAAATCCAGTGTTAGATAAGAATGTAAACCACCTACAAAAAGAAACCCTTGTATTGTCACAGCTACTTCCAATCCAAGAAGTATGATCTGGGATCGAACCTGTTATTTCTTTTTTGTTAAGTTGAAACAAGAAAGCGTTTTGTGTTTGGTTTGGGTTTTGTATTTTTTCAGCGCAAATTAATACAATAGGACATCTGTGCTGTGCTTATTACAGGGATAAAAACTTGATTTTTAGAATTATAAGCCTTCAGAATTTTCGGACATTGGGAGATGTCTTCCGTGACTTGATGCGTTAATATTTCGTTAACACTAGTGAATGTTGATGTTATTTAATTATCTCTTATTGATGAGATTAATGGAACAGATTTATTTCATCAACCGAACTATAAAAGGTATTTCCTTTTTTGTATTGGACTGAGTTGGTGAGTTGTTAAATCAGGAGAGCCAAACGTGAAAGGTTATTCAGAGGCACGAGCCGCACGAGAAATTTATCTTCATCGTGAAAAACAAAGGAAACTGACTCTATTCGGTTGCCTTTCAGTTACAGTGGTCCTTGATTCGATTTAATATACAAGTCTATCACGAACCTAGAGAGTCGTGACCGATTTAAAGGCTTAGAGCCTAGAACAGTTTGGTTTTGTAAATTTTCTGAAGCATGCTGCATAACCACTTTTCTAAACAGAAGCTCATGTAAATAAAGGTTGTGCAAGTTGATTTAATTTAATGTAGTTACAACATGGCTGGACGCATGACGAAAATTAGTAAATCAAAGCCAGTTTCTCCTTTGGCACCAGCCGAGACCTTAGCCTTGGCCCATCAAACTTCGTGTTTACTTACCGATAAACAGGAACTCAGCCAACTGTACAAATCATAAATTAAAGTAAAAGTGATTAAACCGTGATCAAGATTTAGATTTTAATTGAGCGCGAGCGTGATTTGAGTAGACAAGAATACACAACAAAAGTATGTGTAAATTTTGCGTTGCGTTTTCTGCCTATTGTAACACACATATTGGCCATTGTAACCTTGGCCTACGACTTTCATAGTTTATTTTGATTTGTTGTTGTTGTTTAATTTGGAATTTATACATACGGACCATATGGTCAAATTTATAACAACGAATTACGTGTCATTATGTTTTTATGTTATTTATTGTTTCTGTTGTCCTTTATGGAATCCAACAAGTCACTATTTCATTATGACGAGAAACCAACTGGAAGTAACAATATATATTCTAAAGACGGCTGGTATGGGTGTTAAAACTTTAATTAAAATATAGTACACAAGAGTGTTTCAACCTTCTTAGGTCATCTTCAGGTTAACAAAGGCTGTTTCACAACGATTTTCTACTTTAATTAAGGTCATTATTTGATTGAGATATGTTAGTTTGTTATTCCTTAAAAAAACAGACAAAACAAAAAATAAATTAAACAAAATAATCTTCATTAGTTGAAAATATTCAAGGCTACAAGCTATAATGTGGGATTATGTAATGTATCCTGGGTTTTGGAGGTGACTGTAAAACAGGATCTACAATACGATGGGGATACACCGTCTATCAGTCTTAACCTCCATTCGCCAGTCTCACATAAAAAAATAAAAGAGTAGCAATAGATGTATAAACAGAAAATTAGGAGAGCGAGATGTGGGTGTTCAAGCCCACCACAACCCACATTTATATCACCCTTCACTGACCCCCCAAGTAAAGAAGAAAAAATAATTGAAATAAAAATGAAAAAGAAAACAAGGAAGAAACGCTTCCGGAAACCATAGGTTTAAATATTATAATATAGACAACGTCTATTGTGATATGTAAACATAATCAACATAGTGTTTGAATATAATTTATCCTGAAACAACTCGACAGCTATCTGCGCTAGCCGTTCCTACTTTATTAATATAAGACTCGAGGGAAGACAGTTAGATATCACAACCCACCTCCAACTCTTGAACTACTGTTTTACAAACGAATAGTGGGATTGATCGATACTTTATAATGCCCCCACGGCTATAATGGTAAGCGTGTTTGGTGTGACAAATCAACACCCTAACAATTTGGCCATGCCGAGCCAATAAAATGTTTGTAAACAATTCGTATATTCTAAGTCCCTAGCTTTCTTTGTTACACAACAGATAACGTCCATCATAATATATAAAAGTAACTAATAACGTGCTTATAAACATTTCACGTGTCCTGAATCCCTAGCTTATTTTGTTATGATATGGATAACGTCCATCATAATATATAAACATTGCTAATAAAGTGTTTACAAATATTTCACGTCTTCTGTACCAAAACTATGATTGTTGTCGTCCTTATGGCATGTTCCCACAACCTCTGCGGAACAGAAAAATATTAAGTTTGTATATGATGGATAGTTGTGTAGATGTCTGAGAAACCTAAAGTTCTTTAGTTTACATATGATGGATAGTTGTGTAGATGTCTGAGAAACCTAAAGTTCTTTAGTTTACATGTGATGGATAGTTGTGTAGATGTCTGAGAAACCTAAAGTTCTTTAGTTTACATGTGATGGATAGTTGTGTAGATGTCTGAGGAACATAAAGTTGTTTAATTTACAAAAGACGGAGAGTTGTGTAGATATCTCAAAAACAGAGTTGTTAAGTTTACATATGATGGATAGTTAAGTAGATATTTGAGGAAGAGTAAATCATTAATCAGTGATGTCGAGAAAACCTACTTGTAAATAAAAATATATATGTAAAAATAGGTCGTGTGGGTTGAGAAATTTTTTACGTAGAGGAATGAACAACGTTTCGACCTTCTTCGGTCATCATCAGGTTCACGAAGAAAAAAAGAGGTAACTGACCGGAAGCTGACCACATGTTTAAATGTAGAGGCATACTTAGATGTTTGAATGTATAATTTTATATTATTTATTTTATTATTATAATTTGTTGTATTAATTTTAATATAAGTATAATGGCATTCCTTTATATTGGTTTATTTTGGGTTTAAGTTGTTGAATAAGTAAGGCTTCTTTAATTTTGCGTTTGTTTATGTTTGTTTCTTTATTTAGTATTTGAGTGTTTTCTATGGTTATGCTGTGTTTATTTGACTTGCAGTGTTCGAAAACGTGTGAAGGTGACATTTTATGTTCTTTGAATCTGGTTTCCATTTTTCTACTTGTTTCTCCAATATAGAAGTCGTGGCAGTTATCACATTGTATTTTATAAATAATGTTGGTGTGGTGTTTGTCAGTGTAGTTTTTACATAGTATAGACCTCAGTTTTGTGCCTGGTTTTTGAATAAATTTAGTAATAACTGGAATGTCATATTTTTTACCAGTTTTTGCCAAATGTTGGTTATTTGTCTGCTGATATCGGGAATATATGGTATGCAGCAGTATATGGTTTCGTGAATATTTTGATTCGTGAGATATATTTACTTTTGTTGGTTGATTTTGCTTTCTGTCTAGATGTGTGTGTAAAATGTTTTATACGATTTGTGGAGGAAACTTATTAATGTTGATAAAGTATTGTTTTATTTTGTGCAATTCATCGTTAATGTTATCTGGCGAGCTTAGATTTATGGCTGTGTTGATCTGGTTTCTTAGTATGTTGAGTTTTTGTTCGCTCCTCCACGTAAAATTTTTTTCTCAACCCAAACGAGCCTTTCTACTTATATACAGAGAAAGTAATTAAGTTTACATATGATGGATAGTTGTGTAGCTGTGTGAAGAGTATAAAGCTGTTTAGTTTACGTATGATGGATACTTTTGTAAATATCTGAGAAACAGAAAGTTAAGTTTACATATGATGGATAGTTGTTAGATGTGTGAATAACATAAATTTGTTTAGTTTACATATGATGGATAGTTGTGTAGATGTGTGAAGAGTATAAAGCTGTTTAGTTTACGTATGATGGATAGTTTTGTAAATATCTGAGAAACAGAAAGTTAAGTTTACATATGATGGATAGTTGTGTAGATAAATAAATAGATCGCATACAAACAGATAATTGATCTGTTTCCGTTTTTCTTTCTTATAATTGTATGTAATTAAATTGATTAAACTATTATTAATTATGTATTAGAATCTACGTTAAAAATGAGTGATGTTTGTTTGTTTTTTTAAATTTCGCACAATGCTACTCGAAGGCTATCTGTGCTAGTCGTCCCTAATTTAGCAGTGTAAGACTAGAGGGAAGGCAACTCGTAATCAACACCCACCGCCAACTCTTGGGCTACTCTTTTATTAACGAATAATGGGATTGACCGTAACATTATAACGCCCATACAGCTGAAAAAGCGAGCATGTTTGGCGCTACCGGGATGCGAACCCTCGACCCTCAGATTACGAGTCGCACGCCTTAACACGCTTGGTCATGCCGAGATTAGAAGTAGTTTGTTTTAATTAAGCACTAAACTACACAATGGGCTATCTGTGTTATGCCCACCATGGGTATCGAAACCCGGTTTATATCGTTGTAAGTCCGCAGACATAACGCTGAGTCACTGGGGGGCATTTTGTTTCTTATACTGAAGACGGTTCTCTGTTGCAAAACGTGGTAGGTCACGTGGAAGCATTGCTCTCTGTGTTAGCTCTGTGACGCTAAGTATAAAATATACATATTAGCTTATGTATCGTTCTGTAGGCTAGGTATCGCAGTGATAGATTAACGTATCCCGACTAGGAATCGGAGAATTCATGGTTCTCTACTCTGAGACTGTGGATTCCTTAAAATAATATTGTCAAATTGTATCTAATCTGATATGATTTATTTACTTTTTTTGCCTCAAGAATGCTTAGTAACAAGTGTGACAACTAATGTTGCTTAAAATATACGTTTGATACCGGCGATCGGCGCAACAAAGATCGCCCCCGTTGTGTAGCCTCGCGCTTAAACACAAATAAAAGACATATTTTCTACGCTAGTTAAACGCCCTACCCCCAGAAGCACAGCGGCAATTCTGCAGATTGATAACACTAGAATACGCGTTTCGATATCCGTGATAGACAAAGCTCAGATAGCTCATTGTAGAGATCTGTGCTTCGAAAACCAAATTACACATTGTTATGTCAGTCTATAATTAATTGTGTATGTACATATCTTTAACGTTCAAACAATATTTGTTTTATTGTTTTACCTGGATTGCTTTTCATTTTAATCTCTTCTTCTTGCCAAAAACCTAAAGCAAGGAAATTGGGAATGTTATATTTTTACTTTTTATTAGCACCACAGCTCGCTCCACGAGGATACCAGATACTTCTTTAATACGTTTTACGAGATACAACAACTTGTATCATATCTCGGGAAAATGTTTTTTTTTTTTGTTTTACTTGCATCGAGAAACAGATTTCATTACCGGACTACCGGACAACTTGGAAGTTAATCCACAGGGAATCCTCTTCCGCCAGAAGTGAGTCCACACAGAATAAATTTAGTTCCGTCATTTCCGGCTTGCGAAACTGACAATCTCTCTCCTATATGTACAGGAAAGGTTGTTATAGGAGAAAACTCCTTCCTCGATAAACAGAGCTGATCGTGTCTGGCCTATCTATTCACCAGGGTACACTTCAATCAAAACGAAACGTTCAAGAGCACAACTAGAGACTCCTTACGGACTCATAATCTCTTCCGGCTCGGCTATAGCACCTCCACTATAGCCTATTCAATTAGAGAAACCTTTGGTTTTTATAACGTCTCGAGATATGTATACACCAATCACAGCGTAATAAAACTTGTAACCTCTTACGTTAATGATGACATAGAAAAAAAAAATAAAGCACGTGAGATGTAATGGAAATAATATCATTGTCTAGTAAATTACTTTAAAACTTGTAAGAATATTTTATAATTCTCCATTAAAAAAAAACACGCAAATCCTCATTGGTTGACTTAATTAGTTTTCCAACGAAAAACAAGTCGAACGAGTACCATCAGCTTTGGTTGGAGAAAGTTGGGTGTTTTATTACTAAGTCGAAAGTTAAGATTAAAAATATTAACTGAGGAAAATACGTCGAAGGTTCTCTAATTAAATCAGGAATATTTAATTAATGTGAATTAATTCACGAAAGTTTTAGATCAAGATCTTTCCACTGGGCTCTGCTAAATTACAAAAGATAATGTTATCTGGAATCGTTAAAACATAACGTAAGTTATTCTTTGAGTAAACTGTATTATCCGAAGCGCTTAATTACGTCCAAATAAAAATTACTTTAATATGTGTAATTGCGTTATTTCTTTGTTTCTTTTTTAATTTCGCGCGAAGCTACACGAGAGCTATCTTCGCTAGCCGTCCCTAATTTAGCAGTGTAAGACTAGAGGGAAGGCAGTTAGTCATCACCACCCACCGCCAACTCTTGGGCTATTCTTTTTACCAACGAATAGTGAGATTGACCATTACATTAAAACGCCCCCACGGTTGAAATGGCTAGGATGTTTGGGGCGACCGGGATTCGAACACTTTAACCCACCTGGCCATGCCTGGCCCTTAGCCATCCCTAATTTAGCAGTGTAAGACTAGACGGAAAGAAGCTAGTCATCGTGATGACCGCCAACTCTTGGGCTACTCTTTTTACCAACGAATAGCGACATTGACCTCAACATTATAAAGTCTCCACGACTGAAAGGACCAACATGAAACTCAAATCTGCGACCTTCAAGTTACGAGGCGAACATCGTAAGCACCTGGCTATGCTGAGCCTAATTACGTATATATGTGTGTGCGTGCGTGCGCGTGCCATTATAATGTTTGATAAATCGTATCCAAGAATCATGTGAACATTAACATCTTTTAGTTCTTACACACTCCTCTCTGTTTCTTGTCATTTAAACCCTGGCAGTGTGTGACGTAAATATATGAATAGCAAATGCTTTATCAGTGCTAGCAAGGCGACATGTTTTCGTAAGTATCTATCTCTCTCACACTATTAATAGTTTATGTTTTCTAGTTACATTTAAAACACTTCGATAAATATCGACGTTTTTCTTTGCTTTTTAATACAAGCCCTAAGTTTCACTGATAAGACTTCTAACGTACAAAAATAGTATTTGTAATAATTAAATATTATCACTGTTCATTTTCCCTCACTAGTGTTTGTTTTTTTAGGATTAATGTATAATCTATGTTGTTGAAAACCTAAAGCTGAGATGCCTTGTTATCACGTATTATGTTAGAACACTTAATTATTACAAGCATATAGAATTAGACTGGTAATTGCATATACAAAAAAACACGTAATTTCCGCGTTGTTTTCAAACACAGAGGAGGTTCTATTGAATTTTCCGATGAAAATACAAAAACTGAATGAAGAAGCCGCGTGCAGACGATATCTGTGTTTTTACAGTTTCCACGTTTTCAGCCTTCGACGCTCACAGCCATGTAAACTAATTAGAACTAATGGCTGAAGAAAAAAGAAAATGGACATCATATAGACGTTACACTACTGGAAACTCTGGAACTAAAAGTCACATGACGGATAAAACCGTCTCTGGAAACATTTTTTCAGACAAGTTAAGCGCAAAGTTTATAATGAAATAATGAATAGTAGTGTCTTATATATCGTGATTAACAAGACAGACGAACGGTGATTGTGTGTACCATTTTATGAACAGTGAGAGTAGCCTAAAGGATAAAAATGGTGCCTTAAAAGAGATAACTGCCTTTCAAAATAATTAATATGTTCCACGATAAATAATTAATGTTAACGTTGATAAAAGTAGCTTCCCGTGTATGGGTCGTTTAACGATTTATTTTCACTTTAGGCCTGGAATGGTCACGTGGTTAAGGTGCTCGACCAGTAATCTAAAGATCGCAGGTTCGATTCCCTGTCACACTAAACATGTTCGCCCTTTCGGCTGTAGGAGCGTTATATGTTACAGTCAATCCTACTATTCGTTGGCAAAATGGTAGACTAAGAGTTGGTGGCTGATGGCGATGAATAACTACCTTCCCTCTAGTCTTACACTGCTAAATTATGGATGGATAGTGCAGATAGCCCTCGTGTAGCTTTACGCGAAATTAAAACAAACAAACTGTTTAGTTCAAATTAGTTTACTTTTCATGCATCTACAACGAGAAAAAGTTATTATTTTCCTAGCATTATAAATATGACCTAAACTCGAGGATAGCCTGTATATGACTGTTACCGAAAGTTCAAGGTTCGATTCTCGTCTCCGCGAAATACTTTACACATCTTGGAGTCATGGCGCGTGTGACATTGACAACTAGATCACATTATTCGGCCAGATAACAGTATCCGAGGGGAAGTAGATGGCTCTACTCCATCAGTTCAAAATTACGGATGACTATATACAGGTGGCGCTGTGTAGGTTTGCGTGAAAATTCTTAAACACAAACATCATTCTA
Source organism: Carcinoscorpius rotundicauda (assembly GCA_011833715.1). Lineage (NCBI taxonomy): Eukaryota > Metazoa > Arthropoda > Merostomata > Xiphosura > Limulidae > Carcinoscorpius > Carcinoscorpius rotundicauda. The sequence goes on along the minus strand of CM022400.1, from coordinate 77,233,239 downwards.
TTGTAAATTGTTGAATAAAAATGAAACGTGCTCATTCCGTTGATTGTAAAAATAATCTAAATTTCCTTAATGATTCCAAATTACAATGAAAAATATTCTGAAACTGAAATAAACCTAATGTTAAGTAAGCACCGATAAACAGTGGAGTCCAAATTATTGTGAGCAATATTTTAGGAGTATGAGAAACGTAGTGAGTAATACTTTATAATCAGCATTAGAAAAGAATCCCGATGTTGTTTTAAGCAATAACAATATTATTATGAAGTTAATATTTCATAGTCTGAAGATTACTTGTTAGATAACACCATCTTCCCACCTTTCTATATACTTGTTGATGAGAACACGTGGTGGAAAATAATTATAATTAATGAGTCTTCAGTGGTAACTTTACACATCCAAGACAGTTAACACTTAAATAGAATTACCCTTAATACCTAATTAGGATTACTCTAAACTCTTAAATAGGATAACCATTAACACTTTGTGAGGATTACCCTTAACACTTAGTTAGAATAACCCTTAACATTTAGTTAGAATTACTCTTAACACTTAGTTAGAATAACCCTTAACATTTAGTTAGAATTACTCTTAACACTTACTTAGAATTACCCTTAACACTTAGTTATAATTACTCTTAATACTCAGTTAGGTTTACCCTTAACACTTATTTACGATTACCCTTAACTCTTAGTTGCTATTACCCGAAACACTTAGTTACGATTACTCTTAACACTTAGTTAGGATTACCCCTAAACACTTCGTTACGATTACCCTTAACACTTATTTACGATAACCCATAACTCTTAGTTAGGATTACCCTTAAAACTTAGTTAAAATTACCCTAAGAGATATCAAACAAAATAACTTGAGAGAATAAAAACGTGATATTATTGTAAGATCGTTTGTTTCTATTAACTGATTACAAATTAAGTCAAACATACACTTTTATTGCGGTATTATTACTGTTCATGTTGTATATCGCTTTTCACTTGAAATCAAAATAACACTATAAACTAGTTATTGGTACAAAGAGTTTATTGGGTATAGTAATTATCTCTTTAGTGTTTTCATCAGTACAATAGTTATTGGTACAGTGTGGTTTATTGTGAATAGTAATTATCTGTATAGTGGTTTCATCAAAACAATAGTTATTGGTACAGGTAGTTAATTGTGTATAGTAATTATCTGTATTATGGTTTCATCAGTATAATTGTTATTGGTACAGGTGGTTTATTGTGTATAGTAATTATCTGTATTGTCGTTTCATCAGTACAATAATTATTGGTACATGTGGTTTATTGTGTATAGTAATTATCTGTATTGTGGTTTCATCAGTACAATAGTTATTGGTACAGTGTGGTTTATAGTGAATAATAAACATCTGTATAGTGGTTTCATCAGTACAATAGTTATTGGTAAAGGTGGATTATTGTCTATAGTAATTATCTGTATAGTGGTTTCATCACTACAACAGATATTGGTACCGTTGGTTTATTGTGTATAGTAATTATCTGTATTGTGGTTTCATCAGTACAATAGTTATTGGTACAAGGGAATTTATTGTGTATAATAATTATCTGTATTGTGGTTTCATCAGTATAATAGTTAGTGGTACGGGGGTTTATTGTGTATACTAAGAATCTGTATTGTGGTTTCATAAGAACAATAGTTATTGGTACAGGTGGTTTATTGTGTGCAGTAATTATCTGTATTGTGGTTTCATCAGTACAATAGTCATTGGTACAGGTGGTTTACTGTGTATAGTTATTATCTGTATTGTGGTTTGATCAGTAAAATAGTTATTGGTACAGTGTGGTTTATTGTGCATAGTAATTATCTGTATAGTGGTTTCATCAGTACAAAAGATATTGGTACAAGGGGGTTTTATGTGTATAGTAATTATCTGTATTATGCTTTCATCAGTACAATAGTTATTGGTACAGGGAGTTTATTGTGCATAATAATTATCTGTATTGTAGTTTCATCAGTACAATAGTTATTGCTACAGGGAGTTTATTGTGACAAGTAATTATCTGTATTGTTGTTTCATCAGTACAATAGTTATTGGTACAGGGGGTTTATTGTGTATCGTAATTATCTGTATAGGGGTTTCATCAGTACAATTGTTATTGGTACAGTGTGGTTTATTGTGCATAGCAAATATCTGAATAGTGGTTTCATCACTACAATAGTTATTGGTACAGGGGGTTTATTATGTATAGTAATTATCTCTACACTACATTAATCAGTACAATAGTTATTGGTTCCGGGGGTTTATTATGTATAGTAATTATCTGTATTGTGGTTTCATCAGTGTAATAGTTATTGCTGTATTGTGGTTTCATCAGTACAATAGTTATTGGTACAAGGTGGTTTATTGTGTATAGTAATTGTCTGTATAGTGAATTCATCAGTACAATAGTTATTGGTACTGGTGGTTTATTGTGTATAGTAATTATCTGTATAGTGTTTTCATCAGTACAATAGTTATTGGTACAGTGTGGTTTATAATGAATAAAAAGCATCTGTATAGTGGTTTCATCAGTACAATAGTTATTGGTAAAGGTGGTTTATTGTGTATAGTAATTATCTGTATAGTGGTTTCATCAGTACAACAGATATTGGTACAGTTGGTTTTTTGTGTATAGTAATTATCTGTATTGTGGTTTATTAAGTATAATAGTTATTGGTACAGAAGGTTTATTGTGTACAGTAATTATCTGTATTGTGGTTTCATCAGAAAAATAGTTATTGCTCCAGGTGGTTTATTGTGTATAATAATTATTTGTATTGTGGTTTCATAAATACAATATATATTGGTACAGGGAGTTTATTGTGTATAGTAATTATCTAAATAGTGGTTTCATCAGTACAATAGTTATTGGGACAAAAGGTTTAATGTGCATAGTAATTATCTGTATTGTGGTTTCATCAGTACAATAGTTATTGGTACAGGGGGTTTATTGTGTATAGTAATTATTTGTATAGTGGTTTCATCAGTAAAATATTTATTGGTACAGGTGGTTTACGGTGCATGGTAATTATCTATATAGTGGTTTCATTAGTACAATAGTTATTGGTACATGTGGTTTTTTGAGTATAGGAATTTACTGTATAGTGGTTTCATGAGTATAATAGTTATTGGTTAAGGGGGTTTCTTGTGAGCAGTAATTATCTATATTGTGGTTTCATCAGAACAATAGTTATTGATACAGGTGGTTTATTGTGTATAGTAATTATCTGTATTGTGGATTCATCACTACAATAGTTAATGGTACAGGTGTTTTATTGTGTATAATAATTTTCTGTATTGTGGTTTCATTAGTACAATAGCAATTGGTAGAGAAAGTCTATTCTGTATATTAATTATCTGTATAGTAGTTTCATCTGTACAATAGATATTGGAACAGGGTGATTATTGTGTATAGTAATTAACTGTATTGTGGTTTCATAAGAACAATAGTTATTGATAAAGGGGTTTATTGTATATAGTAATTATCTGTATTGTGGTTTAATCAGAACAATAGTTATTGGTACTGGTGGTTTATTGTGTATAGTAATTATCTGTGCAGTGGTTTCATCTCTAAAATACATATTGGAACAGGGTGTTTATTGTATATAGTAATTAACTGTATTGTGCTTTCATAAGTGCAACAGTTATTGGTACAGTGTGGGTTATTGTAAATTGTGATTATCTGTATAGTGGTTTCATCAGTACAATAGTAATTGGTACAGGTGGTTTATTGTGTATAGTAATTATCTGTAAAGTGGTTTCATCAGTACAATAGTTATTGATACAGGGGTTTATTGTATATAATAATTATCTGTATTGTGGTTTAATCAGAACAATAGTTATTGATACAGGTGGTTTATTGTGTATAGTAATTATCTGTAATGTGGTTTCATCAAATATTAGTTATTGGTACAGGTGGTTTATTGTGTTTAGTAATTATCTGTTTTGTGGTTTAATCAGTACAATAGTTATTGGTACAGGTTTATTATTCTGTATAGTAATTATCAATATAGTGGTTTCATCAGTACGATAATTATTGGTGCAGGTGGTTTAATGTGAATAGTAATTATCTGTATAGTGGTTTATTCAATACAATAGTTATTGGTACATGTGGTTTGTTGTGTATAGTAATTATCTGTGTAGTGGTTTCATCAGTATAATAGTTATTGGCAAAGGGGGTTTATTGTGTGCACTAGTTATCTGTATTGTAGTTTCATCAGTACAAAAGTTATTGGTACAGGTGGTTTATTGTGTATAGTAATAATCTGTATTGTGGTTTTATGAGCAGAATAGTTATTGGTACAGAAGGAAGGTTTATTGTGTATAGTAATTATCTGTATTGTGGTAGTCATCAGTAAAATAGTTATTGGTACAGGGGATTATTGGGTATAGTAATTATCTCAATTGTGGTTTGATCTGTACAATAGTTCTTGGTACTAGGTGGTTTATTGTGTATAGTGGTTTCATCAGTAAAATAGTTAATGGTACAGGGTGGTTTGTTGTGAATAGAAATTATCTGTATTGTGGATTCATCACTACAATAGTTAATGTTTCAGGTGTTTTATTCTAAATAGTAATTTTCTGTATTGTGGTATCATTAGTACAGATGCAATCGGTACAGAAAGTTTATTGTGTATATTAATTATCTGTATAGTAGTTTCGTATGTAGAAATTGGAACAGAGTGATTATTGTGTATAGTAATTAACTGTATTATGGTTTCATAAGTACAATAGTTATTGGTACAATGTGGGTTATTGTAAATATTAATTATCTGTATAGTGGTTTGATCAATACAATAGTTATTGGTACATGGGGTTTATTGTGAATAGTTATTATCTATGTAGTGGTTTCATCAGTTAAATAGTTATTGGAAAAAGGGGCTTATTGTGTGCACTAATTATCTATACTGTGGTTTCATCATTGCAATAGTTATTGGTACAAGGAGTTTATTGTGCATAGTAATTATCTGTAGAGAAGTTTCATCAGTACAATAGTCATTGCTAAGGGGGTTTATTGTGTATAGTAATTATCTGTATTGTGGTTTCATCAGAACAATAGTTAATGGTACAGGTGTTTTATTGTGTATAATAATTTTCTGTATTGTGGTTTCATTAGTACAATAGCAATTGGTAGAGAAAGTCTATTCTGTATATTAATTATCTGTATAGTAGTTTCATCTGTACAATAGATATTGGAACAGGGTGATTATTGTGTATAGTAATTAACTGTATTGTGGTTTCATCAGTACAATAGTTATTGGTACAATGTGGGTTATTGTAAATAGTAATTATTTGTATTGTGGTTTCATCAATACAATAGTTATTGGTACATGGGGTTTATTGTGAACAGTAATTATCTGTGTAGTGGTTTCATCAGCATAATAGTTATTGGGAAAGGGGGTTTATTATGTGCACTGATTATCTATATTGTGGTTTCATCAGTGCAATAGTTATTGGTACAAGAAGGTTATTGTGCATAGTAATTATCTGTATAAAAGTTTCATCAGTACAATAGTTATTGCTACAGGGGGTTTATTGTGTATAGTAATTATCTGTATTGTGGTTTCATCAGTACAATAGGGTTTGGTAAAGTTGGTTTATTGTAAATAGTAATTATCTGTATAGTGGTTTCATCAGTACAACAGATATTGGTACAGTTGGTTTATTGTGTATAGTAATTATTTGTATTGTGCTTTCATCAGTACAATAGTTATTGGTATAAGGGGGTTTATTGTGTATAGTAATTATATCTATTGTGGTTTCGTTAGTATAATAGTTATTGGTACGGAGGTTTATTGTGTATACTAAGTATCTGTAGTGTGGTTTCATAAGAACAATAGTTTTTGGTACAGGTGGTTTATTGTGTTTAGTAATTATCTCTATTGTGCTTTGGTTAGTATATTAGTTATTGGTACAGGGTGGTTTATTGTGTATAGTAATTATCTGTATTGTGGTTTGATAAGTATAATAGTTATTAGTACAGCGGTTTTTTGTGTATAATAATTATGTGTATTGTGGTTTCATCATTATAATAGTTATTGGTACAGGTGGTTTAATGTGTATAGTAATTATCTGTGTAGTGGTTTCATCAGTACAATAGTTATTGGTACAGTTTGTTTGTTGTGTATAGTAATTATCTGTATTGTGGTTTCATCCTTACAATCGTTATTCGTACAGGGGAATTATTGTGTATACTAATTATATGTATGTGGTTTCATCAGTACAAAAGTTATGAGTACAGGTGGTTTATTGTGCATAGTAATTATCTGTAAAGTGGTTTTTTCAGTACAATAGGTATTGGTACAGAAAGAAGGTTAATTCTGTATAGTAATTATCTGTATTGTGGTTTCATCAGAACAATAGTTATTCGTACAGTTGGTTTATGGTGTACAGTAATTATATGTAATGTGGTTTGATCAGTACAATAGTTATTGGTACAGGGTGGTTAATTGTGTATAGTAATTATATGTATAGTGTTTTCTTCAGTACAATTGTTATTGGTACAGTGTGGTTTATTGTGAATAGTAATTATCGGTATAGTGGTTTCACCAGTACAATAGTGAATGGTACAGTGTGGGTTATGGTAAATAGTAATTATCTGTATAGTGGTTTCATCAGTACAATAGTTATTGGTACAGCTAGTTTATTGTGTATGGTAATTATCTCTATGTGGTTTCATCAGCACAAAAGTTATGAGTACAGGTGATTTATTGTACATAAAAATTATCTGTATAGTGGTTTTATCAGGAAAATAGATATTGGTACAGGTGTTTATTGTGTACAGTAATTATCTAAATTGGGGTTTCATCATTTTAATAGTTATTGCTACACTGGGTTTATTGTGTCCAGTAATTATCTCTATGTGGTTTCATCAAAAAAAAAATTTATGAGTACAGGTGATTTATTATACATAGTAATTATCTGTATTGTGGTTTAATCAGAACAATAGTTATTGGTACAGGATATTTATTGGGCATAGTAATTATCGGTATAGTGGTTTTATCAGTTATTATATATATTTACAGGTTGTTTATTGTGTTAGTAATTATCTGTTTTGTGGTTTAATCAGTGCAATAGTTATTGGTACAGGTTATTTATTGTGCATAGTAATTATCTCTATAGTGGTTTCATCAGTACGATGGTTATTGGTACATGGGGTTTATTGTGAATATTAATTATCTGTGTAGTGGTTTCATCAGTATAATAGTTATTGGCGAAGGGGGTTTATTGTGTATAGTAATTATCTGTATTGTGGTTTATTAATTATAATAGTTATTGGTACAGAAGGTTTATGGTGTACAGTAATTATCTGTATTATGGTTTCATCAGTAAAATAGTTATTGCTCCAGGTGGTTTATTGTGTATAATAATTATTTGTATTGTGGTTTCATAAATACAATATATATTGGTACAGGGAGTTTATTGTGTATAGTAATTATCTAAATAGTGGTTTCATCAGTAAAATATTTATTGGTACAGGTGTTTTACGGTGCATGGTAATTATCTATATAGTGGTTTCATTAGTACAATAGTTATTGGTACATGTGGTTTTTTGTGTATAGGAATTTACTCTATAGTGGTTTAATGAGTATAATAGTTATTGGTTAAGGGGTTTTTTGTGAGCAGTAATTATCTATATTGTGGTTTCATCAGTACAATAGTTATTGGTACAGGTGTTTTATTGTAAATATTAATTATCTGTATTGTGGTTTCTTCACTACAATAGTTATTCGTACAGGTTTTTTATTGTGTACACTAATTATCTGTATTGTGGTTTCATCAGTAAAATAGTTATTGGTACAGGGGTTTAATGCGTATAGTAATTATCTGTATTGTGGTTTAATCCGTACAATAGTTATTGGTACAGGTGGTTTATTGTCTACACAAATTATCTACATTGTGATTTCATCACTATAATAGTTATTGGTACAGGGGGTTATTGTGTATAGTAATTATCTATATTGTTCTTTCATTAGTACAATAGTTATTGGTACATGGGGTTTATTGTGTATAGTAATTATCCGTATAGTCGTTCAATCAGTATAATAGTTATTTTCAAAGGTGGTTTATTGTGTTTAGTAATTATCTATTTTGTGGTTTAATCACTACAGTAGTTATTGGTACAGTTTTATTATTCTGTATAGTAATTATCAATACAGTGTTTTCATCAGCACGATAATTATTGGTGCAGGTGGTTTAATGTGAATAGTAATTATCTTTATAATGGTTTCATCAGTACAATAGTAATTGGTACATGTGGTTTGTTGTGTATAGTAATTATCTGTGTAGTGGTTTTATCCTTACAATCGTTATTCGTACAGGGGAATTATTGTGTATACTAATTATATGTATGTGGTTTCATCAGTACAAAAGCTATGAGTACAGGTGTGTTTATTGTGTACAGTAATAATCTCTATAGTGGTTTTATCAGTACAATAATTAATGGTTTTGGTGGTTTATTGTGTATAGTAATTATATGTATAGTGTTCTCATCACTACAATAGTTATTGGTATAGGTTGTTTATTGTGTGCAGTAATTATCTGTATTGTGGTTTCATCAGTACAATAGTTATTGGTAAAGGTGGTTTATTGTGTATGGTTATTATTTGTTTTGTTGTTTAATCAGTACAATAGTTATTGGTACAGGTTATTTTTTAAGCATAGTAATTATCTGTATTGTGGTTTAATCAGTAAAATAGTTATTGGTACAGGAAATTATTGAGTATAGTAATTTTCCCAATTCTAGTTTGATCAGTACAATAGTTATTGGTACAGGGTGGTTTATTGTGTATAGTAATTATCTGTATAGTGGTTTCATCAGTAAAATAGTTAATGGTACAGGGTGGTTTATTGTGAATAGAAATTATTTGTATTGTGGATTCATCACTACAATAGTTAATGTTTCAGGTGTTTTATTGTGTATAGTAATTTTGTGTATTGTGGTATCATTAGTACAATTGCAATTGATACAGAAAGTCTATTGTGTATATTAATTATCTTTATAGTAGTGTCATATGTACAATAGATATTGGAACAGGGTGATTATTGTGTATAGTAATTATCTGGATAATGGTTTCATCAGTACAATAGTTATTGGTACAATGTGGGTTATTGTAAATATTAATTATCTGTATAGTGGTTTGATCAATACAATAGTTATTGGTACATGGGGTTTATTGTGAATAGTTATTATCTATGTAGTGGTTTCATCAGTTAAATAGTTATTGGAAAAAGGGGCTTATTGTGTGCACTAATTATCTATACTGTGGTTTCATCATTGCAATAGTTATTGGTACAAGGAGTTTATTGTGCATAGTAATTATCTGTATAAAAGTTTTATCAGTACAATAGTTATTGCTACAAGGTGTTTATTGTGTATAGTAATTATCTCTATTTTGGTTTCATCAGAACAATAGTTATTGGTACAGGCATTTTATTGTGTATAGTAATTATCTGTATAGTGGTTTCTTCAGTTATTAGTTATTGGTACAGGTGGTTTATTGTTTTTAGTAATTATATGTTTTGTTTTTTAATCACTACAATAGTTATTGGTACAGGTTATTTATTGAGCATAGTAATTATCTGTATTGTGGTTTCATCAGTACAATAGTTATTGGTACAGTGTGGTTAATAATGAATAATAAACATCTGTGTAGTGGTTTCATCAGTACAATACATATTGGTAAAGTTGGTTTATTGTGTATAAAAATTATCTGTATAGTGGTTTCATCAGTACAACAGATATTGGTACAGTTGGTTTATTGTGTATAGTAATTATCTGTATTGTGCTTTTATCAGTACAATAGTTATTGGTATAAGTGGGTTTATTGTGTATAGTAATTATCTGTATTGTGCTTTCCTTAGTATAATAGTTATTGGTACAGGGAATTTATTCTGTATAATAATTATCTATATTGTGGTTTCATCAGTATAATAGTTAATGGTACGGGGGTTTATTGTGTATACTAAGTATCTGTATTGTGGTTTCATATGAACAATAGTTTTTGGTACAGGTGGTTTATTGTGTGCAGTAATTATCTGTATTGTGGTTAAATCAGTACGATAGTTATTGCTACAGGTGGTTTATTGTATTTAGTAATTATCTGTTTTGTTGTTTAATCAGTACAATAGTTATTGGTACAGGTTATTTATTGTGTATAGTAATTATCTGTATAGTGGTTTCATCAGTTATTAGTTATTGGTAAAGGTGGTTTGTTGTGTTTAGTAATTATCTGTTTTGTTGTTTAATCAGTACAATGGTTATTGGTACAGGTTATTTATTGTGCATAGTAACTTTCTGTACTGTGGTTTCATCAATACAATAGTTCTTGGTACATGGTGTTTATTGTGAATAGTAATTATGTGTATAGTGGTTTATTCAGTATCATAGTTAATGGCAAAGGATGTTTATTGTGTGCACTAATTATCTGTATTGTGGTTAAATCATTGCAATAATTATGGTACAAGGAGTTTCTTGTGTATAGTAATTATCTGTATTATTCTTTCATCAGTATAAGTGTTATTGGTAAAGGGGTTTATTGTGTATAGTAATTATCTGTATAGTGGTTTCATCAGTACAACAGATATTGCTACAGTTGGTTTATTGTGTATAGTAATTATCTGTATTTTGCTTTCGTCAGTATAATAGTTATTGGTACAGGGAATTTATTGTGTATAATAATTATCTGTATTGTGGTTTCATCAGTATAATAGTTAATGGTACGGGGATTTTTTGTGTATACTAAGTAACTGTATTGTGATTTCTTCAGTAAATTAGTTATTGGTACAGGGGTTTAATGGGTATAGTAATTATCTGTATTGCGGTTTAATCCGTACAATAGTGATTGGTACAGGTAGTTTATTGTCTACAGAAATTATCCATATTGTTATTTCATCAGTATAATAGTTATTAATACTGGGGGTTTTTTGTTTATAGTAATTATCTATATTTATCTTTCATTAGTACAATAGTTATTGGTACATGGGGTTTATTGTGTATAGTAATTATCCGTATAGTCGTTTCATCAGTATAACAGTTATTTTCAAATGGGGTTTTTTGTGTGCACTAATTATATGTATTGTGGATTCATCACTACAATAGTTAATGGTACAGGTGTTTCATTAAGTATAGTAATATTCTATATTGTGGTTTCATTAGTACAATAGCAATTGGTAAAGAAAGTCTATTGTAAATATTAATTATCTGTATAGTAGTTTCGTCTGTACAATAGATACTGGAACAGGGTGATTATTGTGTATAGTAATTAAGTGTATTGTGGTTTCATAAGTGCAATAGTTATTGGTACAAGTAGTTTATTGTGCATAGTAATTATCTGTTTAAAAGTGTCATCAGTACAATAATTATTGCTACAGGGGATTTATTGTGTAGAGTAATTATCTGTATTGTGGTTTCTTTAAAACAATAGTTATTGGTACAGGTGGTTTCTTGTGTATAGTAATTATTTGTATAGTGGTTTCATCTGTACAATAGATATTGGAACAGGGTGTTTATTGTGTATAGTAATTAACTTTTTTTTTGGTTTCATAAGTACAATAGTTATTGGTACAATGTGGGTTATTGTAAATAGTAATTATTTGTATTGTGGTTTCATCAATACAATAGTTATTGGTACATAAGGTTTATTGTGAATAGTAATTATCTGTGTAGTGGTTTTATGAGTATAATAGTTATTGGCAAACGGAGTTTATTGTGTGCTTTAATTATCTGTATTGTGTTTAAATCATTGCAATAGTTATTGGTACAAGGAGTTTATTGTGCACAGTAATTATCTGTATAGATGTATCATCAATACAATAGTTATTGCTACAGGGGGTTTATTGTGTATAGTAATTATCTGTATTGTGGTTTGATCAGTATAATAGTTATTGGTACAGGGTGGTTTATTGTGTATAGTAACTTTCTGTATTGTGGTTTGATAAGTATAATAGTTATTAGTACAGCGGGTTTATTGTGTATAATAATTATCTGTATCGTGGTTTCATTAGTATAATAGTTATTGGTATAGGTGGTTTAAAGTGTATAGTAATTATCTGTGTAGTGGTTTCATCAGTACAATAGTTATTGGTACAGGTTATTTGTTGTGTATAGTAATTATCTGTATTGTGGTTTTATGAGTATAATAGTTATTGGTTAAGGGGGTTTCTTGTGAGCAGTAATTATCTATATTGTTGTTTCATCAGTACAATAGTTATTGGTACAAGTGTTTTATTGTAAATATTAATTATCTGTATTGTGGTTTCTTCTTTACAATAGTTATTCGTACAGGTTTTTTGTTGTGTACACTAATTATCTGTATTGTGGTTTCATCAGTAAAATAGTTTTTGGTACAGGGGTTTAATGGGTAGAGTAATTATCTGTATTGTGGCTTAATCCGTACAATAGTTATTGGTACAGGTGGTTTATTGTCTACACAAATTATCTATATTGTTATTTCATCAGTATAATAGTTATTGGTACAGGGGGTTTATTGTGTATAGTAATTATCTATATTGTTCTTTCATTAGTACAATAGTTATTGGTACATGTGGTTTATTGTGTATAGTAATTATCCGTATAGTCGTTTAATCAGTATAATAGTTATTTTCAAAGGGGGTTTATTGTGTTTAGTAATTATCTGTTTTGTTGTTTAATCAGTACAATTGTGGTTTCATAAGAACAATAGTTATTGATACAGTGTGGGTTATTGTAAATAGTAATTATCTGTAGAGTGGTTTCATCAATACAACAGTTATTTGTACATGGGGTTTATTGTGAATAGTAATTATCTGTGCAGTGGTTTCATCAGTATAATAGTTATTGGCAAAGGGGGTTTATTGTGTGCACTAATTATCTATATTGTGGTTTCATCAGTTCAATAGATATTGGTACAAGGAGTTTATTGTGCATAGTAAATATCTGTATAAAAGTTTCATCAGTACAATAGTTATTGCTACAGGGGGTTTATTGTGTATAGTAATTATCTGTATTATGGTTTCATCAGAACAATAGTTATTGGTACAGGTGGTTTATTGTGTATAGTAATTATCTGTAATGTGGTTTCATCAGTTATTAGTTATTGGTACAGGTGGTTTATTGTGTTTAGTAATTATCTGTTTTGTGGTTTAATCACTACAATAGTTATTGGTACAGGTTTATTATTCTGTATAGTAATTATCAATACAGTGTTTTCATCAGCACGATAATTATTGGTGCAGGTGGTTTAATCTGAATAGTAATTATCTGTATAGTGGTTTAATCAGTACAATAGTTATTGGTACATGTGGTTTGTTGTGTATAGTAATTATCTGTGTAGTGGTTTCATCAGTATAATAGTTATTGGCAAAGGGGGTTTATTGTGTGCACTAATTATCTGTATTGTAGTTTCATCAGTACAAAAGTTATTGGTACAGGTGGTTTATTGTGTATAGCAATTATCTATATTGTGGTTTTATGAGTAGAATAGATATTGGTACAAAAGGAAGGTTTATTGTGTATAGTAATTATCTGTATTGTGGTTTCATCAGTAAAATAGTTATTGGTACAGGGGATTATTGAGAAAAGTAATTATCTCAATTGTGGTTTGATCAGTACAATAGTTATTGGTACAGGGTGGTTTATTGTGTATAGTAATTATCTGTATAATGGTTTCATCAGTAAAATAGTTAATGGTACAGGGTGGTTTATTGTGAATAGAAATTATCTGTATTGTGGATTCATCACAATATATTATTATTCATCACTATATATTATATAGTTAATGTTTCATGTGTTTTATTGTGTATAGTAATTTTCTGTATTGTGGTATCATTAGTACAATTGCAATTGGTACAGAAATTCTATTGTGTGTATTAATTATCTGTATAGTAGTCTGTTATAAACAATAGATATTGGAACAGGGTGATTATTGTGTATAGTAATTATCTGTATTGTGGTTTGATTAGTATAATAGTTATTAGGACAGCGGGTTTATTGTGTATAATAATTATCTGTATTGTGGTTTCATCAGTATAATAGTTATTGGTACAGGTGGTTTAATGTGTATAGTAATTATCTGTGTAGTGGTTTTATCCGTACAATAATTATTGGTACACGTTGTTTGTTGTGTATAGTAATTATCTGTATTTTGGTTTTATCTTTACAATCGTTATTCGTACAGGGGAATTATTGTGTATACTAATTATATGTATGTGGTCTCATGAATACAAAAGTTATGAGTACAGGTGGTTTATTGTGCATAGTAATTATCTGTAAAATGGTTTTTTTCAGTACAATAGTTATTGGTACAGAAGGAAGGTTAATTCTGTATAGTAATTATCTGTATTGTGGTTTCATCAGAACAATAGTTATTTCTACAGTTGGTTTATTGTGTACAGTAATTATCTGTATTGTGGTTTGATCAGTACAATAGTTATTGGTACAGGGTTATTTATTGTGTATAGTAATTATCTGTATAAATGTTTCATCAGTACAATAATTAATGGTACTGGTGGTTTATTGTGTATAGTAATTATCTGTATAGTTGTTTCATCAGTACAACAGATATTGGTACAGTTGGTTTATTGTGTATAGTAATTATTTGTATTGTGCTTTCATCAGTACAATAGTTAGGGGTATAAGGGGGTTTATTGTGTATAGTAATTATATCTATTGTGCTTTCGTTAGTATAATAGTTATTGGTACAGGGAATTTATTCTGTATAATAATTATCTATATTGTGGTTTCATCAGTATAATAGTTATTGGTACGGAGGTTTATTGTGTATACTAAGTATCTGTAGTGTGGTTTCATAAGAACAATAGTTTTTGGTACAGGTGGTTTATTGTGTTTAGTAATTATCTCTATTGTGCTTTGGTTAGTATATTAGTTATTGGTACAGGGTGGTTTATTGTGTATAGTAATTATCTGTATTGTGGTTTGATAAGTATAATAGTTATTAGTACAGCGGTTTTTTGTGTATAATAATTATGTGTATTGTGGTTTCATCATTATAATAGTTATTGGTACAGGTGGTTTAATGTGTATAGTAATTATCTGTGTAGTGGTTTCATCAGTGCAATAGTTATTGGTACAGTTTGTTTGTTGTGTATAGTAATTATCTGTATTGTGGTTTCATCCTTACAATCGTTATTCGTACAAGGGAATTATTGTGTATACTAATTATATGTATGTGGTTTCATCAGTACAAAAGTTATGAGTACAAGTGGTTTATTGTACATAGTAATTATCTGTAAAGTGGTTTTTTTCAGTACAATAGGTATTGGTACAGAAAGAAGGTTAATTCTGTATAGTAATTATCTGTATTGTGGTTTCATCAGAACAATAGTTATTCGTACAGTTGGTTTATGGTGTACAGTAATTATCTGTAATGTGGTTTGATCAGTACAATAGTTATTGGTACAGGGTGGTTTATTGTGTATAGTAATTATATGTATAGTGTTTTCTTCAGTACAATTGTTATTGGTACAGTGTGGGTTATGGTAAATAGTAATTATCTCTATAGTGGATTCATCAGTACGATAGTTTTTGGTACAGCTAGTTTATTGTGTATGGTAATTATCTCTAAGTGGTTTCATCAGTACAAAAGTTATGAGTACAGGTGATTTATTGTACATAGTAATTATCTGTATAGTTGTTTCATCAGTAAAATAGTTATTGGTACAGGTGATTTATTGTGTACAGTAATTATCTGTATTCGGGTTTCATCAGTTTAATAATTATTGCTACAGGGGGTTTATTGTGTATAGTAATTATATGTATTGTGGTTTAATCAGAACAATAGTAATTGGTACAGGATATTTATTGTGCATAGTAATTATCTGTGTAGTTGTTTTATCAGTTATTATATATATTTAAATATTGTTTATTGGTAATATTAATTATCTGTGTAGTGGTTCCATCAGTATAATAGTTATTGGCAAATGGGGTTTATTGTGTGCACTAATTATCTGTATTGTGGTTTCATGAGTGCAATAGTTATTTGTACAAGAAGTGTTTTGTGCATAGTAATTATCTGTATAGTGGTTTCATCAGTACAATAGTTATTGCTACAGGGGGTTTATTGTGTATAGTAATTATCTGTATTGTGGTTTGATCATCATAATAGTTATTCGTAGAGGGTGGTTTATTGTGTATAGTAATTATCTGTATAGTGGTTTTTTCAGTACAATACTTATTGGAACAGGTGGTTTATTGTGTATAAAAATTATCTGTATTGTTATTTCATCAGTATAATAGTTATTGGTACAGGTGATTTAATGTGTATAGTAATTATCTGTATTGTGGTTTCATCATTACAATCTTTATTCATACAGGGGAATTATTGTGTATACTAATTATCTGTATGTGGTTTCATCAGTACAAAAGTTATGAGTACAGGTGGTTTATTGTGCATAGTAATTATTTGTATAGTTGTTTTATCAGTACAATAGTTATTAGTACAGTAGGAAAGTTAATTCTGTATAGCAATTATCTGTATTGTGATTTCATCAGTACAGTAGTTATTCGTACAGGTGGTTTATTGTGTATAGTATATATCTGTATAGTGGTTTCACCAGTATAATATTATTGGTACAGGGTGGTTTATTGTGCATAGAAATTATCTCTATTGTGGTTTCATCAGTACAATAGTTATTGGTACAGGTGCTTTATTGTGCATACTAATTATCTGTATAGTGGTTTCATCAGTACAATAGTTATTAATACAGGTTTATTATTCTGTATAGTAATTATGTATATAGTGGTTTCATCAGTACAATAGATATTGGTAAAGGTGGTTTATTGTTTATAGTAATTATCTGGATAGTGGTTTAATCAGTAAAATAGTTATTGATACAGTGTTTTTTATTGTAAATAGTATTTTTCACTATAGTGGTTTCATCAGTACAATAGTTATTGGCACATGTGGTTTATTCTGAATAGTAATTATCTGTATAGTGGTTTTATCAGTAAATTAGTTATTGGTACAGGGGTTTATTGGGTATAGTAATTATCTGTATTATGGTTTCATCAGTACAATAGTTATTGGTACATGGGGTTTATTGTGTATAATAATTATCTGTATTGTGGTTTCATCAGTACAATAGTTATTGGTACAGAAAGAAGGTTTATTGTGTATATTAATTATCTGTATTGTGGTATCATCAGTACAACAATTATTGGTACAGGTGGTTTATTGTGTACAGTAATTATCTAAATATCGTTTTCATCAGTGCAAAAGTTATTGGTACCGGTGGTATATTGTGCATAGTAATTATCTGCATAGCGGTTTCTTCAGTAAAATAGTTAATAGTTATTGGTACAGAAGGAAGGTTTATTGTGTATAGTAATTATCTGTTTTGTGGTTTCATCAGTATAATAGTTATTAGTACAGGGTGTTTATGGGGTATAATAATTATCTGTATTGTGGTTGGTTTAATCAGTATAACAGTTATTGGTACAGGTGGTTTAATGCGTACAGTAATTATATTTATTGTAGTTTCATCAGTACAATAGTTATCGATACAGGTGGTTTATTGTGTATACTAATTATCTGTGTGTGGTTTCATCAGTACAAAAGTTATGAGTACAGGTGGTTTATTGTGCATAGTAATTATCTGTATAGTTGTTTTATCAGTACAATAGTTATTGGTACAGTAGGAAAGTTAATTCTGTATAGCAATTATCTGTATTTTGATGTCATCAGTACAGTAGTTATTCGTACAGGTGGTTTATTGTGTACAGTAATTATCTGTATTGTGTTTTGATCAGTTTAATTGTTATTGGTAAAGTGTGGTTTATTGTGAATAATAATTATCGGTATAGTGGTTTTATCAGTAAAATAGTTATTGGTACAGGTGGTTTATTGTGTATAGTAATTATCTGAATTGTAATTTCATCAGTACAATAGTTATTGGTATAGGTGGTTTATTGTGCATTTTAATTATATGTAAAGTTTTTTCATCAGTACAATAGTTATTGGTACAGAAGGAAGGTTTAGTGTGTATAGTAATTATCTGTATTCTGGTTTCATCGTTAAAATATTTTTTGGTACAGGTGGTTTATTGTGTACAGTAATTATCTGTATTGTGGTTTGATCAGTATAATAGTTATTAGTACAGGGGATTTATGGTGTATAATAATTATCTGTATTGTGGTTGTTTTCATCAGTATAATAGTTATTGGTACAGGTGGTTTTAGGTGTACAGTAAATATATTTATTGTAGTTCATCAGTACAATAGTTATTGATACAAATGGTTTATTGTGTATAGTAATTATCTGTAAATTAGTTTCCTCAGTACAATATTTATTGGTACAGGGGTTTATTGTGTATAGTAATTATCTATATTGTGGATTCATCAGTACAATAGTTATTGGTACAGGGGGTTTATTGTGTAAAGTAATTATATGTATTGTAGTTTCATCAGTACCATAGTTATTTGTACATAGGTTTTATTGTGAATAGTAATTATCTGTATAGTGGTTTCTTCAGTATAATAGTTATTGGCAAAGGGGGTTCATTGTGTGCCCTAATTATCTGTAATGTGGTTTTATCAGTACAACAGTTATTGGTACAACGAGTTTATTGTGCATAATATTAATCGTTTTAGAAGTTTCATCAGAACAATAGTTATTGCTACGGAAGGTTTATCGTGTTTTGTAATTATGTGTATTGTGGTTTTATTAGTATAATAGTTATTGGTACTGGATGGTTTATTGTGTATAGTAATTATCTGTATTGTGGTTTCATCATTTCAATAGTTATTGATACAGGTTTATTATTCTGTATAGCAATTATCTCTATAGTAGTTTCATCGGAACAATAGTTATTGTGTAT
Organism: Carcinoscorpius rotundicauda; assembly: GCA_011833715.1. Taxonomy (NCBI): domain Eukaryota; kingdom Metazoa; phylum Arthropoda; class Merostomata; order Xiphosura; family Limulidae; genus Carcinoscorpius; species Carcinoscorpius rotundicauda. The sequence continues at coordinate 77,214,413 of CM022400.1, read as the reverse complement.
AGTAATTATCTCGATAGTAGTTTCATCAATATAATAGTTATTGGTACAGATGGTTTATGGTCTATAGTAATTATGTATATTGTTGTTTCATCAGTACAATAGTTATTGGTACAGGGGGTTTATTGTGTATAGTAATTATCTGTATTGTTGTTTTATCAGTACAATAGTTATTGGTACAGGGGGTTTATTGTGTGAAGAAAATATTTGTATAGTGCTTTCATCAATATATTTCTTATTGGTACAGGGGGTTTATTGTGTATAGTAATAATCTGTATTGTGGTTTCATCAGTATAATAGTTATTGGTACAGGTGGTTTATTGTGTATAGTAATTATCTGTATTGTGGTACCATCAGTATAATAGATATTGGTTCAGGTTTTTTGTGTGCAGTATTTATCTGTATTGTGGTTTCATCAGTACAATAGTTATTGGTACAGGTGGTTTGTTGTGTATAGTAATTATCTATATTGTGGTTTTATCAGTACAATAGTTATTGGTACAGGTGGTTTATTGTGTATAGTAATTATCTGTATTGTGGTTTCATCAGTACAATAGTTATTGGTACAGGTGGTTTATTGTGTATAGTAATTATCTGTATAGTGGTTTCATCAGTACAATAATTATTGGTACAGGGTTGTTAATTTTGTACAGTAATTATCTGTATAGTGGTTTCATCAGAACAATAGTTATTGGTACAGGTGGTTTATTGTGTTCAGTAATTATTTGTACAGTGGTTTCATCAGTAAAATAGTTATTGGTACGGGTGTTTATTGGGTGTAGTAATTATCTGTATTGTGGTTTAATCAGTACAAAAGCTATTGGTATAGGTGGTTTATTGTGTATAGTAATAATCTCTATTGTGGTATCATCAGTACAATAGTTATTGGTACAAGGGTTTATTTTGTGCCGTAATTATCTGTATTGTGGTTTCATCAGTACAATAGTTATTGGTACAGGTGGTTTATTGTGTATAGTAATTATCTGTATTGTGGTTTCATCACTACAATAGTTATTGGTATACAGGTGGTTTGTTGTGTATAGTAATTATCTGTATTGTGGTTTCATCAGTACAATAGTTATTGGTGCAGGTGCTTTATTGTGTATATTAATTATCTATATTGTGGTTTTATCAGTTCAATAGTTATTGGTACAGCGTGGTTTATTGTGCATAGTAATAATCTGTATAGTGGTTTCTTCAGTAGAATAGTTATTGGTACGGGGGTTTTTTGTGTTCAGTAAATATCTGTATAGTGGTTTCATTAGTACAATAGTTATTAGTACAGGGGGGTTATTGGGTATAGTAATTATCTGTATTGTGGTTTCAACAGTATAATAGTTATTGGTACAAGTGGTTTGTTGTGTATAATAACTATCTATATTGTGGTTTTGTCAGTACAATAGTTATTGGTACAGTGTGGTTTATTGTGCATAGTAATAATCTGTATAGTGGTTTCATCAGTACAATAGTTATTGGTACGGGGTTTTTTTGTGTTCAGTAATGTTCTGTATAGTGGTTTCATTAGTACAACAGTTATTGGTACAGGTGGTTTTTTGGGTATAGTAATTATCTGTATTGTGGTTTCATCAGTACAATAGTTATTGGTACGGGGGGTTTATTTTGAAAAATAATAATCTGTATTGTGGTTTCATCAGTACAATAGTTATTGGTACAGGTGGTTTATTGTGTATAGTAATTATCTGTATTGTGGTATCATCAGTATAATAGTTATTGGTACAGGGGATTTATATTGTGCAGTAATTATCTGTGTTGTGGTTTCATCGGTACAATAGTTTTGGTACTGGGGTTTATTGTGAAAAGTAATAATCTGTATTGTGGTTTCATCAGTACAATAGTTATTGGTACAGGTGGTTTATTGTGTATAGTAATTATCTGTATTGTGGTATCATCAGTATAATAGTTATTGGTACAGGGGATTTATATTGTGCAGTAATTATCTGTGTTGTCGTTTCATCGCTACAATAGTTATTGGTACAGGTGGTTTATTGTCTTTAGTAATTATCTATATTGTGGTTTCTTCAGTACAATAGTTATTGGTATAGGGGGTTTATTGTGTATAGTAATTATTTGTATTGTTGTTTCATCAGTACAATAGTTATTGGTACAAGGTGTTTATTGTGTGAAGTAATTATTTGTATAGTGGTTTCATCAGTAGAATAGTTATTGGTACAGGTTGTTTATTGTGTATAGTAATTATCTGTATAGTGGTTTCATTAGTACAATAGTTATTGGTACAGGGTTGTTTATTTTGTACAGTAATTATCTGTATAGTGGTTTCATCAGTACAATAGTTATTGGTACAGGTGGTTTATTGTGTATTGTAATTATCTGTATTGTGGTTTCATCACTACAATAGTTATTGGTATACAGGTGGTTTGTTGTGTATAGTAATTATCTGTATAGTGGTTTCATCAGTACAATAATTATTGGTACAGGGTTGTTTATTTTGTACAGTAATTATCTGTATAGTGGTTTCATCAGTACAATAGTTATTGGTACAGGTGGTTTTATTGTGCATAGTAATTATCTGTATAGTGGTTTCATCAGAACAATAGTTATTGGTACAGGTGGTTTATTGTGTATAGTAATTATTTGTACAGTGGTTTCATCAGTAAAATAGTTATTGGTACGGGTTTTTATTGGGTGTAGTAATTACCTGTATTGTGGTTTAATCAGTACAAAAGCTATTCGTATAGGTGGTTTATTGTGTATAGTAATAATCTCTATTGTGGTATCATCAGTACAATAGTTATTGGTACAAGGGTTTATTTTGTGCCGTAATTATCTGTATTGTGGTTTCATCAGTACAATAGTTATTGGTACAGGTGGTTTATTGTGTATAGTAATTATCTGTATTGTGGTTTCATCACTACAATAGTTATTGGTATACAGGTGGTTTGTTGTGTATAGTAATTATCTGTATTGTGGTTTCATCAGTACAATAGTTATTGGTATAGTGTGGTTTATTGTGCATAGTAATAATCTGTATAGTGGTTTCTTCAGTACAATAGTTATTGGTACTGGGGTTTTTTGTGTTCAGTAATTATCTGTATAGTGGTTTCATTAGTACAATAGTTATTAGTACAGAGTGGTTTATTGTTTTTAGTAATTATCTGTATAGTGATTTCGTCAGTACAATAGTTATTGGTACAGGGTGTTTATTGTGTATAGTAATTATCTGTATAGTGGTTTCATCAGTAGAATAGTTATTGGTACTGGGGTTTTTTGTGTTCAGTAATTATCTGTATAGTGGTTTCATTAGTACAATAGTTATTAGTACAGAGTGGTTTATTGTTTTTAGTAATTATCTGTATAGTGATTTCGTCAGTACAATAGTTATTGGTACAGGGTGTTTATTGTGTATAGTAATTATCTGTATAGTGGTTTCATCAGTAGAATAGTTATTGGTACAGTGTGGTTTTTTGTGCGTAGTAATTATCTGTATGGTGGTTTCATTAGTACAACAATTATTATTTACAAGGATTAACACTGTATACAGTAGATTTCTGTACGAGGGTTAATACTGTATTCAATAGTTTTACTCTACGAGGGTTAACACTATACAGTAGATATCTCTACAAATGTTAACACTGTATAAAGTAATTCCTTTTGTTATATTCGGCCAACGCTTAACATCCATATTTGTGATAATTTAAGTATCGCTCATTATAAACATCGCAATGTTCCTGTAATACAGTTTTTCAAACTCTAACATGTATCCCAGTCTTTCAAAACTGTGCATAACAATAAGGTAGAAGCTATGACAAGAAGTTAAGATAGATAAAGCTTGAAGCAAAACATGATGACAGAATATCGATTAATCTCAGATCGTTATGCCATGCTAACAGTAATATGGCCAGTGTAACGCTAATGTTTCGCCGAACGCTAGCGCCACCTAGCAACAAGACACGCATTAACAAGTGAGATTAGAAGACTTATGAACACAGTGAGAGAAATAATCGAAGTAAAATTGAAAGATGTTCTCCAGTTAAAAGAGCGGGTAATGACACCGAAAGCTAAGTGTAAATTATTTTCTTTCAACTTATAATAACACTTCTGTTAACTGTTAGAGTTAGTAAAACTCGTGAACTATACAACGGCTATTTTTTCATCAGATACTGTTAAAACGTGGAATTATAATTTTCTGTATATACAGAGTATAATCTCGTGTTACGACTACACTTTGTTTTACCAACGTAACTTCTTGACTCAACACTTTGTGTGTTTGTAAAGTGTTTAATGGCGAAAAACTCGATTGAAAGTAGCTTTTGTACACCTAGTCCTTTCCCATTCGTTCACCAACAGCTAAAGAAAGAAATATCCTTAAAAGATATTTTTCATGCGTTAAATAAGGTCTCTAAATGAAAGACCAACTATCAAGAAGTATACACGGTCTCTAAACGAAATAAGAAGTACACGGTTTCATAAGAAATGCGACAATTGAGTGCATGAGGTCTCCAGGCTATAGGCGAGTACACGAAATATTTAAAAGAAAGACCAACTACAAAGTAGACACGGTCTGTAAATGAAAGATCAACTACAAGCGAGTGCATGAGGTCTTCAGATGAAAAACCAACTAACTACAATCGAGTACACGGAATCTATAAATGAAAGACCAACCACAAATGGCTACCCAAGATCTCCGAGTGAAAGACCAACTTGAACCAGGTGCACACATCCTGTAAGTAAACATATATCCATTTATTTTGTACAGATACAAAGAGACAGACGTTGCGACACTGCAGATGCTGGACTAATATTTTGTGATGTGAAAAAATTCTTTAATTTAAGTGTGATGTTATCATAACTTTATTTACCTTAAGTATTCAAACTGGAAAGTTCGCATTACTTCTCTTCAGGCCCCCCAGTGGCTCAGCGGTATGTCTGCGGACTTACACGCTAAAATCCGGGTTTCGATACCCGTGGTGGGCAGAGCACAGGTAGCCCATTGTGTAGCTTTGTGCTTAACTCAAAACAACAACAACTTCTCTTCAGGTGGCGTTAGTTTACTTAAGATAATATTGTGATTATTTCCTTATTTGGTAGTCAGATAAAAGAATAATCACAATATGAAACAGTAACATTCAAGACTTCTGTCTTAATTTGTAATACGCATCAAATATTATATTGTTTCAAAAGGGTCTCTTGTTAGACGGGTTATTTTGAACCGACCGTGAATGGATACTCAAATCAGTTTTATCATAAAGAACGTTCTACAAATTAGTTCATCTACTTTTTTATTGATAGGCCTCATTTCACAGTAGACAGTTTCGCGATTCCCTCGCTCTACTAAAACCTAAAGAGAGTTGGTTATGGCTTCGCGTCATAAACTCGCTAATTATAGCACTAAAGTAACTAAAAGACCAATTAGCATAAACATAAACGTATCTCATTTCTTGGCTCTCTGTGTAGCTTTATAACCCAGTAGGAGATGAATTACTTTCTACGATAGCCTAGCTCGTATTTTAAAATGCTAAAACTGTTTTTTAAATCCATAGAGAAAAATTTTAGGTTTTAAACCACGAGATCAAGTGACCTTGAATCTCCCCTCAGTCAAACAACAATTTTATATTGTAAATTATAAAGAAATAACGCACAAAAATATTTCCATATTTCTGTATTTAATTATCAAACAACTGATTAAATGACAAGTTATCTTTTTGTCTGGACTAATTTAAATATCACCTTAGGTATTAATTATAAACTTAAGTTTCATTCTTGTCACGAGACAATGGTGTATTATAAATGTCATTAGTTTATCTATCATCATCAAATTAGGTGTAGCCCGGCTTTTGCTACTATCGTGTTAATTATACCCGTGGTAGCGTTGAAAGTTTCGACTAGATGTAATAACCTTAGCAGATGTTATGTTGTTCACATATCAGGCCAAACCTGTCTTCTCGGAACGTAATCAATTAACACGCTTTTTCGTACAGTGTCTGTCGGAATAGGCTGTAACTTTACTTGAACACTTTGTTTACCGAAGACGAGACACCCCCCTTACTTAAGCAATGATCATTAGGCCTATTGTATCGGTAATTAAAATACTGAGTTCCTCCTATTAAAAACTAAACACAGGAATAATTATTCATATAGGACAAAATACCCTCGAAGCAAGAACACTTAAGTCAAAGAATATAATTGGATGCGTTGAAATTACAACTGAGAAACTTGAAAAAAATATATATTTTTATAAGCTGTAGCATTTTAAGTTGGTTTGCTTTGAATTTCGCGCAAAACGACTCGAAGGCTATCTGCGCTAGCCGTCCCTAATTTAGCAGAGTAAGACTAGAGGAAAGGCAGCTAGTCATCACCGCCAATTCTTGGGCTACTCTTTCACCAACAAATAGTGGGATTGACCGTCACATTTTAAGACTCCCACGGCTGAAATGGCGAGCGTGTTTGGTGTGACGTGGATTCGAACCCGGGACCTCAGATTACGAGTCGAGGGCCTTAACCACCTGCCCGTGCCGAGCCTTTAGCATTTTGGAATTGTGTCATTTTCCGCACTGTCTGTTTCTTATATCGAAACGTTAAAGGCAAAAACGTTTCTATAACTACCTCGTTAAAAACAAAACACGTTACATTTCCTTGTTATGTCATAAAGCACTAGTCGGAACATAACTATGCAACGAATTTAAATTTGATCGTCTACAGTTAAACTGAATATACGGCCTGATACATTCTTCCCTTCTTCACGGACGCAAATCGCTGTAGAGAAATTTTATATAACAAATCATTTTCCCTACCATTTGTAGGCGTTGCTGACGCGAACGTTACAAGAGCTTTACGGCATGCAACGCTGAAAAACCCTGGGTTTTTATTATTATGATTTTGTTCTCTCGAGACCTTTAGCATTATAAAAGCTTATATGGACTACCATACAACAGGGAAATACGGGGCTGCCAATACCATAAAAGTATGAACTGAACAAAGAAACTAGCTAACAGAGCGGGAATAGAAAATTCCAAACCATTTCAAACTTCCAGGTTTAGGTGGACATTCCGTGATAACTCGCTTATTCTTACAGCCGAATGGGAGTTGAAAACTTCGGTGAAAGTTGTTTCTATCGAACGACACGCAACCCCCCTACAGAAGGACAGCTGTGTGCTAATGTCATCGTTGCTGTATGTCAAATGTATATCACTTGTTTTTGTACGTTGTAAACCGTCCCACGAGACCATGACGGTAAAATGATCTGTTTAAAACAATGTTACGTGTAAATAACTCATGAAATTTCTGACATAATAAGTCTAAACACTGTTGAAGGTACAGAAGTGTGGTGATACATTTATAAATGTACAACACTGGACTTGTTTTAACAATGTTATATGTAAATAACTAATGAAATTATTATTAACATAATAAGTCTAACCTTTTTTTATGGGACAAAACTGTCTATCCTTTAGAAGAAGACCTGCCGAAAGTGCTTTAACATTCAGCGAGTTCACATATTTTACTTTCGTACTAAAGTTCTATTTGTATGACGTCACAGACAAATCACTTTGAGAACACCGTTTATATATATATATATATATAAAGAGCAAAACTATGTTTCTCTGCAGAAAGGCCCAGCGTGGCTTGGTGGTTAAGGCCCAGCGTGGCCAGGTGGTTAAGGCACTCGACTCGTAATGCGAGGGTCGCGAGTTCGAATCCCCTTCACACCAAACATGCTCGCTCTTTCAGTGGTGGGGGCGTTATAATGTGACGGTCAATCCCACTATTCGTTAGTGAAAGAGTAGCCCAAGAGTTGGTGGTGGGTAGTGATGACTAGCTGCCTTCCGTCTAGTCTTACGCTGCTAAATTAGGGACGGCTAGCGCAGATAGCCCTCGAGTAGCTTTGCGCGAAATTCCAAAAACAAAAACAAAAGAAGTTTTGGTTACCAGGGGTTATATATGTTTTGTCTATTTCATTAACAATAGAAAGAATACAATTACAATTTTAACGGAAGTTTTGAATCTTTGGTTATTTGTGGAAACAGAATACATACTGAAATAAAAATATATATTTAAACAAGTAAAGGGATGTTATTATAAAACGATTTTTAATCTCCATTTTTGTTTCAGGTACTTCTTATGGTAATTTTAGGACTAACAAACAATCTCTAGTCTCTATTAAAATCCACGTGATGTTCGGTGCGAACGAGAGAAAAAGTTTATTTGTTTTGCATTTCGCGCGAAGGTACACGAGAGCTATCTGCGCTAGCCGTCAATAATTTTGTAGCGTAAGACTTGAGGGAAGGGAGCTAGTTATCACAACCCACCACCAACTCTTGGGCTACTCTTTCACTAACGAACAGTTAGATTGACAGCAACATCATAACTTTCCTACGACTGAAAGAACTAGCATGTTTGATGTGACGGGGATTCGAACCCGCGATCCTCCGATCACGAATCGATTGCCTTAACCGCTTGGCCTCACTTCTTTGTCACAGAAACTGTTATACAATTAGCAGTTAAGACTAAATAACTAAGGAAGTAAAATTAAACGATATACCACAGATAGCTGAGGGTCGGATGAACAACTAATTAGTTTTACAAGATATACCAAAGATAGCTGAGGGTCGGATGAACAACTAATTAGTTTTACAAGATATACCTCAGATAGCTGAGGGACGGATGAACAACTAATTAGTTTTACAAGATATACCTCAGATAGCTGAGGGACGGATGAACAACTAATTAGTTTTACAAGATATACCTCAGATAGCTGAGGGACGGATGAACAACTAATTAGTTTTACAAGATATACCTCAGATAGCTGAGGGACGGATGAACAACTAATTAGTTTTACAAGATATACCTCAGATAGCTGAGGGACGGATGAACAACTAATTAGTTTTACAAGATATACCTCAGATAGCTGAGGGACGGATGAGCAACTAATTAGTTTTACAAGATATACCTCAGATAGCTGAGGGACGGATGAGCAACTAATTAGTTTTACAAGATATACCTCAGATAGCTGAGGGACGGATGAACAACTAATTAGTTTCTTAAGACGTTGACATGAAAGAAAGAAACATGATACACAGCAATGTCTGGGTTAAGATAACTTAGGTGTGTTGATGAAGTGGACTGTATGATGGCAGAAAATATGAAATTATTTATTGTTAGTTTGTAGTGATTCAATGAACAGATCAGTCTGGAAGTGACTATATTCAAGGAAGATTACTGTAATAGTTTCCTACATCGACAGATGACAGATTTGTGTGTTGATTGATTGATGGGCTGGTTATTTTTAAAATCGTTAAGGCTGAGTGACGAAGAGCTAGATTGATAAATAAGATTGTGGGTGTTCAAATGAACGATCTGTTTAAACACCCAGAAGGTGTGAGGGGTTACCGGATTATTTTACGAAGAAAAAGTAAAAAAGTCCGGATTAAAAGTGTGTTTATATAAACACTACATATGTGATAAAAGAATATGTTTAATGAAAGTGAAGGTTCCTTTGTTTGTTTTCAATTTCTTTAAAGCTGCACGAGGGCTATCTACGCTAGTCGTTTCTAATTTAGCAGTGTAAAACTGGAGGGAAGGCAACTAGTCATCACCACCTACCACCAGCTCTTAGTTTACTCTTTCACCAATGAATAGTGTGATTCACCGTCAAATTATAACGCTCCTACGGATAAAAGGGCTAGCATGTTTGGTGTGACGGGGATTCGAACCTGCGACCCTAAGATTGAAAGTGAAGGTGGAAGGTAAACAGTTGAAAATACTTATCAACAAATTGTGTTCAAAGTGAATGATTTGAAGATACAAATAAAACATTCACAAGAATTTGTTCCTAATGTAGAACTGATACTCACAAGTGCAGTTTGAAAGGTGAAACATGTTCTCACAAATCTGATAGTAAATAGTTTGTTATTACAACTTTATTTAACTAATTTATTTTAACGTAATTACCGAGATGTACACGGATTAAAAATTGCAGAAATGTGTGAATGAAAAAAAACTGTACCACCAAATATTCTACTATATTATTTTTGAAGATTGAAAACAGAAAATCATATTTCAACCATAACTGATACATCGTTGTGGTGGAACAAACGTATCACAACTATATTTTGACACTGTTTGGAATTTCATAAGTAGTGGATACCACTGAATTATTTTCAATTATTAGGAGGAGCTTTCTGACAAAATATAATCATACACTTAATTATACAGATGTGCTCAGAGTAAAGATTTAGGGTTTTCAAAATAACGATATTCCTTTTACTTAGTTACATTAAAACACAAAGAAATATGGATCAGCTTTGGGTCTCAGAACCATTCGGAAAGAGACTTGTAATTCTCTTACCCCGCAGTGTTAAACATAGTGTGGCGTCTAGTAACAGATGAAAACACGTGAACACAAATGGCAGTGACAACATTTTTGTCAATGCTAATGCGAAGATTACAAATCGAGTTTATGATTTAAAGATCAGAAGATCTTTTATGTTCATTATTTATAACCTGGAAGATTTCTGTTTGACAAAACTATATCAAATGTTTATGATTTATTCAACGATCTCTTGTATAAGATAATATTATAGTCAATGGAAATGTAAAAATTGACAGAAGTCATTTTCAGAAAGAGATTTTTACAAGACGACAAATTTGGTAGCAACAGCACTGTGAGATGAAGGGGTGCTTTTACAGGTAGTCTTACAGCTTTGTTTTAGTATAATGATTTTACATATGGTTTTACAGTCTTGTTTTAGTATGATGATTTTATAGGTGGTTTTACAGTTTTGTTATAGTATGATGTTTTTACATATGGTTTTACAGTCTTGTTTGAGTATGATGATTTTACAGGTAGTTTTACAGCCTTGTTTTAGTGTGGTAATTTTACAGGTAGTTTTACAGCCTTGTTTTCGTATGATGATTTTACAAGTGGTTTTACAGCCTTGTTTTAGTGTGATGATTTTACAGGTAGTTTCACAGCGTTGTTTTAGTATGGTAATTTTTAGATTGCTAATATTATTTACTATTTTACGATGTTCGTCCGTTAACTCATATAACCTTTCGTATTGAGTTATTTCATTTTAAAAACATACTTCTTCAGAAAGGTCTCAACATATCTCTCCGAACGAAGTCTACACTTGGTAGCATGGCACCGTTGTGACTGTAACATAGCCCTAAACACTAAGTTCATACGTTACAACATGGCACTGTTGAATGATCAGAAAGTCACCTTAGGTAAATATATAATAGTGTTATACATGCCGTCCCTAACACAACGGTTCGCTTCTGTAATATAACACAAAACTATTAGAATGTACAAGAAGTGTTCGTGAGTCGACCTGATGGTCGGAGGGTTCAGAATTAAAGAAGTTAAGTCACCGACTAAGCTCTGGATTTTAATGTTATAACATGCAAACTTAGTAACAGCTGAATCCGCAATGTCTTCAACTTTGTCTTTTAAAGCACACGTGCATGAATTGTCTACCAAATTTAAAATATTTATATTTTATCTAAATTATCACCCTTAATTAAACAAGTGTTTCAATAAACAGCTCAATATTTCTTTCCATAAACTGCTGATGGTACTTCACATTATAAAACACATTTTTCGATGTGTGGATTTTAATAACAATTGATCAGTAATCCCAAAACAACTCAAAAGAAATTTCGAAAGACAAAAACTTTATGGAATTTCTTAAAAACAAAACATCGTACAGTGTTTAATTCAACTAACACCTGTGTCTGAAGTGCGAATTTGTTTTATTTTCTGCTGGCAAGAGTAATACAAGCTTTAATAATAACACTAGCATGTATAAAGAAACGATTCACTATATTTGGAGTCTAATTACGTTTTGTATATAGCCTTTTTTTTAACCACGCCACTTATTTTGCTTTCTAACTGTTTTTTTTTTAATTAAACACCATTTTATACATTAATCTAATCATAAAAAAATTGAGTTATATTCTGTTAGCTAAATAATTCATATTTTATTGTTGTTTGTTTCTTAATTTGAAAGCTAGTTTGCATGTTCAAATGAATTAAAATTATGAGTAAAAACATGAGTTATTATCAGTTCAATTTTAAACTCGTTTTCTATGGAACAGGTACGCCACCTGGTGGTTTTGAGTGCACTTTTGCTCATAGAGCTCCTCTCGCTAAATAAATGATTTATAAAATCTAAAGTAACACGAACCTTATTAATATTTTGTTGTAGTCCATCTTAGAATTTCGAAACGCATTGTGGGCAGAGCACAAGTAGCCAACTGTGTAGCTTTTTGCTTAACTATAAACAGACAAGTTTGTTTGTTTGTTTTTGGAATTTCGCACAAAGCTACTCGAGGGCTATTTGTGCTAGCCGTCCCTAATTTAGCAGTGTAAGACCAGAGGAAAGGCAGCTAGTCATCACCACCCACCGCCAACTCTTGGGCTATTCTTTTACCAACGAATAGTGGGATTGACTGTAACATTATACACCCCCACGGCTGGGAGGCCGAGCATGTTTAGCGCGACGTCGGCGCGAACCCGCAAACCTCGGATTACGAAGCGCACGCCTTAACGCGCTTGTCCATGCCAAGCCCATAAACAGACAAACAAATCTTACAACGTACACATTCAGCACTGCTAGTTGTTATGGTATTGTAGCCCCCCCAGTGGCTCAGCGGTATGTCTGCGGACTTACACGCTAAAATCCGGGTTTTGATACCCGTGGTGGGCAGAGCACAGATAGCCCATTGTGTAGCTTTGTGCTTAATTCAAAACAAAACAACAACGTTATGGTATTGTCAGTTTAGGTATACGTTCCGAATATAATCACGAGCGTATTATCACAGTTCAAACCCATGATTATATGTTGCTTACTGCCTTTACACTTGTTAATTTTGAAATTATTAAGGTTTCTGAAACTAGTAACAACTATGAATTATTAGTTAACCCAAAGAAATTATTTTACAGGTTATTTGAATTATGTCATTCAAAACTAAACTGCGCGATAATTGGACGCAATTTAAATGAACTGTACTATGATTGGATGTTTAGTGGCGAACATCTAGAAATTCCTTACGTGTTTGATTTCCTTTTGTTATTAAGTTCATCTCTGGACTCTAGGGAAAAAATAACCCATTGCGTAAACTAATTTGTTTTAATTTAAATTTTAATCAAATAATTTTTTTCAATATTTTTTTTACATTTGTAAACAGACAAAAAGAACGTTTCATACCAGTCTGGAGGTTCATAAATAGAGTAAAATGTCAGAAGCAGAAACAAAATAGTCAGAAAAAGAAAGACTCTGTAAGACTTTGTGTGATATAAAGATGACGTCACATTTCATTAAACACTCCCTAACTTCGATGAAATACTTTCTATCACGTTTTAACCTCAATAAACTGCTTTGTATCGTGTTTTATCTACGTCATAAACTCTACAAAAAAATGTACGTCAAAGCTGATCGATTCGAAGGACCTAAACAAGGGGTTAAGTAGTAATTTAGAAAATGTGGGTTGCAGCGTCATCTACTCGAAGAACTTACTTTATTACATTAATTACTAATTTATTTTTGAAAGGGGCAAAACACTATATTTTTTAAAATGCGTCGACTGAAGCGACACCTTTTTCACATACCTGGTTGTTAACACCAGGTCAAGATAGATGTCACTTTTGGAAACAAACTACCTGCTGTTTCAAGCTGAAACAGTGGTGGCTAGAAAGCGGAAATCAGCTCGTTATGAGTCACATTGAAAAACCCGCTACATTTCTCAGTGTAATCTGATATTAATGCATTTTGTCAAGCAGTTACAAGGCCATGAACAGCTTCAAGGATTATACTGATATGAGGGAAAGAAGATGAAAACACGGGAAATTTTAAACAGGCTCTTGTGTATTTGTAGTCTAAACAATTACTCTATTTCACTACAGCGAAACAGTTAGACGTTCGCTCGCTCAGTGTTTGCCGCATTAAAAGTTCAATTAATTTAAATATAACTATTAGGATAAGTGGTTTCTAATTGTTTACACAAAACAAACTATTTAACGTAAACTTAAACTTCATAAAAATTGTTTTAGTCTTTACAACCAACTATTCGTAATTCACTGAAAGGAAATTTTGAAAAGAATACTCTCTTTTTTATTTCGAGTAAAGATTTTTTTTTAAAACCGGGAAGACAAAAATATCTTCATTAGATCAAATTATTATTTTGTCTACTTCAATGAATGTTTCTTACCATGATGTTTCGGTTCTAGAACGATCTATGAGACTTTCGCGTCGCGATTGGTCTAGAGACATCTACAGCCAGTGATTGTCAACATTTTAGCGTAACAAAATGTGACAAGGTTTCATTAAAAACGATTCACTTATTTAAAAGTACATCTGACGTCTTTTAAAAAGTCATTTTCTGATTCAGCGTACAGGAACGTGTAAACATTTCAATACAATAAAGCCATCGCAGGCCTGTGTTATCTACAGTTTTATGTGAAAGTGAGTAATAAATAATATATTCAAGCTAATATCACTTCTAAATGGAGCAAGTTTCTAAGGACAGTGATATTAAAAATACACGACCAGCGTTGTTGTTGTTTTGAATTAAGCACAAAGCTACACAATGGGCTATCTGTGCTCTGCCAACCACGGGTATCGAAACCCGTATTTTAGCGTGTAAGTCCGCATACATACCGCTGAGCCACTGGGGGGCTACGACAAGCGACATTTAAGGTACATATATTTGTTTTGAAGGTGGTCAAGGCGCTCGACTCGTAATCCAAGGGTCGCGGGTTCGAATCTCTGTCGCACCAAACATGCTCGCCCTTTCAGCCGTGGGGACGTTATAATATGACAGTCAATTCCGTAATTTGTTGGTAAAAAAGTAGCTCAAGAGTTGGTGGTGGGTGGTGATAACTAGCTGCTTTCTCTCTAGTCTTATACTGATAAATTGGGGACGGCTGGTGTAAATAGTTCTCGTGTAGCTTTGCGCGATATTGAAAAAAAAACACAACAATTTTTTTCGAATCCTTCATCAATGTTTTTTGTCGAGAGTTTCTTTGGAGTTGAGTCTTTAAAATCTGTTATAAAAAAGCTCCAAAAACGAGCAATATTTTATTCGCTGTATCATTGACTGTTTGACTGTTTATTCATACAATTAGAGTAGCGACAAATGTTTACTTAGTAATTCTGAAAGTAGAAATAAGTGACAAATGCAGATGACAACGAACATATCTTATGTACTGGTATTAAAATGGACCTCTTTGAGGTAATACTTATATAATTTAAAATTTAAAATACGGTTATAAATAATGATGTTTCTCCAGGACACTTCAGGTCCTCTCTAAGATAAAACTCACAATACAAAGAGACAGCTTAAAGCTAAAAAGCGTCATAAACTTCCAAATCCCCGGATGAATTATTGGTCGTTTTAGACATTTATATCAGCGACACCTTGGTCTTTACTAGTGATTTCTTCGCATGATCACTTATAAAATGTGACAGAAACGAATATAAAACAGTTACGGATTTCTATTCATGGAGTAACATGTAAAAACTTAACACAAAACAACATTAGGTATCCAGCTGGAAGAACCATTAGCCTGCGAGCTAGACAAAGAACTCTTCATGTCACACTAAATCATAACTAAGGCTTAAAAAAGTACAGACAACAATATTTCAAAAACGTTGCTGATTAGTATCAAATGTCGTTATAAATTTAAGACAAATTATTCTTAACATAAATTCAATAATATGACATCATTGTTTACGCAAACCCGATTTACGTTTTTATTTGTTTTTTTGTTAAACATAAAAATAAACTCCATGTAGCAAAATTTTTGATTTAAAAGATTAGGCTTAGCTGTTATAACCTATCACAGACAATCATTTATTTCAGTATTATCGTGTTTAACATCACGAACCAAATGAACTATTGACAAAAATGTTGGTATTAAACACAAAGTTATCAAATCTTTCATTTAATAAATACAAATAAGCTGGCCCGGCATAGCCAGGTGGTTAAGGTACTCGACTCTTAATCAGAGGGTCACTGGTTTGAATCCCTCGCCCTTTCAGTCGTAGAGGTGATATAATGTTGCGGTCAATCCCAGTATTCGTCTGTAAAAGAGTAGCCCAAGAGGTGGTTGTGGGTGGTGATGACTTACTGTCTTGCACTGCTAAATTTGGGATGACTAAGAGTGAAAGCCCTCGTGTAGCTTTGTGCCAAATTCAAACGAAACAAGTAAGTACGCTAGGGTAGTGCAAGGATATTTTCTCTTCACTATGAAAATATAAGACCGATATCGCTAAAACACAGGACCAATCAATAGGTCCAATTGCGAATCTGCCAATTCTTTAACAAAATCTTTAATCAGACAAATATTTAATATCTCTAATTAATTTCAGCTACATATATTACTATTATAAAAACATGTTTAACACTTAGTTAATAACTAATTATCAGTTTATCTCGTAACATTTAATTAATTAATTTACTCCTGATCTAAATTTACTCAAACAAAGCCATTTAGCCCGGCATGGCCAAGCGTGTTAAGGCGTGCGATTCGTAAGCTGAGGGTAGCGCCAAACATGCTCGCCCATTTCAGCCGTGGGGGCGTTATAATATTACAGTCAATCAAACTATTCGTTGGTAAAAGAGTAGCCCAAGAGTTGGCGGTGGGTGGTGATGACTAGCTGCCTTCCCTCTAGTCTTACACTGGCAAATTAGGGACGGCTAGCACAGACAGCCCCCAAGTAGCTTTGTGCAAAATTCCAAAACAAACAAACAAAACAAAGCCATTTGTTATATAATTGTTATAATTATTTTTTGGTTTGATAGATTCATTTTGATCATTCAATAAATAGAAGGTGAAGACAATTTCACTTTATTAAAGGTTAATATTTTATGATATTACCAGTTCATTGAGCAGCAGGTCAAATTACAAATAAAACTAAATGATCTCTAATACGGAACAAACTGAAAACTTGCTAATTCACGTGATCGTTACTCAGTAATCGATCAACAGCGCCATCTAACTAACAAACAAGCTAACTAACAAACATATCACAACTCTCTTGACCTCTTATATTATTTTCTCCAAGTCACTAGAAGGTTTAAGATATTACTTTAAATGTAAGCACGCAATAAATATCTTGACGTTCACATGCCATCACGATGTCTTGTCGATACCCCCTCTTTACCTAGCAAGTAAAACAAATTGTTTAAATTGAAATATTAGAAATACAGCCAACAACATTGCTCCCAGGTTTCAAAATTCTCGGTACAATCCTAATCGACAAATAAAATAACATTATGCTAAACTTAAAATTCTGTAACTAGGTATAAAACCGCTTTTTACAGTTAAGAAACACTGATGTTATTTATATATCGAATGTTATAACTGTTGAATCAATACTGAAATATGCCAAACAGGAAAAACAATTATCAGCTTTGATCGGTAACTTGATGTTTCTATTCCTAATAGATTAAACTGTCCTCTCATCAAATCGTTTGTGGTTGCCTTGTCTTCTCTGGCTTATGGGTTGTTCCTTATTATTATTTGAGGAGATACTATCTGTGTAGATGGTCAAGATAATCTACTCGTGGTTCCGTCTTTGGTAACATTTTGGACGTGGTCCGGATAACAGTTTTAGGCTTATGTTTGTCGAGTCTTCACTGAAGATAGCCAGCTAGTTGTTCTTCCGGAACGTCTCTCCAAAGAGGATTACTTGGGATGATAAATGTTCCTAGTTTCATCTGTCCCTCAGGATTCTGCTCTGTTGTACTCCGGGTGGACTGTTTTAATTACCATGTACTCGCATCTTTGTTGTTACTTAAAATCTAACCTTTGGTTTGGTAAATGAGGATTTCCTGGTCATACAAATTGTAAAGTTAAGTGACGCAAGTCTAATCTGACATCTGTGTTTTTTTAATTTCCCAGCATGCACTGTTTCTTGATGTCAATAAACCAAATTATGTGTGGAGACGGTCGAGAGATTTTCGGCATTCTTCTGCTGGAACTTTATGTCGATTCATTTCTCATATCAACTAAAGTCTTCCTTTATCTAAAATTAATGTCGCTACATCTTTAGCTGTAGATACAATGTTGATCAGCATTTTCATGGACAATGCTCTTTTTGTCTTTATTTGAAGATATTGTAACATCTCATCTCTAAGATATTGTCTTCTTGATTCATTATCAGATACTAATATATCACAGTCTCGAAATATACTGTATTTTAGTCTAATTCACATGTCTTCATCCAATATGGTTCTACTGTATTTTGATCTAATTCACATGTCCTTAACCAATACGGTATCAATGAAGTTGTCACATAATTCAACACTTTACGTGGACTATTCGTGTCAGATAACTGGACAAGACTTTCCGCAACCTCGCTCAAAGTCCTTTATTTCTTTTCCTTCTGCCCACTTTGTTGTTGAAGTTTCCTTCTGATGTACCTTTCCAAATCTGTTTGACAAGTCATCCACCAATGCCCTGAGCTGCTCTCAGCTAGAAGACTATTTAATATTGATTAGATGTGTCCTCTGGATGGGCAAAAAGATAAAGAACTTGTTTACTTTTTACTATTCCATCTATTAATTTTAAAAATTATTTTGATATTCCTCCCACATTACGTTTCAGTCACAATCTGTTAGTTTTGTAGCTGAACAATCCTGCTACGGTTGTCAGCTAAACTATAGAATAAAAAAGATTCGTGACAAGAAGTTAAGTTTTAGAAATCTTCCATACCTCGAAAAAGTTATATAACTGGAGTAATTCACAAAGTTTTTTTGTCATAGGTGGCTCTCTTGTTCCATATTCATATTTATTGGTGTTTATGTTTGTCAGTTTGATTTGGTTTCGTTTGTTTTGAATTTCGCAGGAAGCTACGCTAAGGCTATCTGTGCTAGCCGTCCTTAATTTAGCAGTGTAAGACTAAAGGGAAGGCAGCTAGTCATCACCACCCACCGCCAATTCTTGGGCTACTCTTTCACCAACGGATAGTGGGATTTGCCAACACATTATAACGCCTCCACGGCTGAGAAAGCGAGCATGTTTGATGCGACGAGGATTCGAATTCACGACCCTCAGACTAGGGTCAAGTGTCTTAACCACCTGGCCATGCCGGGCTTTCACTTCAAATAAACGCTACCGTTTTCAAATCTAGTCTATGTTCCTCTTTTATTAAATGAATCCCAATTCTGACACAAGTTTTATAACTGTTTCTGTCCTTGGATAGTCTATTGTTTATTATTCCTTTACCAAAGAGAAAAGTGTTTTATATCTTCCACAACTAGTGTTACAAGATGCCAAGCGATAGGCTTAACTCACACATAAAACTAAGAGTCATTTATTAAATTTCTTCTGGTATCAGCAGAATAGCCTCAAAACAGGCTGATTAATACCCTTCTTAATTCAGTAATCGATCAACAGTAACTCACTCACTAACTAATTAACTAATCGCTAATTTACAAAAACTCCCTGTCTCATGTTTTATATCATTACGTCATCTTCACCTAAGTCTCTAGAAATTTGAGACGTCACTTGTAACATTAAATCCACACACTGGGAGTCGTACATCATCACTGTATTATGTCAAAACATCTTCTAGCACATAACACGAAGCGAATAAACTGAAACATTAAAACGAAGCTTGCAACATAACTATATTAACAGCCAACGTATGCGAAAGCAAAAAGTTTGATCTTTCTAAAAATAAATTGTACTCATAAGTCAGTTTATAACCTTAAAAAAGAGTACGACTAATACTGCTACCCCTCGCTTATTTATTTATGCGAGTTTGTTGTTTAATTAGGTGTAATTTTCAATAACTTTGTATGTCAACCAACATTCTACACCAAATTTTTGTAACTTACCTAAGTTTTACTCTTACTTTTAAAATTTAAATATTCCAGAAAAAAGGAGGGGTATTAATTTATGTGATGAAACATCAATAGCTAATAGGCCTAATAACTAGAACGATCAGTAGCTAATAGGCCAAATAACTAGAACGATCAATAGTTAATAGGCCTAATAACTAGAGCAATCAATAGCTCATAGGTTTAATAACTAGAACAATCAATAGCTAATAGGCTTAATAACTAGAACAATCAATAGCTAATAGGCTTAATAACTTGAACGATCAGTAGCTACGAGGCCTAATAACCAGAACGATCAATAGTTACTAGGCCTAATAACCAGAACGATCAATAGCTTATAGGCCTAATAACTAGGACGATCAATAGTTAAGAGGCCTAATAACTAGAATGACGAAATTCGCTCTTCCACTTATTATTTTTTATGAGGGATTTCACAAAAATATATGTATCTGTTCTATCGTCTTCCTTGACTAAGGACTCGGCATGGCCAGGTGGTGAAGGCGTTCGACTCGTAATGAGAGGGTCATGAGTTCGAAACCCAGTCTTACCAAACATGAGTGCGTTATAATGTGACAGCCAATCACACTATTCGTTGGTAAAAGAGTTGCTCATGTGTTGGCAAACACTATGCTAAACCGAACAAGTGACTGAAACAAATAAAAATGCTGTTGTAGAATTGTATCTTATTCTCAACAGTCGTTTCTAGCGAATACGTGACTCACACAACGAAAATATTGTTGTAAAATTATATTTTAGTCTCAACACTCTACCGAATAAGTGAGTGAAACAATAAAAAGATTTCTGTAAAATTATATCTTAGTCTCAACATTCATCTCTGTTGAATATGCGACTACATAATAAAAATGCTGTTGTAAAATTATGTTTTAGTCTCAACAATTTGCTCTACCTAAACGCGTCTAAGACAATAAAAATGCTCTTGTAAAATTATATTTTAGTCCAAACAGTCGGCTATACCAAATACGTGACTCAAACAATACAAATATTGTTGTAAAATTATATTTTGGTCTCAGTACTATGTTCTACCGAATATGTGATTGAATTATTAAAAATATTTTTTATAGAATTGTATCTTAGCCTCAACAGTCGTTTGTATTTAATATGAGACTGGCAGTAAAAACACTTCTGTAGAGTTATGTCTTTGTCTAAATAGTCTGCTCTAACGGATACGCGACTGAAATAATAAAAAAATATTGTTGTAAAATTGTATTTTACACTCAACATTCTCCTCTACCGAATACTCTATTGAAACAATAAAAATATTGTTGTAAAATTATATCTTAGAATTAATAATCTGCTTTATCGCATAATAAGCTATTCAAACAATTAAAATATTATTGTAAAATTGTATTTTAGTCTCAACACTCTACTTTAACGAATAAGCGACTGAAAATTTAATAACTTTGTGGTAAAATTATATTTACTTTCAACACACTGCTCTATAAAATACGTGACTTAATCAATACAAATATTGTTGTAAAATCATGTTTTCGTCTGAACAGTCTCCTCTACCTAATACATCTCAAACAATAAAAGTATTGTTTTTAACTTATATTTTACTCTAAACTATATGGACTACGTGACTCAAACAATGAAAATATTGTTGTAAAATTATATTTTATTCTTAATTGTCTGCTCTATGGAATACGTAACTGAAACATTAAAAATATTTAAGTAAAATTATATTTTAGTCTCAACAGTTTGCTATTCCAAATACGTGATTCAAACAATAAAAATATTATTGAAAAATTATACTTTAGCCTCAACAGTCTCCTCTCGCGAATACGTGACTGAAACTATAAAAATATTGTTGTAAAATTATAGTTTATTTAGTCTCAACACTCTGCTCTACCAAATACGCGAGAGAAACAAAAAACTTTTGTTGTAAAATTATATTTTAGTTATAACAGTCAACTCTACCAAATAGGTGACTAATAAAATAAAAACACTTTTTGTTGAATTTTATCTTAGGGTCAACAGTCGTTTCTGAAACAATATAAATATTGTTAGAAAATTAAATTTTAGTCTTAATAGTTTGCTTTTTGCAATACGTGACCTAAAGAATAAGTATATTGTTTTAAAATTATATTTACTGAGTACGTGATTGAAACAATAAAAATATGACTCAAACAATTAAAATGTTGTACAATTATATTTCAGTCACAACAGTCTATTCTACTGAATACGCGAATGAAACAATAAAAATATTGTTATTAAATTATATTTTAGTCTCAACACTATTCTGCCGAATAGGTGATTAAAATTATAAATATGCTTCGTAGAATTATATCTTAGTTTCAACAGCCGTGACTATTAAATATGTGAGTGAAACAATAAAAATACTTTTGTAAAATTGTATTAGTATCAACAGTCTGCTCTAAATGATACGAGACTGAAACAATAAAAATATTCTTGTAAAATTATATTTTACTTTCAATCTACCGAATACGTTATTGAAACAATAAAAATATTCTTGTAGAATTATATTTTGTTCGAAACTCACTGCTCTATGGACTACGTGACTCAATCGATAAAAATATTGTTGTAAAATTATATTTTAGTCTTCATAGCTGGCTCTACCGAATATATAACTCAAACAATAAAATATTATTGCAAAAATATGCTTTTGTTTCAGGAGTCTGTTTTGTGGAATGTGTAACCTTAACAATAAAAATGTTGTTTTAAAATTATATTTTAATCTCAATAGTCTGCTCCATGGAATACGTGACCCTAGTAATAAATATATTGTTGTAATATTGGGTTTTAGTCTCAACAGTCTTCTTTACCGAATATGTGACTCAAACAATAAAAATACTGTTGCTAAATTATATTTCAGACTCTACCGAATACGTCATTCATAGAATAAAAATATTGATGTAAAATTTCATTTTAGTCTCTATAATCTACTCTATCAAATACGAGAGTCGTGAAATAAAATTAGTGTTGTGAAATTGTAATTTATTCTCTATAATCTGCTTTACTTAATACGTGATTCATAATATGAAAATATTGTTGTCAAATTCTAACTTAATATCAAGAGCGTGCTCTACCAAAAACGCAAATAAAATAATTAAAAAAATATTATTGTAAAATTATATTTTCGTCTCAACAACCTACTCCACCGAATACGTAACTGAAATAATAAAAATATTGTATTAAAATTATATTTTAATTTCAATAGTCTACACTACCGAATAAGTGACTCAAAAAATAAGACTATCGTTGTAAAATTATATCTTAGGCTTAATAGTCTGCTATACAAAATTAGCTATTCAAACAATAAAAATTTTGTTGTAAAATTAGATTTTAGTCTAAACAATACGCTCTAACAAATACGTGACTCAAACAAAAAATTTTATTGTAAAATTATATTTTAGTCTCTATAATCTGCTCTACCAAATACATAACTCAAACAATAAAAATATTGTTTAAAAATTATAATTTACTCTCAACTCTCTCCTCTATGGACTACGTAACTCAAAAATATTGTTGTAAAATTATAATTCATTCTCAACATTCTGTTCTACCATATACGTGACTGAAGCATTAAAAATATTGTTGTAAAGTTATACCTTACTCTGGACAGTCGGCTATACCAAATTCGTGACTCAAACAATAAAAATATTGTTGTAAAAGTATATAGTAATCTCAAAGTCTGATCTACTGAATACGCTATTGATCAATAAAAATATTATTGTAAAATTATATGTTAGGTTTAGTACTCTGTTTTACCAAATAAAGTATTCAAACAATAAAAACATTGTTGAAAAATTATATATTAGCATAAACACTCTGCTTTAGCGAATACGTGACTGAAAGAAAAAATGTTGTTGTGAAATAATTTTTATTTCAACTGTATCGAATTCATTACTGAAACAATAAAAATATTGTTGTAGAATTTTATCTTTGTCTCAACAGTCAGCTTTACCTAATACTTAACTAAAACAATACACATTTTTTTGTAAAATTATATTTTACTCTCAACAGTATTATCTATGCACTAGGTGACTCAAACAATGAAACTATTGTTATTAAATTATGTTTTAGTCTCAACCGTCTGCTCTTCCAAATATGTGATTCAAACAATAAAAAAATTGATGTTAAATTATATTTTAGTGTCAACACTCTGCTTTGCCGTATACGGTATTGAAACAATTAAAATATTGTTCTAAAATTATATTTTCGTATCAACAATCTGCTCTAACGAATACATGAATGAAACAATAAAAATATTATTGTAAACTTATATCTTAGTCTAAAAAGTCTGCCTACCAAATACGTGACTGAAACAATAAAAATATTTTTGTAAAATTTTGTCTCAATAACTTTCTCTACCGAAAACGTGATTGAGTCAATAAAAATATTGTTATAAAGTTATATCTTAGTATCAACAGTCTGCTCTACCAAATGCATGACTCAAACAATAAAAATTATCTTGTTAAATTATATTTTATAATAACAATCTTCTCTCCGGAATAAGCTATTGAAAAAACAAAAATATTGTTATAAAATTACATCTTAGTCTTAAAATTTGGCGTTATTGAATACTTGAGTAAAACAATCAAAATATTGTTGTAAAATTATATCTTAGTCTCATTAGTCGGCGTTACTGAATACTTGAGTGAAACAATAAAAATATTGTTGTAAAATTATTTTTTATTCTCAATTTTCTACTTTACTGTAAACGTGACTCAAAAAATAAAAATAATGTTGTAAAATTATATTTCAGTCTCATCAGTCTGCTTTATGCGATACGTGACCTAAACAATAAAAATATTGTAAACTCATATTTTAGTCTCAACAGTCTCCTCTACCTAATAAATATCTCCAACAATAAAAGTATTGTTGTAAAATTATATTTTACTCTACACTGTCTACTTTATCAAATACGTGTCCCCAACAATAAAAATATTGTTGTAAAATTATATATGAATATCTACAGTCTGCTCTACCGAATACGTGACTCAAACAATGAAAATATTGTTGAAAAATCATAATTTAGTCTTAACAGTCCACTATACCAAATACATGACTTAAAGAATAAAAATACTGTTGTAACATTGTATTTGAGTCTGAAGAGTCTGCCCTACCGAAAACGTGACTGAAACAATAAAGATATTGTTGTGAAATTATATTTTAGTTTCAAAAGTCTTCGTCATCGAAGTCGCCCGTGCAACCGAAAACGAGTATTACATTTTCCATTTCTTATATTGGTTTTCAGTATTGAAAAGCAAATACCGTATCATCTCTATCAGTGCTGAATACTAATTGAAGTGGTATCAATGCTTGGCATACGACTTATCCGTTATTTCCGAATTGATAAATACACGTATCAAGATGAACTCGGTAAATATTTCCCTCAATGAGGTTTGGTAGGTGAAAAATACCTTTTGAAGGCATGGCACGTATAGCTATCGAAGCAACAGAATTATAAGTGAAGTTTATGAAATGATAGCTGTAGTGAAGACCGATTTAAAATCTGCACAACTGAAAACACTTCATTGTCGTTTTTTTTTTCTTTTGCAAAAGTTTTTGAAATATTCCTGATTCGAAACGTACGTAGAAATTAAATAAACATTTTTTAGTCATTCACTAAGCAAAACTTACATCGAAGATACGAAATTCTTTGCTAATTTTAGTGGGAAAAAGAGAACATGCGGGTATTTATTTTCTCAAAACCTACACGTTACAAAGTGTATAGTTGTATTCCCCGAAAAGAGTGCAAAGTACAAAAGTACTCCTAATGTGAAATAGATCTGGCGGTGTAACATACAAACCCTTAAAAAACAACAGATCTCGAGGGCCCGGCGTGGCCATGTGGTTAGGGGCTCTCACTGAGGGTCGTGTGCTTAAATCCCCCAACACCAAACATGCTTGCTCTTTCAAAGGTGTTTTCGTTATAATGTGACGGTCAATCCCACTCTTCTTTAGTAAAAGAGAAGCTCAAGATTTGGCGGTGGGCGGTCATGACTAGCTGCCTTCCCTTCAGTCTTGCGCTGCTAAATTAGCAGACAGTTCTCGTGCAACTTTACGCAAAATTCAGAACGTGCAATAAATATTATGGTGACGTAACAATGAAACCCTTAGAAACATAGAGAATATTTTATGGTGACATAATGCTCAAAATCTTAGAAACATAGGATATGTCATCTAGTGATGTAATAAACAAACCCTTAGAAAGATAGAATACGTCTTCTAGTGAGGTAATAAACAAACACTAGAAACATGAGATAAATGCTATGATGACATAATCAAAACCTTAAAAAATATAGGACACGTCTTTATATGACGTTATAAACAAGTCATAAGAGCATAGGATACATCTCATGATAATAAATCAAAAACTTAGAAAAGTAACATACATCTTCTAGTAGCATAACAAAAAAATCTTAGAAACATAGGATGGGTCTGCTAGTGACGTAATAAACAAACCCTAGAAGCATGAGATAAATCTTATCATTACGTAATCAAAATCTTAGAAACATAGGTTAAATACTGTGATGACGAAATTAAAATGCTGACAAAAAGAAAATGTATGAAGTATTGTTTAATACTTTAAAACCAAGTTAAAACATATTATGATACGTTAAGACTGAACGTCTCACAACTTCTGTGAAAAGTTTATCTTATCTTGTTAGTATTGACTAACAGTGACACGACACAGGTCTATTGAACTCGTTGTCTACAGTGACACGATACAGGTCTATTGAACTCGTTATCTACAGTGACACGACATAGGTCTATTGAGCTCGTTGACTAACAGTGACACGACACATGTCTATTGAACTCGTTGTCTACAGTGACACGATACAGGTCTATTGAACTCGTTGTCTACAGTGACACGACACAGGTCAATTGAACTCATTGTCTACAGTGACACGACACAAGTCTATTGAACTCGCCGACTAACAGTGACACGACACAGGTCTATTGAACTCGTTGTCTACAGTGACACGATACAGGTCTATTGAACTCGTTGTCTACAGTGACACGACACAGGTCAATTGAACTCATTGTCTACAGTGACACGACACAAGTCTATTGAACTCGCCGACTAACAGTGACACGACACAGGTCTATTGAACTCGTTGTCTACAGTGACACGATACAGATCTATTGAACTCGTTGTCTACAGTGACACGATACAGGTCTATTGAACTCATTGTCTACAGTGACACGATACAGGTCTATTGAACTCATTGTCTACAGTGACACGACACAAGTCTATTGAACTTGCCGACTAACAGTGACACGACACAGGTCTATTGACTTCGTTATCTACAGTAACACGACACAGATGTATTGAGCTCTTTGTCTACAGTGACACGACACAGGTCTATTGAATTCGTTGACTAACAGTAAAACGACACAGTTCTATTGAACTCGTTGACAAACAGTGACACGACACAGGACTATTGAACTCGTTGTCTACAGTGACACGATACAGGTCTATTGAGCTCGCCGACTAACAGTGACACGACACAGGTCTATTGAACTCGCTGACTAACAGTGACACGACACAGGTCTATTGAGCTCGCTGACTAACATTAGTTTAGCACACAGTTATTTCGTGTGTGCGAGTGTTTTCCTTACAGCAAAGCCACATCTGCTGAGTCCACCGAGAAGAATCGAACCCCTGATTTTTGCGTTGTGAATTCATAGACTTACCGCCGTACCAGCAAGGGTCATTTCTTTCGCCCTACGTCTTTAAGGTACACTGAAGAACCTTGCGCGTGTAAAATAGCACAATTTATCAATTAACCAGTCACGTGTTCTTCAGGAACTGAATACGATATGACGTCATTCCACTCCGATATTAGTACCGCAACAGAGAAGGTGTTTTATACATACAAATTACTGCTGCGTTGTCAGTGATATAATGTAAGCAAGATTTTATTTCATCTCCTGGAAACTCGATTGGTAATATTTTGTGATTGTCATCATTAAAGATGTATCTTCTGCCCTTCGCTGAGAGAGCTGTGTCAGTTCAAATAATGCCATTGTACAATATCTATAATATTTCATGAGATTCCATTATTGAGTCTCACCAGATGTCCGTGGAACTGACCTGTCAGCTTATTCTTCCATTTTTATGACCACTACGTACGGAGGATAATGAATGCCGAGAGAGCGAGGTATTTCTTGGTGATGATTCACGTGTGTTCCTGTTTCAGATATTGATTTTATTTGTAGTTTAGCTATTTTTTCCTTGGGAACATTTTATTGGGAAACCTTTATATTAATTGTCTACATAAATTAGTTTTGCAAATAGCGGTTTGATCTATCAAGTCAGCCACTCGTGTGAACAGCCAGCCGAAATTAGAAGCGAGTTCCTTGTTCGCTTTTCGAATAACGAAAAACGAACGGTTTGTTTTTTTGAATAAAGGAACATGAAAGAAAAACCAGTTCATCTTTCAGCTGACGGATAACGAGATATAAACTGGTTCATTGTTCGTTTCTTCTTATTTAGAAAAAGAAAAACAAACTGGTTCATTGTTCCTTTCTCCTTGTTCAAAAGCTGAACAACAAACTGGTTCGCTATTCGTTTTTCCTTGTTCAAAACCGAACAACAAACTGGTTCGTTATTCGTTTCTCCTTGTTCAAAAACTGGAAAACAAACTGGTTCGTTATTCGTTTCTTTTTGTTCAAAAACTGAAAAACAAACTAGTTCGTTATTTGTTTTTCCTTGTTCAAAATGTGAAAAACAAACTGGTTCATTATTCGTTTTTTTGTTCAAAAACTGAAAAAAAAACCGGTTTATTATTCGTTTCTCCTTATTCAAAAACTGAAAAACAAACTGGCTCGTTATTCGTTTCTTTTTGTTCAAAAATTGAAAAACAAACTGATTCATTATTCGTTTCTCCTTATTCAAAAACTGAAAAACAAACTGGTTCGTTATTCGTTTTCCCTTGTTCAAAAACTGAAAACAAACTGGTTCGTTATTCGTTTCTCCTTATTCAAAAACTGAAAAACAAATTAGTTCGTTATTTGTTTTTCCTTGTTCAAAATGTGAAAAACAAACTGCTTCATTATTCGTTTCTGGTTCGTTATTCGTTTCTCTTTATTCAAAACCTGAACAACAAACTGGTTCATTATTTGTTTCTCCTTATTCAAAAACTAAAACACAAACTGGTTTATTATTCGTTTCTCCTTATTCAAAAACTGAAAAACAAACTGGTTTATTATTCGTTTCTCCTTATTCAAAAACTGAAAAACAAACTGGTTCATTATTCGTTTCTCCTTATTCAAAAACTGAAGAACAAACTGGTTCGTTATTCGTTTCTTTTTATTCAAAAACTAAAAAACAAAAAAGAATCAGTTTGTATTTTTGTTACAACAACAACGGAAAACAAATTCATACTTTCTTCATATTACGTCAGGCCTAGCATGGCCACCAGGTGGTTAAGGTGTTCGACTCGTAATCCGAGGGTCGTGGATTCCAATCTCATCGCATCAAACGTACTCGCCCTTTCAGCCGTGGGAGCGTTACAATGTAACGTTCAATCCCACTATTCGTATGGGGGTGGATGGTGATGACTAGCTGCCTTCATTTTAGTCTTACACTGCTAAATTAGAGACGGCTAGCACAGATAGCCGTCGTGTAACTTTTCTCGAAATTAAAAACAAACAAACATATTTTACTTTAATCAAGAATGAAAATGAATCATCTTACTTATGTCATTTAAAAAACGAACAACGAATTTTCGTTTTTCTTCATTCAAAAAGCGAAAATCAAAGTATTTCATTGTTCGTGTTTTCATTTAAAAAAAATAAAATAAAAAAATGAAAACTTTTTCGTTTTCCGTTATTCAGGAGTTAAATAATAAACTTGGTTTTCACTTTCAAAACGTCCTCTTTGAAGAGTTATTCTCTTCTTTTTTGGTGCTGGGTTTGTTATTTGATATCAACCGTTCCAAAACAAAGCTTTAAAATAACACCAAATTAATATAAAAATATTTTGGGTACATTGTAATAAACTGTGTAATAAAGACTTTGAAAGAGATTGATTCATGCTATGCTTGACATCTCTATTAAATTAGGTTTCGAACCTGTTATTCTGAATACGTGGACAAACTCTACCTTAAGCAGCGAGCTTAATGGTTCGGTTTAAATCTGTATAAGTTAATGAAACCTAAACGGTTTAACTACGTTGCAGATAACTAATGTTTTAACTCCAATGTACAGTAATTAACGTCATTAATTATATTTATGTTTCTCTCCATATATCCAGGCGCGGTAATCATTTTTGTTAAATGAGTCGAATATATTTGGGCTTAAGCTGTTGAGAAATAATCATATATAGAAAGTAAGTTTTTGACTACACGTAAGTATTTTTTGAATTGGATATTGTCATACCTAGTATCCAACAATTGATTTCTATTCGCTGACACCATCAGAAGTCAGCTCTGGAGAGAACAAGGAGAGCACGTAACATACAGCAAGTAATTTCATCTTTTTGTCCTGTGAAACATCTGGATCATACAGTAAAAACTCGAAACCTGTCATATTCCTCACCTCTTCACACGTCCAAATGACAATGGGCGAGCTCGAAACAGACACGTTCACATTTCAGTGACTCTACTGTTCGCTCAAAAAACGCCACCAAAGAACCCAGCCAAGAGAGAAGCCACGTTATAATAAGTTGTTTATGTGTGTTTTCTACGGTGAGAATAATAAAATCTGTCTCATTCCGTGTTAACCACGCCATCAAGAAAGCAGGCAGTAGCTAGGCTATTATTTTCCATTTTCTAAGAAGAAATTTCAGCACACGATGAAGCATGGTTCTGACATCACTCGATCGTAATGGTCCAGCCACATCCTCACTCCTCAGAAATCTCAATTACACCTCTCGCCGAACTCGCATAATGAACTCATTCGAACAATAAAAGATTTTGGTATTTAAGTTTGATAAAAACAACAACAAACGATTTAAGTACATTTTCCAACAAGTTAGTCTCCATTACGTTACACTTATGAAGTTTATACGTTTTTCTCAACGCATCTAATTCTGAGCTACATGCAGTGAATTGAAGTGTCTCTTTTGTAGTACCTAGCAATTCTGATGCGTATAATCTAACCGTATTTACTGTAGCTGTTTGATACTAAATAAACAACTATTTCAGTTCCATGTAAAATGGTCATGTATGCAATTTATCGTTTTCAGAGAAAGTTTTTCTTGCGATTAATTACGAAATTATTCACGCCATCTAACGAAGAAGCATTTGAATTAATGACGTCTGTTAAGCGGCTTTGAATTAGCTGATGTATTTTTAAAGTTAGAAGTGTTGCTAATTACACAAGCACGGACCAGAACATAAAAACACATTCATTACAAACAGTTGAAGATTTAAACTTACAATTTTATTTTTATATGTGGAACGGCTACAATGTTAAGTTAGTAGCTCATCTGGGAAGCAAGGTGGTGTTTGAGATGTATCGTAGCGTAGACTGAACAAGAACTGAGAAATATGATGGTGTACACAGAACAAGAACTAAGAAATATGATGGTGTACACAAAACAAGAACTGAGAAATATGATGGTGTACACAGAACAAGAACTGAGAAATATGATGGTGTACACAGAACAGGAACTGAGAAATATGATGGTGTACACAAAACAAGAACTGAGAAATATGATGGTGTACACGGAACAAGAACTGAGAAATATGGTGGTGTACACAGAACAAGAACTGAGAAATATGATGGTGTACACAGAACAGGAACTGAGAAATATGATGGTGTACACAGAACAAGAACTGAGAAATATGGTGGTGTACACACAACAAGAACTGAGAAATATGATGGTGTACACTGAACAAGAACTGAGAAATATGATGGTGTACACAGAACAGGAACTGAGAAATATGATGGTGTACACAGAACAAGAACTGAGAAATATGATGGTGTACACAGAACAAGAACTGAGAAATATGGTGGTGTACACTGAACAAGAACTGAGAAATATGGTGGTGTACACTGAACAAGAACTGAGAAATATGGTGGTGTACACAGAACAAGAACTGAGAAATATGATGGTGTACACAGAACAAGAACTGAGAAATATGGTGGTGTACACTGAACAAGAACTGAGAAATATGGTGGTGTACACTGAACAAGAACTGAGAAATATGGTGGTGTACACAGAACAAGAACTGAGAAATATGGTGGTGTACACACAACAAGAACTGAGAAATATGATGGTGTACACTGAACAAGAACTGAGAAATATGATGGTGTACACAGAACAAGAACTGAGAAATATGGTGGTGTACACAGAACAAGAACTGAGAAATATGATGGTGTACACAGAACAAGAACTGAGAAATATGGTGGTGTACACTGAACAAGAACTGAGAAATATGGTGGTGTACACTGAACAAGAACTGAGAAATATGGTGGTGTACACTGAACAAGAACTGAGAAATATGATGGTGTACACAGAACAAGAACTGAGAAATATGATGGTGTACACAGAACAGGAACTGAGAAATATGGTGGTGTACACAGAACAAGAACTGAGAAATATGGTGGTGTACACACAACAAGAACTGAGAAATATGATGGTGTACACTGAACAAGAACTGAGAAATATGATGGTGTACACTGAACAAGAACTGAGAAATATGGTGGTGTACACAGAACAAGAACTGAGAAATATGATGGTGTACACAGAACAAGAACTGAGAAATATGGTGGTGTACACTGAACAAGAACTGAGAAATATGGTGGTGTACACTGAACAAGAACTGAGAAATATGATGGTGTACACAGAACAAGAACTGAGAAATATGATGGTGTACACAGAACAGGAACTGAGAAATATGATGGTGTACACAGAACAGGAACTGAGAAATATGATGGTGTACACAGAAAAAGAACTGAGAAATATGATGGTGAGACTGAATAGGAACTGAGAAATATGGTGGTGTCAAATTAATCTGTGATAATAAATCTGAAGATGTAGAGAGATGTTCTAGTGAACAACTTTGGTTCCTCGGTTCAAAGAAATGAAATAACAGAGTTTATTATTCTGTGTGTGACAAACAGAGTAATTTCCAGTAGTTTATTATCCAGTGTATAACAAACAGAGTAAATTTAAGTAGTTTATTATCTAGTGTGTGACAAACAGAGTAATTTCAAGAAGTTTATTATCCAGTGTGTGACAAACAGAGTAATTTCAAGTAGTTTTTGTTGGTGATGTTCTTAGTTCTCTGCTGTTTTTTATTCCAAAGAGACTTTATTGTGCAAGAAACAAAACTACCTTTTTATAAACTGTGTTGGTTAGAACCTGACGATGACCGAAGAAGGTCGAAACGTTGTTCGCTCTTCTATTTAAAATATTTTCTCAACCCAAACGAGCCGTTTTTGCATATAAAATTCTCAACAAGTGGGTTTCTCGACATCACTGATTCTTACACTCGGTTGTTCCTACTTATCAACAACACATTGAACTCATGGATCTTTCTCTTGTTGTTTTATTTTCTAGGTTATGTGAAGTTTATGAACTACAGTATCTTATGGGTTATGTGATGTGTATGAACTACAGCATCTTATGGGTTATGTGAATTATATAAACTACAGTATCTTATGGGTTATGTGAAGTGTATGAACTACAGCATCTTATGGGTTATGTGAAGTGTATGAACTGCAGTATCTTATGGGTTATGTGAATTGTATGAACTACAGTATCTTATGGGTTATGTGAAGTGTATGAACTACATCATTTTATGGGTTATGTAAAGTGTATGAACTACAGTACCTTATGGGTTATGTGAAGTGTATGAACTACAGTATCTTATGGGTTACGTAAAGTGAATGAACTGCAGTATCTTATGGGTTATGTGAAGTGTATGAACTACAGTATCTTATGGGTTACGTAAAGTGAATGAACTGCAGTATCTTATGGGTTATGTGAAGTGTATGAACTACAGTATCTTATGGGTTACGTAAAGTGAATGAGCTGCAATATCTTATGGGTTATGTGAAGTGTATGAACTACAGTATCTTATGGGTTATGTGAAGTGTATGAACTACAGTATCTTATGGGTTATGTAAAGTGTATGAACTGCAGTATCTTATGGGTTACGTAAAGTGTATGAACTACAGTATCTTATGGGTTATGTAAAGTGTATGAACTGCAGTATCTTATGGGTTCTGTGAAGTGTATGAACTACAGTATCTTATGGGTTATGTGAAGTGTATGAACTACAGTATCTTATGGGTTATGTGAAGTGTATGAACTACAGTATCTTATGGGTTATGTGAAGTGTATGAACTACAGTATCTTATGGTTACGTAAAGTGAATGAACTACGGTAGAAGATTAATAGTATGTATTACTGTAGTTCGTGCCATCATTTTATCTATAGTCTTAGGACTAATGCTTTGATTGATTGTCACAATAACCTATATGTTACATAATAAACTGTGAATATATAAAAACTGTACGATGTATATATCTTAAGGGATCTGATATGTCCTGGTTGTTACACAATGTACATATCTTAGGGGACCTGAAACGTCCTGGTGATTTGGGCGCTCAATGAAATGACCTGGTGGTTACACTATGTATATATCTTGGGAACCTGAAACGTCCTGGTGGTTAGGGCGCTCAAAGGGGTCCTGAAATGTCCCGGCGGTTGAGTTGTTCATCTCGCAATTCGCGGGTCGAGGAATCAAAAACCGTCCCCGAACATTGCAGTCCCATTACAGATGGGAGTGGCTGTGTGAGGGTTATAAGTGAAGGCCAATCTTATTTCTCACTAAATTAAGGATGGCTAGCGTAAATAGCTGTCGGACATCTTTGGACGTAATTCATCACACAAGCTATTAACTGAGAAGTGTATAAATAGACATGTCACTATACGTGTTAAACTATTGGAGACAAAATTGGGAAAAAAGATATCAACAGCAAATTTATTAAAAGATTATGTGTTGTTTGTGTCAAGATCTGTACGTCATGTGTCGTTTGTGTTAAGGTCTGTAAGTCCTGTGTTGTTTGTATTAAGGTCTGTACGTCCTGTGTTGTTTGCATTAAGGTCTGTACATCCTGTGTTGTTTGTGTCAAGATCTGTACGTCATGTGTCGTTTGTGTTAAGGTCTGTAAGTCCTGTGTTGTTTGTATTAAGGTCTGTACGTCCTGTATTGTTTGCATTAAGGTCTGTACATCCTGTGTTGTTTGTGTCAAGATCTGTACGTCATGTGTCGTTTGTGTTAAGGTCTGTAAGTCCTGTGTTGTTTGTATTAAGGTCTGTACGTCCTGTGTTGTTTGCATTAAGGTCTGTACATCCTATGTTGTTTGTGTCAAGATCTGTACGTCATGTGTCGTTTGTGTTAAGGTCTGTACGTCCTGTGTTGTTTGTATTAAGGTCTGTACATCCTGTGTTGTTTGTGTTGAGATCTGTACGTCCTGTGTTTGTTTTCTCAATTTCGCGCAAAACTACACGAGGGCTATCTGAGCTGTCAATCAGTAATTTAGCAGTGTTAGACTAGAGAGAAGGCAGCTAGTCATCACCACTTACCGCTGGGTCTTAAGCTGTTCTCTAACCAACGAATTGTGGTATTGACCGTCACATTATACTGCCCACACGGATGAAAGGGCGAGCATGTTTGGTGTGAGGGGGATTCAAACTCGTGACTATCGGATTACCTTTAACCACCTGGCCATACCGAGTCATGTCATGTGTTATACGATTCCCTTTGTCTGCATGGTTAACATTTTTCACAGTGTACTCGATGTCCACACATTTCAAATCAGTATGTTCTTTAACATATTAAGTTCAATGCAAAACGTTTACTTAATGTCGATCGAATTAAAAACGTATGAACTTGTTGCGGTCACCTCTCCGACATGTTGTCTTCTTACGTATTAAATTCGTGACGTAACTCCAGCAAATCAGAGGCCAACCAACATTTCTTGTGGTATTTTGTAACAGTATAATGTCATATTTGAGTTCTCCAACGTACGTGAAGAAAGTTTAAATTCAGTTTAAAACTACAATAATTGGGACAAACTTGTAGATAATACAAGTTTCATATTCCTATAAATATCATACTATGAAGACTTCGAAGTCTCCAGGTTAATTCAGCTGTCAACTATCAAGTAAGGTCATCCATAAACTCAACCATTGGTAAGAGGTTTTATTTACGATGGTTTTAACGTTTCTTCCTCCAATAGGACTCGGACGACCAAGTGAAGTCATTTAGAAAAAATCAAGCAAAGTAAACCATTAACCCTACAACTTGTATGGACTCCAGGTTTCCAGAAATATGTATGATAACCCAAACACCGTGTGCAGCCTGTAACGTTGTTCAGGTCTCCAGAAATATGTATGATAACCCAAACACCGTGTGCAGCCTGTAACGTTGTTCAGGTCTCCAGAAATATGTATGATAACCCAAACACCGTGTGCAGCCTGTAACGTTGCTCAGGTCTCCAGAAATATGTATGATAACCCAAACACCGTGTACAGCTTGTAAGGTTGGCCAGATCTCCAGAAATGTATGGCAACCCATAAAACCTTTCTAGTCTCCAAGATTGTCCAGCTTTTCAAACAGGTTTGTAAACAACTTGTGGAGCCTTCTAGGTTCTACAGGTCTCCAAATAGGTGTATGATATTCCTTGCACTCCAGTTAACCTTTAAGGGTAGCAACGTTTCCAACCATCACACGCAACTTAAAGATGGCTAGTATAAAACACGTTGAAGAAGGCTAATATAAAACACGTTGAAAATGGCTGGTATAAAACACGTTGAAGATGGCTAATATAAAATACGTTGATGATGGTTAGTATAAAACACGTTGATGATGGTTAGTATAAAATACGTTGAAGATGGCTAATATGAAAGACGTTGAAGATGACTAGTATAAAACACGTTGAAGACGGCTAACATAAAACGCGTCGAAGATGGCTAGTATAAAACACGTTGAAGATGGCTAGTATAAAACACGTTGAAGATGGCTAGTATAAAACACATTGAAGATGGCTTGTTTAATAATAAAAATTCTTACCTTAACTTTCTTTAATTTTTACACCGAATGGAAATATATCTTAGTGGTTCATTTAATAATCAGTATTTCATTTCACTACGTTATCAAAACTCATTTTGTTACCCTTTTGATAGGAGACATTAAAAACGTATTAATATCGATTTTTTTGTTACTGTCTCTAGCTAGAACCGGTTTTAAACTTTTTCCAAGATGACAAAAGCAAATCAATCATATCAGCGTTGCCACGTGAAACAATTGATTACCAAGTAACGACGTGTTGGGTATTTGATTATAAAACTATCAGTGAGCTCCAATCTAAGAATCCTAGTTTCGATATTCGTCGATGACTTAAAGGAATATATACGACTTCGCTTTCTAGCTACGCTACGAAGATTTTGAATAATTTGAAATCAAACGTGCATATTATACGATTTATGACAAGAAAGAAAACACAACACCATTTAATTATTTAAAATGTTCTCTTTGTATTATTTATTTCACCAATTAATTGTTAGTGTGCCTGAAATGAATATCCCAGAATGCAAAGTTCGAGTCCCGTTGTCGCAAATACGGGCTTCTTACTTTAAGATCGAGGATGCGATATAAGAGTGACAGTTAAATTCTATTATTTGACTGAATAAGAGTGGCCCGATAATACGCGATGGATGCTGTTAACGCTTAGCCCTCGTGCAGCTTTGAAAGAAATAACCTTCGTTCTCTAAAAACTGATGTATTGAATCACTCATTTTACTGATTTCTGTTGTGCGTTCTGGAGAATTACCACCTAATACACCGTTTTGTATACAAATATAATCAGAATTTGTATAAACTCAAAACTTCAAAAGATACGAGATACAATAGTAAATGAAACTGAGTTCTAAGGAGATAAAACTCTAGTAGTCTTAGTTATGTATAAACTAAACTTTGTCTTTTCGGTTCAATTTTTCAAACTGAACAGAAAGCATAAATTCGGAATTATATCTAAGCCTTACAGGATATAGATTGAATTTTCACTTTCTTTGTAGATAAGCCTAATAGAGATTGTTTGAATGAAAAGTGTATTTAAAACTCGATCTTATCACGGTGCTTAAAGAACAAAGTGAAAACAAACCCAAAATGACATAAAAATATTGTAAGATATGTAAAACTGCTCGGGCATGCGCAGTGTTACTCTACTCATTCAATACAAACAATGTGTTTGAGTGTCAGTAATCGAGGTGTTACAACAGTATCACCTGACAGTCACAACAAAGTAGGCGAACGAGGCTTGAAGTTATTGAGCGATGATACGAAAAAACAAGACCAAAAACCATCTAAATATGTTGGATTTAAACTTCACCATTGTGTATTTGAAGTGGAGTTGTGATCGGAATACGCACGTGACTAGCCACAGAAACAATAACATAATTGGTATAAAGAATGCATTGAGATAAAAGGTACTTATATTACGGAGTGATACCATTTTGCTGGTATAACCGACCAGTGATAACACTGACAACAAAATATGGATTCAAGTTTCAATTGTTAGTACCTCTAGTTTTAGTACATGTTGAAGTAAAACAAAACTATTACGTGGCTGATCTCGTGTTAAAAGCCATAAACGTGATATGCTTATGACTTAGAATTAGGATCTCGTATCAGTTTCTCGTAGAGAATGTTCGTGTTTAGTTTTCAACTAGTTCCTTATTTCTCTATGAAAGATGAACAGTAATTATTATAAATCACGTTATAAGTTCTTCCTAGTTTTGTCACGTGCAGCAGCTTACACGGTTCTTTCTTCCTACATCCTTTCGTGTCATTTGCTACCGTTCCAAAATCTTGAGGGATGGCATGACCAAGTGGTTAGGGCTATCGACTCGCAATCTCAGGGTCGCGAGTTCGACTCCCCGTTACACCAAACATGCTCGCTCTTTCAGCCGTTGGGTATTATAAAGTTATGGTCAAACTCACTATTCGTTGGTGAAAGACTAGCCCAAGAGTTGACAGTGGTTGGTGATGACTAGCTGCCTTCCTTCTAGTCTTTCACCACTAAATTAGAGACGGCTAGCACAGGTGGCACTCGTGTAGTTTTGCGAGAAATTCAAAACGATCCAAGATTTTGGACAAGTAATGTACTTGGGTTTATTAAAACGACTGTATGCGTGGCCTCCCTGTCGCACAGCAGTGTGTATGCAGTTACACACCAAGTTTTGATACCCAGATAGCCCACTGTGTAGCTTCATGTTTAATTACAAACAGAAGCAACTGTACAAATGTTACTTCGTACTGAAATTGGTGTTACATTTTCAAATGTACACATAACGTACTATATCCTTCTATTGAAATAAATGCACGTTTTTCATTGGGTTTAGAGGTAGATAGGTGTTTAACAGTGTATTAATAATTCACAGAGTTCCATAACTCTACGAAACAGGACGCTAAGTTCCATAGCTGTACAACACCAGACGCTAAGTTCCATACTCTACGAAACAGAACTCTAAGCTCCATAACTCTACAAGACCGGACGCTAAGCTCCATAACTCTACAAAACCGGACGCTAAGCTCCATAACTCTACGAAACAGGACGCTAAGTTCCATAGCTCTACGAAACAGGACGCTAAGTTCCATAACTGTACAAAACCAGACGCTAAGTTCCATACTCTACG
The DNA here is from genome assembly GCA_011833715.1 of Carcinoscorpius rotundicauda. Taxonomy (NCBI): domain Eukaryota; kingdom Metazoa; phylum Arthropoda; class Merostomata; order Xiphosura; family Limulidae; genus Carcinoscorpius; species Carcinoscorpius rotundicauda. Next base: position 77,174,938 of record CM022400.1, on the reverse strand, counting down.
AAACAGAACTCTAAGCTCCATAACTCTACAAAACCGGACGCTAAGTTCCATAGCTCTACAAAACCGGACGCTAAGCTCCATAACTCTAGGAAACAGGACGCTAAGTTCCATAGCTCTACGAAACAGGACGCTAAGTTCCATAGCTCTACAAAACAGGACGCTAAGTTCCATAACTCTACGAAACAGAACGCTAAGTTCCATAACTGTACAAAACCAGACGCTAAGTTCCATAACTGTACAAAACCAGACGCTAAGTTCCATAACTCTACAAAACCGGACGCTAAGTTCCATAGCTCTACAAAACCGGACGCTAAGCTCCATAACTCTACGAAACAGGACGCTGAGTTTCATAACTCTACAAAACCGGATGCTAAGTTCCATAACTCTACAAAACAGGACGCTAAGTTCCATAGCTCTACGAAACAGGACGCTAAGTTCCATACCTCTACAAAACAGGACGCTAAGTTCTATAACTCTACGAAACAGGACGCTAAGTTCCATAACTCAACAAAACAGGACGCTAAGTTCCATAACTCTACGAAACAGGACGCTAACTTCCATAACTCTACGAAACAGGACGCTAAGTTCCATAACTCTACGAAACAGGACGCTAACTTCCATAACTCTACGAAACAGGACGCGAAGTTCCATAACTCTACGAAACAGGACGCTAAGTTCCATAACTCTACGAAACAGGACGATAAATTCCATAACTCTACGAAACTGGACGCTAAGTTCCATAGCTCTACAAAACCGGACGTTAAATTCCATAACTCTACGAAACAGGATGCTAAGTTCCATAACTCTACGAAACAGGACGCTAACTTCCATAACTCTACAAAACAGGACGCTAAGTTCTATAACTCTACGAAACAGGACGCTAACTTCCATAACTATACGAAACAGGACGCTAACTTCCATAACTCTACGAAACAGGACGCGAAATTCCATAACTCTACGAAACAGGACGCTAACTTCCATAACTCTACGAAACAGGACGCTAAATTCCATAACTCTACGAAACTGGACGCTAAGTTCCATAGCTCTACAAAACCGGACGCTAAATTCCATAACTCTACGAAACAGGATGCTAAGTTCCATAACTCTACGAAACAGGACGCTAACTTCCATAACTCTACGAAACAGGACGCGAAGTTCCATAACTCTACGAAACAGGATGCTAAGTTCCATAACTCTACGAAACAGGACGCTAACTTCCATAACTCTACGAAACAGGACGCGAAGTTCCATAGCTCTACAAAACCGGACGCTAAGTTCCATAACTCTACAAAACCGGATTCTAAGTTCCATAACTCTACAAAACATGACGCTAAGTTCCATAACTACGAAACAGGAGGCTAACTTCCATAACTCTACGAAACAGGACGCGAAGTTCCATAACTCTACGAAACAGCTGTAGTAATATCTGACGCTGCTAAACTTCAACGGTCCCTTTGAATGTGACGAGCTGTTCATATAAGAATTCGTGGTTCGCAGCCCGTTGGCAGTCTTCGCATTTTCATGGTTGCAAGAGTTACAGTCAAATCCCATATAAGGTCAGCTAAGAGTAGCTCACTGTTCACTAGTTGCTTTCCCTGTTGGCTTTGAGTTTTTAATTAAAAACAGATATTCGTAAACTCCACTTACGCATTTGCGAGAGAAAAATTTGTGAAATAAACAAAATAACATTTTTTAATACCAAACGTGAAAGGTCGTGTTTTTCTTCTGAATGATTCAGTATTGGCAGATTGTCTCATTTTGATATGTAAGTTCATGTGTAATGTACCAGAGTCAGTAATGTTAGGAGATCCAGAATAACACTTTTTTTTTTGTGGTAACCGGTTCGTCAGTGAATAGCCTGCTAGATTTGAACAGGTGAGATTTTCTTTTTCTTTTTTTTTAATATTCTGTTTATATTCTAAAAATACTGATCAAATAAAACCTTTTCGAAGGAATTACTGTTATGTCTGGCCCGGCATGGCCAGGTGGTTAATGCGCTCGACTCGTAATCTGAGAGTCGCGGGTTCATACTAACGAGTGTGATTGCTGGTTTTCTTTTAATTGTTTAGTTTTCTCACAGCGGTATATTTTAAAATAATTTACATTTTACATTAGTTGTGTATTAAGTTTGTACGTAACTAATTAGTAATTAAACATAGTTGATCGTACAGGCTACTGTCCATAAAGCTTGATATCTCACAGTATAGGCTACTGACCATAACAAAGGTTGATATCTCACAGTGTAGACTACTGACCATAACAAAGGTTGATATCTCACAGTGTAGACTACTGACCATAACAAAGGTTGATATCCTACAGTATAGGGTACTGACCATAACAAAGGTTGATATCTCACAGTGTAGGGTACTGACCATAACAAAGGTTGATATCTCACAGTGTAGGCTACTGACCATAACAAAGGTTGATATCTCACAGTGTAGACTACTGACCATAACAAAGGTTGATATCCTACAGTATAGGGTACTGACCATAACAAAGGTTGATATCTCACAGTGTAGGGTACTGACCATAACAAAGGTTGATATCTAACAGTGTAGGGTACTGACCATAACAAAGGTTGATATCTCACAGTGTAGACTACTGACCATAACAAAGGTTGATATCTCACAGTGTAGGCTACTGACCATAACAAAGGTTGATATCTCACAGTGTAGACTACTGACCATAACAAAGGTTGATATCCTACAGTATAGGGTACTGACCATAACAAAGGTTGATATTTCACAGTGTAGACTACTGACCATAACAAAGGTTGATATCCCACAGTGTAGGCTACTGACAATAACCTGAATTGATATCCGATCTTACCATAAATATTTAATGTCTTGTATTATTTTCTAATGTCAAAGCTGGAATATCGATTTAACTCTGCATATCTCGAACTGTGCACGTGCATTCATTACCATGGGACAGTGTTATCATTCCTCACGACTTAGTGTCGTGTTCAGTGTCATGATTGGAACTGTTTTTGTTTTGTCTTGAGTGACTATATCATGGTGATTGCGTCTCATACTAACTGTACATGAAGTAAATATGATATTAAGATGATATTATTACAATTATTATGATATCTGTATAAATATTCTTCATACTTTTAGAATATATAAAATAGAATATATTCCTCGCAGCGTTTGAAATTATTCCAAACTACACTTGTGCAACACGAAAAACATATTGTTCAGTAATTTTACTGAAACACCGAAACAGTATGCACAAAACACGACCTTCCAGTTTCCCTTCCCATAAATCAGCAGTAAATCTGACGGCCTATTGCCATGAAACTAGAATTGGGCTCAGATATCTGCGATGGGCACAGCACTGACAGCCCATTGTGTGGCACAAATACTCCACCCCTTTTAATCGTCATAATGACTTCCTTCAAGTTGATTAATCTGTAAGTAACCGTTTTCCAACATTAAGAGAACCTCAGTGGCTTAGTGGTCAATCAGCAGGCTTATATCGCAAAATACCAGGTTTCGATACCCGTGGTGAGCACAACACAGGTCGCTCGTTATGTAGTTTTGTGCTTAAAAACACAAAAGTACACAAACGTCAAGAGCGTAGACTTCCTGTACGTATTTTTTGTGGTTCGTCATAAATCTCTCAATGCACATAAACTGAGTCAACGTAACAAATAGACGATCAATAGCTCAGACCAACTGTAGTGGAAAAACACACGTGTGTTTTATTTACCACTCACAGCGAGTCACACAACTTAGTTCCTGGAATTTTTGTTTAGGTAATATAAAATAGCAAACACAATTTCTCCACGCCCAGTAACTGCAGACCGGCAAAGGACATGGAAAACGAACATCTCTGCACGAGGCGGTTTATCGGACGCCTGTAGTTGTTGCCGATCTTAGGTACAATTAACCCGAGCACACGTCACGCACCACGAGCCGGTGTTCGCTGTGCCCGAACGAGATAACATGCTTCCAAAGAACTTCTCTTTATGATCTTTTCTCAATTATTTCCAGGACATAACGAAACGTTTTACAGTAATATCAAAGCCACTAACAATAGGCCTAAAACATGGTACTTTAAAATCTCAAATAATGCTTCACTGAAGAATCCATTTAGATTAATATAAGGCTACCCTCTCTACTGTCAGTCAGATGTATTGTTATTAAATATACAGGTTTTAAATAAATTTTGTCATCATTGTAAACTTGCACTATCTTCTGTTGTTTCTTGTCCACCTGTTGGTGAGTAACAAGACGCACGAACAAACAAGTGTTATTCTATTTTAAAATAAATAGAGAAACGTTGAACAGCGCATATTTCAAGACGGATTTTTGTACTCGAAACGTGAGATGTCAGATACGTGAAGAAAAAAATTCATCCGAAACGTTAAAGTTGTATACAATAAATGTCATCTCTTCAGAGTTGAGTTTCATACATCTGGCAAAATTTTGAGTAATATAGTATGCAGATTACAAAACGTTTCGAGAATATCTCATCAAAAGATAACTCATTAAAATCTCTTAGTTTGTCTGTAGTTTTGTTCATTTAGTTTCAGTCGTTATACATTTACTCATGAAGTGTTAATTAACGTTAACTTACCTGAATTAAGTCTACGATTAAAGAAAGTCTTCAAAATCTTACTCTTCTAAGAAGTTGGTTAATAGGTTTATCTATTTCTAAAGACAAGAAATACAAAGTTACGAGTTCTGCTCTAAAAGAATTTTATTTGTTTAGGTTGTTGAGAACAAACCAAAGTAAGGACTACCTGTGCTTTGTCCACCACTGGTATTTAAACTCGATTTTTGGAATTATAAGTCCTCAGATTTAACACTGATCCTCTGGAGTGACGAGGGAATGGATGTGCTCCGGATAACACTTTGTTTTATAACTTATAACAGATTGTTTTACGTACAGTTATGTAGGAAAGAGAAAGCTAACTTGTGACGTTTCTCTCTTTACGTGCAGTTCTGTTGGAAAGAGAAAGCTAGCTTGTGACGTCTCTCTCTTTACGAGCAGTTCTGTAGGAAAGAGAAAGCTAACTTGTAGCGTCTTTACGAACAGTTGGAACTATTTCACTGAAGAAGAAAAACGTATTTGATTGTTCTTGATGTTGTGTGAATCTGATGTTTCGATTCTCGTTTCATATCTAATTCTATAACCATAAAGTAACATTAGCTAATGTTTCATATCTAATTCTATAACAATAAAGTAACTTTAGCCAATGTTTTATATCTAATTCTATAACCTTAAAGTAACATCAGGCAATGTTTCATATCTAATTCTATATCCATAAAGTAACTTTAGCCAATGTTTCCTATCTAATTCTATACCCTTTAAGTAACTTTAGCCAATGTTTCAAATCTAATTCTATAACCTTAAAGTAACTTTAGCCAATGTTTTATATCTAATTCTATAACCTTAAAGTAACTTTAGCCAATGTTTCAAATCTAATTCTACAACCTTAAAGTAACTTTAGCCAATGTTTCATGTCTCCTGCTATAACCTTAAAGTAACTTTAGCCAATGTTTCATATCTAATTCTATGACCATAAAGAAACTTTAGCCAATGTTTCATATCTAATTCAATAACCATAAAGTAACTTTAGTCAATGTTTCAAATCTAATTCTATAACCATAAAGTAACTTTAGCTAGTGTTTCATATCTAAATCTATAACCTCAAAGTAACTTTAACTAATGTTTCATATCTAATTCTACATCCATAAAGTAACTTTAGCCAATGTTTCATATCTAATTCTACATCCATAAAGTAACTTTAGCCAATGTTTCATATCTAATTCTATAACCTTAAAGTAGCTTTAGCCAATGTTACAAATCTAATTCTACAACCTTAAAGTAGCTTTAGCCAATGTTTCATGTCTCCTGCTATAACCTCAAAGTAACTTTAGCCAATGTTTCATATCTAATTCTATAACCTTAAAGTAACTTTAACCAATGTTTCACATCTAATTCTATACCCTTAAAGTAACTTTAGCCAATGTTTTATATCTAATTCTATAACCTTAAAGTAACATCAGGCAATGTTACATATCTAATTCTATATCCATAAAGTAACTTTAGCCAATGTTTCCTATCTAATTCTATACCCTTTAAGTAACTTTAGCCAATGTTTCAAATCTAATTCTATAACCTTAAAGTAACATCAGGCAATGTTTCATATCTAATTCTATATCCATAAAGTAACTTTAGCCAATGTTTCCTATCTAATTCTATACCCTTTAAGTAACTTTAGCCAATGTTTCAAATCTAATTCTATAACCTTAAAGTAACTTTAGCCAATGTTTTATATCTAATTCTATACCCTTTAAGTAACTTTAGCCAATGTTTCAAATTTAATTCTACAACCTTAAAGTAACTTTAGCCAATGTTTCATGTCTCCTGCTATAACCTTAAAGGAACTTTAGCCAATGTTTCATATCTAATTCTATAACCTTAAAGTAACTTTAGCCAATGTTTCACATCTAATTCTATACCCTTAAAGTAACTTTAGCCAATGTTTTATATCTAATTCTATAACCTTAAAGTAACATCAGGCAATGTTACATATCTAATTCTATATCCATAAAGTAACTTTAGCCAATGTTTCCTATCTAATTCTATACCCTTTAAGTAACTTTAGCCAATGTTTCAAATCTAATTCTATAACCTTAAAGTAACATCAGGCAATGTTTCATATCTAATTCTATATCCATAAAGTAACTTTAGCCAATGTTTCCTATCTAATTCTATACCCTTTAAGTAACTTTAGCCAATGTTTCAAATCTAATTCTATAACCTTAAAGTAACTTTAGCCAATGTTTTATATCTAATTCTATACCCTTTAAGTAACTTTAGCCAATGTTTCAAATTTAATTCTACAACCTTAAAGTAACTTTAGCCAATGTTTCATGTCTCCTGCTATAACCTTAAAGTAACTTTAGCCAATGTTTCATGTCTAATTCTATACCCTTAAATTCACTTTAGCCAATGTTTCCTATCTAATTCTATACCCTTTAAGTAACTTTAGCCAATGTTTCCTATCTAATTCTATACCCTTTAAGTAACTTTAGCCAATGTTTCAAATCTAATTCTATAACCTTAAAGTAACATCAGGCAATGTTTCAAATCTAATTCTATATCCATAAAGTAACTTTAGCCAATGTTTTATATCTAATTCTATAACCTTAAAGTAACATCAGGCAATGTTTCATATCTAATTCTATATCCATAAAGTAACTTTAGCCAATGTTTCCTATCTAATTCTATATCCTTTAAGTAACTTTAGCCAATGTTTCAAATCTAATTCTACAACCTTAAAGTAACTTTAGCCAATGTTTCATGTCTCCTGCTATAACCTTAAAGTAACTTTAGCCAATGTTTCCTATCTAATTCTATATCCTTTAAGTAACTTTAGCCAATGTTTCCTATCTAATTCTATACCCTTTAAGTAACTTTAGCCAATGTTTCAAATCTAATTCTATAACGTTAAAGTAACATCAGGCAATGTTTCATATCTAATTCTATATCCATAAAGTAACTTTAGCCAATGTTTTATGTCTAATTCTATAACCTTAAAGTAACATCAGGCAATGTTTCATATCTAATTCTATATCCATAAAGTAACTTTAGCCAATGTTTCCTATCTAATTCTATACCCTTTAAGTAACTTTAGCCAATGTTTCACATCTAATTCTATACCCTTAAAGTAACTTTAGCCAATGTTTCACATCTAATTCTATACCCTTAAAGTAACTTTAGCCAATGTTTCATATCTAATTCTATAACCTTAAAGTAACTTTAGCCAATGTTTCATATCTACTTCTATAACCTCAAAGTAACTTTAGCCAATGTTTCAAATCTAATTCTATAACCTCAAAGTAACTTTAGCCAATGTTTCGCTTTTCACTTTCTTGTATAATTTAATAACATTCTCATTTTACTTGTGTGTTTGATTACAAATTTTCACCACCGAAGTTAACATTGAAAATATAATCCGTAACGTAGAGACCTAATGAATTATTTGATTGGACACACCCTCTGTTGTAGATTGCATTTTCCTTCGCCTGGTCAAGGCTCACTAGCACAGATCTGGGTCAACAACACAGACTGTATAAAAATGGAGTTTTTGTAATATGTAAGTGACTTCTTATCAGTAGAGTTTTGTTTCTTTACTGTAACTTTGTTGTCTTGTCTTCTTTTTCTCCAAGTTGATCTGTTGTTCCTTTCTCTTAATGTTTTAGTGACTTATTTTGTAACTGTTCTGTTACACAAATAATGTAAGCAAGGCCAGTATTTCCGACACATATTTACGGTAGTGTCGGATTTCTTTTTAACTTTACTCACACAAACCTGTGATATATAATCATATATATGTATATATATTTACTCCTGATTTACTTGATAAAGGTTCAACAGATCAGTAAGACGTTGCTTGTGACACGTAAAATAACTTTTATCATCAAACAAACTTTAAAATAAATCTTCATAACGGAATCAAAACTGATACACACAAAACAGCACGTTTATCTCGTGCTATGAACGTTCTTACCTTTCACGACAAGGAGAAGAGTCAGTAACGCCTTTAGTCTATTCCAGGTATCCATTCTTACTGGAGAAACAGGTATAGAACACGACTATTACATCGTCAGTGGTCCTTAGAGCACGGCTGGATGCACTTGTTGTCTGTATCGTTTAGTCAGTCAGCCTCAACTAACTTGCTTCGCCCGGTGCTCTGCAGAATAGACGACTATCAGGGTATGCAAGTAGCGCCATCCAACGTTTTAGCCAATCAGCGCTTTTACTAGCCTACGATTACGAGGTATGCTGGCTTGCTCTAGGTAAGTAAGCACCTGATAAACCAGCTTAATCACTTTTAACCTTTTGTTTTTAATTAGTCAGCTCAGATTCTATTATTACAGAAACTTACAGAAATATGTTTTGCTAAATCAGAACAGCCGTATTTAATACTTTCAGAATAACAGGTTGTCGATACATAATAATATGTGTTCAAGACAGAGTTAACATTTCAATATTCGAGACAAAGTTAACAATTCAATGTTAAAGACAAGGTTAACAATTCAATATTCAACACAAAGTTAACAATTCAATGTTGAAGACAAGGTTAACAATTCAATGTAAGAGACAAGGTTAACAATTCACTGTTAGAAACAAGGTTAACAATTCAATGTAAGAGACAAGGTTAGCAATTCAATGTTAGAGACAAGGTTAACAAGGTGAGATAGACAAGATTACAATTCACTGATATAGACAAGGCTAACGATTTACTGATATAGACAAAGATATTACTTTACTGATATAGACAAGGCTAACGATTTACTGATATAGACAAGGATATTAATTTACTGATATAGACAAGGATATTAATTTACTGATATAGACGAGGCTAACGATTTGCTGATATAAATAAGACTAATAATTCACTGATGTACATAAGGCTAGTAATTGACTGATATAGATAAGGCTAATAATTCACCGATATAGATGAGGCTAATAATTCACTGATATAGATGAGGCTAATAATTCACTGATATAGATAAGGCTAACAATTTACTGATATAGATAAAGCTAATAATTCACTGATATAGATAAAGCTAACAATTTACTGATATAGATAAAGCTAATAATTCACTGATATAGATAAGGCTAGTAATTCACTAATATAGATAAAGCTAGTAATTCACTGATATAGATAAGGCTAGTAATTCACTGATATAGATAAGGCTAATAATTCACTGATATAGATGAGGTTAATAATTCACTGATATAGATGAGGTTAATAATTCACTGATATAGATAAGGCTAGTGATTTACTGATATAGATAAGGCTAGTAATTCACTGATATAGATAAGGCTAGTAATTCACTGATATAGATAAGGTTAGTAATTCACTGATATAGATAAAGCTAACAATTCACTGATATAGATAAGGCTAGTAATTCACTGATATAGATAAAGCTAACAATTCACTGATATAGATAAAGCTAGTTATTCACTGATATAGATAAGGCTAGTAATTCACTGATATAGATAAGGCTAGTAATTCACTGATATAGATAAGGCTAGTAATTCACTGATATAGATAAAGCTAGTAATTCACTGATATAGATAAGGCTAGTAATTCACTGATATAGATAAGGCTAACAATTCACTGATATAGATAAGGCTAGTAATTCACTGATATAGATAAAGCTAGTTATTCACTGATATAGATAAGGCTAGTAATTCACTGATATAGATAAAGCTAGTAATTCACTGATATAGATAAAGCTAGTAATTCACTGATATAGATAAGGCTAGTAATTCACTGATATAGATAAAGCTAACAATTCACTGATATAGATAAGGCTAGTAATTCACTGATATAGATAAAGCTAGTTATTCACTGATATAGATAAGACTAGTAATTCACTGATATAGATAAAGCTAGTAATTCACTGATATAGATAAGGCTAGTAATTCACTAATATAGATAAAGCTAGTAATTCACTGATATAGATAAGGCTAATAATTCACTGATATAGATAAGGCTAATAATTCACTGATATAGATAAGGTTAGTAATTCACTGATATAGATAAGGCTAATAATTTACTGATATAGATAAAGCTAATAACTCACTGACATGGATAAGGCTAGTAATTCACTGATAAGGTTAATAATTCACTGATATAGATGAGGTTAATAATTCACTGATATAGATAAGGCTAGTGATTCACTGATATAGATAAGGCTAGTAATTCACTGATATAGATAAGGCTAGTAATTCACTGATATAGATAAAGCTAGTAATTCACTGATATAGATAAGGCTAGTAATTCACTAATATAGATAAAGCTAGTAATTCACTGATATAGATAAGGTTAATAATTCACTGATATAGATGAGGTTAATAATTCACTGATATAGATAAGGCTAATAATTCACTGATATAGATAAGGCTAGTAATTCACTGATATAGATAAGGCTAGTAATTCACTGATATAGATAAGGCTAGTAATTCACTGATATAGATAAAGCTAACAATTCACTGATATAGATAAGGCTAGTAATTCACTGATATAGATAAAGCTAACAATTCACTGATATAGATAAAGCTAGTTATTCACTGATATAGATAAGGCTAGTAATTCACTGATATAAATAAGGCCAGTAATTCACTGATATAGATAAAGCTAGTAATTCACTGATATAGATAAGGCTAGTAATTCACTGATATAGATAAGGCTAACAATTCACTGATATAGATAAGGCTAGTAATTCACTGATATAGATAAAGCTAGTTATTCACTGATATAGATAAGGCTAGTAATTCACTGATATAGATAAAGCTAGTAATTCACTGATATAGATAAAGCTAGTAATTCACTGATATAGATAAGGCTAGTAATTCACTGATATAGATAAAGCTAACAATTCACTGATATAGATAAGGCTAGTAATTCACTGATATAGATAAAGCTAGTTATTCACTGATATAGATAAGACTAGTAATTCACTGATATAGATAAAGCTAGTAATTCACTGATATAGATAAGACTAGTAATTCACTGATATAGATAAAGCTAGTAATTCACTGATATAGATAAGGCTAATAATTTACTGATATAGATAAAGCTAATAACTCACTGACATGGATAAGGCTAGTAATTCACTGATATAGATAAGGCTAGTAATTCACTGATATAGATAAAGCTAACAATTTACTGATATAGATAAGGCTAGTAATTCACTGATATAGATAAAGCTAACAATTTACTGATATGGATAAGGCTAGTAATTCACTGATATAGATAAGGCTAGTAATTCACTGATATAGATAAGGCTAGTAATTCACTGATATAGATAAGGCTAATAATTCACTGATATGGATAAAGCTAACAATTTACTGATATGGATGAGCGTGCGCTTTTGGATACCGTCAAAAGTCTTCACAGATGAACGTAACTACATGACTTCCATTATAGAATATCATAACCAAGGTATACTTTTAAAATTCTGCTCGACTATTTCTTTCTGTTTGGACATGAAAGCAGAAATTCTTCCTTTACTTAGAAGCCTTCTCTGTCAGTTTACCTTCGCCTTCATTAACCTCAGAGATGCATTTAGTACGGTCACAAAACCGGGTGCTGAAGTGTATTCTGTACTGTCTGGTTTCTTTTAACTTGCTTATGAGACTAATTGAAAAATATAGGAACAAAGATCCCTTGTAATACATTGTAGATTAAAACTAACATGTATCCCAACAGAACCTCTCTCCAGAATAAAGTGAAAGTAAATACGTAAATTCTTTTCTGCCCAATATGCTCTGATAATGACAGCCCCAATAACTTAATAACCCCACGTATGTTTACAAACAAAGACTCCAAAGGACAGAGACTACAGGTACCAGACTATCATCATCAAACAAATCCCGGCTCTATTAACAATGTGGAAAAAAACATTCTACCAAATCTTTTGTTTAAATTTTATTTTGCTAAACACACATTTTATGGCAATCTATATAAATATGTATATCTTTATGTGGTGTAGAGGTTTATGTCATACTAGGGACGTATGTGATATTTATCATTGTACTATCTTTCATCTATCAGTTTCTGTTGCTTTCAGTACGTTAAATAACATTACGTCACATTCTTACTCTCTGACTTTTTATTGTGTTAACTATCCCACCATATCATCAACCCACCTGTACTTTGTTTATTAATGTTTTGAGTTCCATAACAACACGTAGTTTTTAAACATTATAGCATCTATATTTTGATCGGTAGGTAATCTCACAACAAGCTGTTTTAGCTGTGACGTTTATGTTTTATACATTTTGAACAAAATTAACGAGAGCTATCTGTGCTAGCCATCCCTAATTTAGCAGTGTAAGACTATACGGAAGGCAGCTAGTCATCACCACCCGCCGCCAACTGTTGGGCTACTCTTTTACCAGCGAATAGTGGGATTGACCGTCACATTGTAACACCCACACGGCTGAAAGGGCAAGCATGTTTGGTGCGACAGTTATTCGACTCTCAGATTACGAGTCGAAAGCCTTAACCCACCTGGCCTGGCCGGGCCTTAAATATTATAGCATCTATATGTTTTAATCTTTAAGTCTTAGTTTTAATCGTACTCTTAAATTGTGTAAATCGATCATAATTATAGTCTTCCTTTTCATACCTTTAAGACTATAAAAGTATCCTTCAGAGCTTGTTCTATCATGCTGGAAGGTTAAACCTTATGTCTGTTAATACCTTTAACATCAAATAACGAATATTAAAACCACTCAATCTGAAATGACATGGTTAAACGGACAACAACACAATATTGTTTTCACTTTCGAAATTTACAGAGATTTGGCACAATAAAATTAGCTACCCTCACAGAGATTTAGCACAATACAATAAGTTAAATTTACAGAGATTTGGCACTATAAAATTAGTTACACTCACAAAGATTTAGCACATTACAATAAGTTAAATTTACAGAGATTTGGCACTATATAATTAGTTACACTCACAAAGATTTAGTACAGTACAATAAGTTAAATTTACAGAAATTTGGCACAATAAAATTAGCTACACTCACAGAGATTTAGCACAATACAATAAGTTAAATTTACAGAAATTTGGCCCAATTAAATAAGGTAAATTTACATAGCTTTGGCACAATATAATATGCTATATTTCAAGTATGAAATTAATTATATATTGAGGCAATCAAAGGTACTATTAAACTTTTAAAGAAAGAAGTAATTATTAAAATTTGTGTTCTCAGAAAAACATACAAACCTAATAGGAAAATTACTCCTTGAGTTCAGATGCACAGAATTGTTATTAACCTTACTTGAAGCAAAGAGGCTTTCTGGTGCTTAACAGGAAGGCGTGGTTGTCGTGCTAGTATTTATGTATCCATCGATTTCGTGTTGTGCACTATCGCGTTGTTATATAAACCCCAGTCTGATGTTAGGTAAACCAAGTTTTGCTGTCAAATAACAGCATTCATCCATTTCTTATGCAATGACCTCACATGAAATACGTACGACTGTTTGTACATTGGTTATTATCAGACATAATATCATTGGTTACAACTATGTGCGTTTGTTTATTTGTTCCCGCTCATTTACTCGTTTGTGTCGTTAATACTGGATTTCTTATATTTTAATAACTGCTGTCAACAGGCCGAAATACACGTTCCGGAACTTGTTTGTTTATGAATAACAAAGAGAATCGTTCTTAAAATTTATTCTGATGGTAAAAATCCATTGTTAAGGGGCTATCATAAACTATGTCCTCCATTTATGACATGAATTGGTGATTATGTGACAGCATTCGTTTTTAAGAAGACTAGACGGTGTTGGAATAATATTCTATTATCCAAAAGACGTGGCATTGTTGTGATAACACTTCTTTTGAAGAAGACAAGGTATTGTTGTGATGATGTTCCTTTTCAGATAGAAGAAACATTGGGCCATTATTATGATAATGAACGTGTTGTAATACCGTTCTTTTCCAAAAGGAGGTTCATTGTTATGATAATAAACGTGTTGTAATACCGTTCTTTTCCAAAAAGAGGTGTCATTGTTGAGATAATGAACGTGTTGTAATACCGTTCTTTTCCAAAAGGAGGTGTCATTGTTATGATAATGAACGTGTTGTAATACCGTTCTTTTCCAAAAGGAGGTGTCATTGTTGTGATAATGAAGTGTTGTAATACCGTTCTTTTCCAAAATGAGGTGTCATTGTTATGATAATGAACGTGTTGTAATACCGTTCTTTTCCAAAAGGAGGTGTCATTGTTATGATAATGAGCGTGTTGTAAAACCGTTCTTTTCCAAAAGGAGGTGTCATTGTTATAATAATGAACGTGTTGTAAAACCGTTCCTTTCCAAAAGGAGGTGTCATTGTTGTGATCAAGAACTGGGATAGGTAGCGGATTTATTTCCTCTTTCTAGCTGACATCAAAGAACCCACAAATTCTGGTTAACAGTTCTAGTTGTTTGCAATATTAAGCACAAAGCTAATATTACCTATCACGATTATCAAAACCTGGTTTATAGCAAACTTTCCGCTGTGCCATTCGGTTGTATACTTTTTCCAATTTCTTCTTAGTTATTTTATAAACTCACAATTAAGTGATATTCAATGATCAAATATTACCACATCAAGGGCCCCAAAATTACCCATTTGCCCCACCACAGCAACGAGACGTTAAATCGTCCGTGGTTTTGTTAATTTTCCTTTTAAATAAGACCAGTGTTTATTTTGTTGGAATTCATTTTCATGATAGTTGCTGTATTCAGTATTTTGTTATAAATTTTCTCACACTGTTTATCTTTTACGAATGAAAATTGTGTATAATAATTACAATGGGTACGTGTCTTACCACTGTCGACCCCCAGGGGTACAGCGACATGTCTGCTGACTTATAACGATAAAAACCGTGTTTCAATGCCCGTGGTGGGCAAAGTACGTATGGCCCTTTACGTAGCTCTGTGGTTTGAATTTAGAGCAAAGAGGGCTATCTGTGCTAGCCGTCCCTAAATTAGCAGTGTAAACAAAGAGGAAAGGTAGCTAATCATCACTACCCACCGCCAACTCTTGGGCTACTCTTTTAACAACGAATAGTGGGATTGATCATTTTATTATAACACCCCCACGGCTGAAAGGGCGAGCATGTATGGTGTGACGGAATTCGAACCTGCCGCCCTTGGATTACGAGTCAAGTGCCTTAACCACTTGGCCATGACGGGTTCGTAGCTCTGTGCTTAACTCAACAACTCAGCTTTACCAACTGATCCTGTATGTCTGTATTAACTGTTACCCTAAAAAACCAAGGTGATAAATTCGTTATTCCAATTTGCCCAAAGTTTTTATTGAATGAAATGAAAAGACAAGGCCCTTACAATAAGAAGTTTCATGGTGACATGTGTCTATAGTTTTATTAAGTACATTAATAAGAACACCGAAAATCAAAACAGATCCTAAGAACGTTTTGTAAGATAGAATTCTTTTTTAGATCTGATCAGTATTTATAAATGTTAATATTTTTTTAAATGATTAATTTAGTGTTTTTAAGATAGTATAGTCTAAAAGTAATATAATTATTGACACTTATTGACTGATCAACTTGTAACGTTTAGTGTTTGATGGTTGGTCAACTTGTAATGTTTAACGTTCTATGATTGGATAACTGGTAATGATTAACGCTTGATAATTGGTCAGCTGATGATGATTAAATATTTCTATAATTTACGCTGCATTACTGAATTGTAGAAAGTTCGAATTACGTTTAAATAAGCTTTTCTTTATTTACTTTTGTTAAAGCTAAGATTAAATCATGTAATTTGACAATCCACACACATTTTGTACAACAATTAGTTATTATTTTGGACTAATTTTAGGTGCAACAGAGAAGTCGATTTGAAATCCCTGTAGGCTCGACGTTCGTTGAGTGATATATACTTATCTTAGCACTGAAGGCAAAACGTTGTCCCATGTATTTGCAGAAAAATGAAACTTCAAACCAAATAAAATAGAGACTGAGCATTAATTATACAGTAAACCTGATATAATTACAATGCCCTCCATCCTCAGTGGCTCAGCGAAAACTCTGAAAGTTTAGGAAATTAACAACTATAATGCGATACCACTAATGAGTAACATAGATATCTCACTGTCTACTTTAAACTTTGACAACAACCTGTCTTAAACAACACTATGTACTATCCAATAAAATACAGCAGGTGGGGTCGTCTTGAGTTTGTTGTTTCATTTTATTCGAATTTTTAAAAAATGACACGAAATTTCGAAGAAATGTATTGATTAAAAGCTGGATGAGAAATTTGGTTAACGTTTCCGGATTGCATATCAAGATATTGAGGGTCTGCGTTCCGTTACTATAAAACTCTCGTATCGTGACAAAGTGGGCGTTATAAAAGTTACATTAGACAGGCAGACAAGAACAACGAAAGAGTTGGCGGAGGGTGCTCTTCACAAGTTGGTTCAATCTTATATATCAGCCCGGAATAAGACCGATTTTAAGCAAAATCTTGGCAACAATTCTGAACAAATGGTATTATCAGTATGCAACAATTCAAGTATGTATGTGTATATCAGTATGCAACAGTTCAAGTATGTGTGTGTATATCAGTGTGCAACAGTTCAAGTATGTGTGTGTATATCAGTGTGCAACAGTTCAAGTATGTGTGTATATATCAGTGTACAACAGTTCAAGTATGTGTGTGTATATCAGTGTACAACAGTTCAAGTATGTGTGTGTATATCAGTATGCAACAGTTCAAGTATGTGTGTGTATATCAGTGTGCAACAGTTCAAGTATGTGTGTGTATATCAGTATGCAACAGTTTAAGTCTATGTGTGTGTATATCAGTATGCAACAGTTCAAGTATGTGTGTGTATATCAGTGTACAAGAGTTCAAGTATGTGTGTGTGTATATCAGTATGCAACAGTTCAAGTATGTGTGTGTATATCAGTATGCAACAGTTCAAGTCTATGTGTGTGTATATCAGTATGCAACAGTTCAAGTATGTGTGTGTATATCAGTATGCAACAGTTCAAGTATGTGTGTGTATATCAGTATGCAACAGTTCAAGTCTATGTGTGTGTGTATATCAGTATGCAACAGTTCAAGTCTATGTGTGTGTGTATATCAGTGTGTAACAGTTCAAGTATATGTGTGTATATCAGTATGCAACAGTTCAAGTATGTGTGTGTATATCAGTGTACAAGAGTTCAAGTATGTGTGTGTGTATATCAGTGTACAACAGTTCAAGTATGTGTGTGTATATCAGTGTACAACAGTTCAAGTATGTGTGTGTATATCAGTATGCAACAGTTCAAGTATGTGTGTGTATATCAGTATGCAACAGTTCAAGTGTGTGTGTGTATATCAGTATGCAACAGTTCAAGTATGTGTGTGTATATCAGTGTGCAACAGTTTAAGTCTATGTGTGTGTATATCAGTATGCAACAGTTCAAGTATGTGTGTGTATATCAGTATGCAACAGTTCAAGTATGTGTGTGTATATCAGTGTGCAACAGTTCAAGTATGTGTGTGTGTATATCAGTATGCAACAGTTTAAGTCTATGTGTGTGTATATCAGTATGCAACAGTTCAAGTATGTGTGTGTATATCAGTGTGCAACAGTTCAAGTATGTGTGTATGTATATCAGTGTGCAACAGTTCAAGTATGTGTGTGTATATCAGTGTACAAGAGTTCAAGTATGTGTGTGTGTATATCAGTGTGCAACAGTTCAAGTCTATGTATGTGTATATCAGTATACAACAGTTCAAGTATGTATGTGTATATCAGTGTGCAACAGTTCAAGTATGTGTATGTGTGTATATCAGTAAAGTACTTATTTCCCTACAATAAACCATGGTAACTGTAAGGTAAAACAACCGCCCAAAAATACGACTGTTCTACAATAGAATAAATACCATAAAATACAACCTCTTCAATGTAAAATAACTACATGATAATACAGTCGCTCAAATATAACCTACTTTCTAAAATTACGTATGTTTTGTATTTACCCGAAAATATGGTCACTGGAGAATGAGATAATTGCCCGAAACTTTTCTGAATTTAAAATGCCGTCATTATATTGAAAAACAAGTACCCGAAAATATAACTTCTGAGTATGAAGAAAGTGTCTGAATATTAAGTAACTACTTGAAGATACAACTACTGAAATTCCAGAACTGTACTTGAACTAAAGTAACTACTGATACTGGGATTTCAGTAGTCGTACCTTCAAGTAGTTACTTTACTGATACTGGGATTTCGGTAGTTGTACCTTCAAGTAGTTACTTTACTGATACTGGGATTTCAGTAGTTGTACCTTCAAGTAGTTACTTTACTGATACTGGAATTTCACTAGTTGTACCTTCAAGTAGTTACTTTACTGATACTGGGATTTCACTAGTTGTACATTCAAGTAGTTACTTTACTGATACTGGGATTTCAGTGGTTGTACATTCAAGTAGTTACTTTACTGATATTGGGATTTCAGTGGTTGTACCTTCAAGTAGTTACTTTACTGATACTGGGATTTCAGTAGTTGTACCTTCAAGTAGTTACTTTACTGATACTGGGATTTCAGTGGTTGTACCTTCAAGTAGTTACTTTACTGATACTGGGATTTCAGTAGTCGTACCTTCAAGTAGTTACTTTACTGATACTGGGATTTCACTAGTTGTACCTTCAAGTAGTTACTTTACTGATACTGGGATTTCACTAGTTGTACCTTCAAGTAGTTACTTTACTGATACTGGGATTTCACTAGTTGTACCTTCAAGTAGTTACTTTACTGATACTGGAATTTAAATAGTTGTACCTTCAAGTAGTTACTTTACTGATACTGGGATTTCAGTAGTTGTACCTTCAAGTAGTTACTTTACTGATACTGGGATTTCGGTAGTTGTACCTTCAAGTAGTTACTTTACTGATACTGGGATTTCAGTAGTTGTACCTTCAAGTAGTTACTTTACTGATATTGGGATTTCAATAGTTGTACCTTCAAGTAGTTACTTTACTGATACTGGGATTTCAATAGTTGTACCTTCAAGTAGTTACTTTACTGATACTGGGATTTCAGTAGTTGTACCTTCAAGTAGTTACTTTACTGATACTGGGATTTCAGTAGTTGTACCTTCAAGTAGTTACTTACTGATACTGGGATTTCAGTAGTTGTACCTTCAAGTAGTTACTTTACTGATACTGGGATTTCAGTAGTTGTACCTTCAAGTAGTTACTTTACTGATACTGGGATTTCAGTAGTTGTACCTTCAAGTAGTTACTTTACTGATACTGGGATTTCAATAGTTGTACCTTCAAGTAGTTACTTTACTGATACTAGGATTTCAGTAGTTGTACCTTCAAGTAGTTACTTTACTGATACTGGGATTTCGGTAGGTGTACCTTCAAGTAGTTACTTTACTGATACTGGGATTTCAGTAGTTGTACCTTCAAGTAGTTACTTTACTGATACTGGGATTTCAGTAGTTGTACCTTCAAGTAGTTACTTTACTGATACTGGGATTTCAGTAGGTGTACCTTCAAGTAGTTACTTTACTGATACTGGGATTTCAGTAGGTGTACCTTCAAGTAGTTACTTTACTGATACTGGGATTTCAGTAGTTGTACCTTCAAGTAGTTACTTTGATGTTAAATATCATTGTTGTATTAACACTTAACTGTTTAACATCAACATTTCAATAATTGTTATTGATCGTCATTTAAACTGAAAACAAGATGAAAACTATTGAAAACTTCGATTTTTTTCTCAACATGTATGAACTTTATCAAGTATTAATAAACATTAAATAGTAATAATAAACATTACCAAGTAATAATAAAAAAGTAGTAATAAACATTACCAAGTAAGAATAAACATTATCAAGTATTAAGAAACATTAACATGTAATAATAAACATTACCAAGTAGTAATAAACATTATCAAATACTAATAAACATTACCAAATAGTAATAAACATCACCAAGAAGTAATAAACATTACCAAGCAGTAATAAACATTATCAAGTAATCACAAACATTACCAAGTAGTAGTAAAAATTGCCAAATAGAAAGATTCCATTTAAAATATTTGAAAAAAACACGTTTAAAATATAAAACTTATTGTGACACTCTCTATTTTATTGTACAAACTTGGATACCAATGTATATTATGTATTTCATCTTTAAATACCAATGTACACTATGTCTCTCACCTTTAAATACCAACGTACACTATGTCTTTGATCCTTATATACCAATGTACAATGTGTCTTTCATCTTTACATACCAATGTTTACTATGTCTTTACCTTTAAATATCAATGTTCACTATGTCTCTCACCTGTAGATTCCAATGTACATTATGTCTTTCATTTATAGATAACAATGTTTATTACGTCTTTTACCTTTAGATTCCAATGCACATTTTGTCTTTCATTTATAGATAACAATGTTTATTACGTCTTTTACCTTTAGATTCAATTGTACACTGTGTCTCTCACATTTAGATACCAATGTACACTTTGCTTTTGATCCTTAGATATCAATGAACACTATTTCTTTCATCTTTATATACCAATGTACACTATGTTTTTCATCTTTAAATACCAATATACACTATGTTTTTCATCTTTAAATACCAATATACACTATGTTTTTCATCTTTAAATACCAATATACACTGTTTTTCACCTTTAGATTCCAATGTACACCATGTCTCTTACCTTTAGATACCAATATACACTATGTTTTTCATCTTTAAATACCAATATACACTATGTTTTTCACCTTTAGATTCCAATGTACACTATGTTTTTCATCTTTAAATACCAATGTACACTATGTTTTTCATCTTTAAATACCAATATACACTATGTTTTTCATCTTTAAATACCAATATACACTATGTTTTTCATCTTTAAATACCAATATACACTGTTTTTCACCTTTAGATTCCAATGTACACCATGTCTCTTACCTTTAGATACCAATATACACTATGTTTTTCATCTTTAAATACCAATGTACACTATGTTTTTCACCTTTAGATTCCAATGTACACCATGTCTCTCACCTTTAGATACCAATGTACACTATGTCTTTCATCTTTAGATATCAATGTACACTACGTCTCTCACCTTTAAATACCAAGGTACACTATGTCTCTCACATTTAGATTCGAATGTACACTATGTCTCTCACCTTTAGATACCAATGTACACTATGTATTAACCATTAGATACCAATGTACACTATTTCTCATTTTTGAATACCAATGTACACTTTGTTTTTACCTTTAGATACCAATGTACACTATGTCTTTTACCTTTAGCCTCGAATGTACACCATGTCTCTCATCTTTAGATACCAATGTTCACTATGTCTTTACCTTTAGATATAATTGTACACTATTTTTTTCATCTTCAGATTCGAATGTACACTCTGTTTTTCATTACATAGATCCCAATGTACACTATGTCTTTCATCTTTAGATACCAATGTTTACTATGTCTTTCGTTTTTAGATACAAATGTACACTATGTTATTAACCCCTCTTGTGATAGAGAGAGACAGAGAAATCATATGTTATAGTTCGCTCTTTGTTTTATGTGCACATGAATGAATATACCGAGATACACGTGTATTTTTTTTGCTATATATTTGTTTTTTGTTTGTTTGTTTTGGAATTTCGCACATAGCTACTCGAGGGCTATCTGTGCTCGCCGTCCCTAATTTAGCCAATTCTTTGGCTACTATTTTACCAAGAATAGTGGGAATGACCGTCACATTATACTTCCCCTCGGCTGGGAGGCTTGAACCCGCGACCCTCGGATTGCGAGTCGCACGCTTTACGCGCTCGACCATGCCAGGCCACTTGCTATATATATAAAGAGAAATGACAAAAATACGTTTTATATTTACCGACACGCTATGTAAGAGCCAGATATGAAAACATTTTATCAATCTTTACCAATGTGATATTGACGTTTAGACATATTCTTTCAAAGACATTTTAATACTTGTTGGTTTATCCTACATTGTTGTCACTCATGTTTAAACCTATTGTTACAACTAATTTTATGGTTTTATTTGCTGGTTGACGCTTGAAATAAAAAACACAATTGAGAATTAATTATTTGGAATGAACAGAATTTTAAATACAAACATTTTTTTCACTTCGTACTGAGCTTTTATCATAAGTTTTATTTCAATAATACTGTTTCAGGGAGACTTCTGCAGAATGTTGTGATCTATTGTAATGGCTTTAGAATTCGTGGAAATTAATTTACTTAAATTGGCTAGGTTGCTACAAATCTTTAAAATTCGCCATACATGACGGTATGAATGTTACAATACATTCACAAACCGTTATGGTTGATATATATGATGTCATACAATTGGAATAAACGACAACATTGCGAAGATTGTTGAAACCACTATAATTATTGTTTATTTTCGGGTAACAAAAATGAAAATTATCTTCAAAATGAAATGTATCCAGAGAAGAATTCAGAAGGGTTCACTAGGGTGTCTGTCCACTCTCTTGATATTATAGTGGATTGGCTCGCATCCGCCTTAAATCCATCACCCATCACTAGTAATATTTACAATCCTTCCACCCCCGGTACATAAAATGAAACCAATAATTCCATTTGTTTCTTCCCTTACGATCTTCCTTGCTTAATTATTACATTTGTTTCTTCCCTTACGATCTTCCTTACTTAATTATTACATTTGTTTCTTTCCTTATGATCTTCCTTACTTAATTATTTCAATTGTTTATTTGTTTTTTGTGATCTTCCTTACTTAATTTTTTCAATTATTTCTCTATTTGTGAGCTTCCTTACTTAATTATTTCATTTGTTTCTCTGCTCGTGATCTTCCTTACCTGGTTATCTCATTTGTTTATTTGTTTTTTTGTGATCTTCCTTACTTAATTATCTCAATTGTTTCTCTATTTGTAAGCTTTCTTACTTAATTATTTCAATTGTTTCTCTATTTGTAAGCTTCCTTACTTAATTATTTCAATTGTTTCTCTGCTCGTGATCTTCCTTACTTAATTATTTCAATTGTTTGTCTCTTCGTGATCTTCCTCACCTGGTTATCTCATTTGTTTGTTTTTTGTGATCTTCCTTACTAAATTATTTCAAATGTTTCTCTGCTCGTTATCTTCCTTACCTGGTTATTTCATTTTTTTGTGATCTTCCTTACTTGATGTTTCTTGTTTATGTCTTTCAAACTCTTTTAAAGTTGGTTAAATAGTCACATTTTCGCTTTCACTATTCAACCAATTTAACTCCGATTCAAATGAATCTATTGTATTCTAGTTTTAAGCGTAAACGGGTTCTGAATCCAGGGATCCAGGACCTATGTTCCGTTGTCGCAACATCGCAATCCTTGAGGTCATTTCTGCGTTATGAGAGTAGCAGTGAAATCCCACTGTTCCATTATTCATATTGCCATAAGAGTCGATGTTAGATGCTAATGACTAGTTCATTGCTCTCTCGTTTATCAGTTGAAGAGAGGCAGCACAGATAAACCTTGTGCATCTTACCCTGACCAAACAAACAAATCTTATCGCAAGATAAGAACTAGTTCGTATAAAATACTTAGTTAGTAGAAAACGGAATAAACCACTCGTTACTTCTGTTCTGGTGTCCAGTAATGTACAATTCTGCCAGTAGCGGTGAAGAAACTCAGGTAATAAACCATTTGATAATTACCGAAACAAAAATATGTGGGTTTTACATTAACAGAATAAGTAAAAATGTAACGTGTAAAAAATCTGACAAACGCTTGAAAATAGAACATGTGATAGGGAGAGCCTACAATAGTTTCGCGTGCTGACTTTTATTACTTTATCGGTTGGAATGCTTAGCCTAAAGAAATTTATTGATTAGTTTCTGGTGTATTACTCCGCCTCCCACCCGAGGTCTTATTACCATCCTGGAGGGAATTAGCTGTACTAGATGGTAGAGGGCTTTGTGTCAGCAGTGGTGTCATTAACTGTCGGAATGCTGACGTTACTTGGTTATGTGAACGAGGGTATATTAACCTTTGTCAGACTTACAAGGAAATATGAAAGTTTGAAGTTTTCTTTTTTCTAAATTCTTATATTTAAATTAAGGATACTCATTAGGCTCAAAGCCAAGGGGAAACATAAAAATCAGTTCCCCACTGTTTTATAATTCAGCCATAGTTCATGCACGACAAAATGCAAATAAGCCTTTTAAAGAGAAGTTTTTATTGGTTCACTCTGTCCTGGCGTTAAATGGAAAGCATTTTATCAAATTATACCTATATTAATATTATAGATAAAATTATATATTCAAACATCTAATCCCGCCCTCTACATTACGACACTCAGTTACACAACCCCTTCCAAACATGTTGTCAGCTTCCGGTCAGTTACCTCTTTCTTTGTGAACCTGACGATGACCGAAGAAGGTCGAAACGTTGTTCGCTCTTCTATTTGAAATATTTTCTCAACCCAAACGAGTCGTTTTTGCATAAAAAAAAACAAAAAAAACGTTATTATCGAATGCTGCCTCAAGACACTAGACACTTGATGGGACCTGCCATAGCCTGGTGGCTAAAACACTCGACCCGCAATATGCGGGTCATCGGATCGAGCCTTATAATCAAACGCGTTTCTCTTTGGGATCGTTGTAGTGTGACGGTCAGTCCCAAAAGTAAGTAGTTCAAGAGTTGGCGGCGGATGACATTGAGTAGTTGCCTTCTCTTTTATCTATCACTTTAAAACCAAGAACGGCTAACATAATAGCTCTTAATCAGCTTTGCACGAAACTCAACAAATGGACAAAATCTAACGCAGGTATGGTTTTTCCAATCAACATTTATATGACACTTAAATAACTAGTTTATGTGCACATCTATATAATTAACATGATTTACAAAACACATCTTTTAACCCCAGTGTCACTTCACTGGAAAACACTGCTGAGAATTTAATATTAAATAATTCTGTTATTCAAACAACTATGTACTCGTCAAGAAGTTTTACTTTTTTCAAAAGTCACTACTGGATTTTCAACTGTTTCCTTGTCACGAAATGTGTTTTTGGATGTTTTATTATAATTATTATATTTAAACGTTTGGTAAAGTCAGTTCTGTTCTCTAAATTATTTGCCATTTCGCTGTTGCTACACGAAAAAACTGTTAATGTGTCGTGTCGAATGTTTATCTAGTGGTTTTACATCACTGGAAAACAGAGCCCTCTAGAAGGACTACGGAAACAGAGCATTCTGGGAAAGCGACAAAAACAATAATAAAGCGAAAGTAAACAAAAACCAAAACCTATTTTCATTCTTCACGTATTCGACAATTCAATTTCTTTAGCGAAAGAAGCTCTGAAGCTATACGCAGTAAAAACAAGGGGAGGTTTAACCAGCCATAGGGGAATACCAATGTAGGCGGCGCTCGTACTGCTGGGAAATTAGTTTTCTTACAACACTCGTCGCAAAGATTGCGAAAACACATAACGCGAAAAGATAAGTGTACTTTTCTAAAGTACTGAAGCAGAATTTAATATTTTATATTAAATATATATATGTACACATACTTATATATCAGTATATTATAATTAATATATAAATATGATCTATATGTTGTTATAATACACTACAATAAAACTGATGGTCGTTTTATTTATTTCTGATGGAAAATAACAGATCACACTTAGCTAGTCTACGGATGTACCTAATAAAACTTCATGTCTCATTAGTGAGTGACGAAACGTTTCATTTGAGCTACTGTGTGCTGTAAGAACATAGATGGTACGTTTCTATGTTTCAACCTAAAAACGTTACAACAGGAAATCTGCACTCTATCCACCAGATGGGATCGAACACTGAACGTTAATGTTGCACAGTTACCGCAGATCCAGGTGATATGGTGATCATTCAAGGACTGCTTTACAACGGTCTAAAGCGTGCAAAAAATACACAGGTAAATATTGCTACACACTATTCTTAATGGATTTCTACAGATAGATGTAATGTGGCTTGTGGATTTGTGATATTACAATGTTAACTGTGAGGTAAAACACACCGAACACTAGTGATCACTTAATAACAAAGCAGTTTATCGAATTATAATTGAAGTAAAGAATGTATTCCGATTTTTAACAGACAGAAAACGGAACACCTATAAATTCAGTTGTTATTAGCTCGTGTGTTACTCTGTGAATTTACAGAAAATCACGTAGCAAAGTGATATGTGTAAAAAAATATTCTTCCGCGGAAAGCAAAATGTACACGTTTTATTTCATTAAATACAGGGTGTTTGCAAAGTCACTGTGCACTTACATATTTATTAATAGACATGTTTCAATACAGAATACAGGAGGTAAATATGAATGACAATTATAAACAATGTTGAAAGTGACCCCCGTTGGTATCAATACAGGCCTGGATCCTTCTTATTTTGTTTCTAAACACTGCTATTAGTTGCTGGCTTGAAATATACTGAATGAATGCTGTTATCGCTGCTTCTAGGTCATCCAGCGTGCGCGGACGATCTCGATAGACTGCAGATTTTGCTGTTCCCCATAAATAAAAGTCTGGTGTATTAAGATCTGGTGAGCGTGGGGGCCACACGTGTTTGGAGATAATGTGGTCTCCAAAACATTTTTTTTAAACCATGAGTAATTGATTTCATCACTTGTCATCTGACCGATGAAGGTGTGAAGAATGTCTGAACAATAGCACTCGCTGTTTATTGTGTTCATAAAGAAGATAGAGCCAACAATTCGACATCTGGCAACCCACACACCAACCTTGAAATCATGTTTCGTGCAAACTGTGAGGATTATCGGAAGACCACAATCTTGAATTTTGTGAATTAACGTAACCCGAGAGATGGAACCATGCTTACTCGGACATAAAGGTCACACATTAGCTCTATTTTGTTCAATAAATCGGTTAAACCATCTGAGATAGCGTATTCGTTTTTCATTATCAGTTACTTCCACTTATTGTACTAGGAAGAGTACAAGAAGAGTACTATGGGAAGAGCTTTAATTTCTTTCTGGGCCTGACATGGCCGAGCGCGTTAAGGCGTGCGCTCGTAATCCGAGGGTTGCAGGTTCGCGCTAAACATGCTCGCCCTCCCAGCCGTGGGGGTGTATAATATGACGGTCAATCCCACTATTCGTTGGTAAAAGAGTAGCCCAAGAGTTGGCGGTGGGTGGTGATGACTAGCTGTCTTCCCTCTAGTCTTACACTGCTAAATTAGGGACGGCTAGCACAGATAGCCCTCGAGTAGCTTTGTGCGAAATTCCAAAACAAACAAACAAACAATTTCTTTCTGACAGCCTTATAAGCAGTTCCAAGACCAATATCATGATGGTGATCTAACATCCGTAATGATTCTGATGGACTCTGCATCTCACTGTCAGAAATATCCAACAGTTTCTCCTCCGATAGTTTTGCTGGCCTTCCACAGCGTTTGGCATCGTCCACTGATTTTGTTTCCTGAAACGTATCAACAAGGTTACGAACTGCATTGTGATGTGGAACAGGTGTATCTGGGAATTGTTCAGCAAATCGCTGTCTCACCACATCTGTGTATCTACCACCTTCTCGGAACACGTGTTCCACGAGCCACGTATCAACAAGGTTTCGAACTGCATTGTGATGTGGAACAGGTGTATCTGGGAATTGTTCAGCAAATCGCTGTCTCACCACATCTGTGTATCTACCACCTTCTCGGAACACGTGTTCCACGAGCCATGCGCGCTCTTCAGTTGTTAAAACCATATTGGGATCAAAATCTGAAATACAATAAAATATGATTACAAAACTGCACAGTGACTTTCCGAACACCTTAAAGCACGATAATTATTTAACGATTTCCCTATAGCTAGTATCTGTAAGAAACTGCGTATAACGAAATTATTTCGGTTATTTAAAACTACGTTGTTTTTTGTTTTGTTTTTTCACTTTCAGAATGAATAACACTTCAGCTTAAAGTGTGAGATATTGGATTCGATCCCTGGTCATAAAACTTTGGATTACCAAAAACATATCAAATGATTTAGACTTCCTCACATCTTCTTTTATACACATATTTCAAATTTTCAAATTTAATTTGTTAATAAAATATTAGCTGATTCTCACAGATAGAGATTTCCTGGAGTTATTCGAGATTGTTCTTCACGTACGGTTTATTAGATTTTAGTTTTGTATGGGTGGTGTAAATGTAAAGTTACGACCAGACGATTTTAGCTGTACGTAAAGTTCGTACCCTATTTAATCAGAAATCTAATCTCCAATTGTTCTTGATGTCTCTTCACATTTGAAGGTCAAATTTCCATAAATAAAACGAGAACATTTAATTTGTTTAAACGCAGATGTCTTGATTTAATCAATGTCACGTTAAATCTCTGCCTCAGGTCACGGCCACATAATATACCCTCTGTTGCTACTGAATAATAGTTCTGTTCAACCGATTAAGCGATTTTCTTCTTCTCTCCACTGAAGCGTGGATTTTGCTGTAGCGAAGAGTTGATGCGGGAAGTCGTACAGAGTGGTTTAAACAGAGAGCAAGTTCTCATCAATGTGTACTGAAAGTGATCACTGACGCAGCAGTATAGGATTGTGGGATAACGCGCGAGGACTGGCCTAAACAAACACGTGCTTAACAGACCAACTTTTTACTTCATTTAATAAAGAAGTTCATTTTTCGGTTCCAGAATCTAATGACCGCTACCACGAGAAAGTTTAGCGAAACCTATAATGACGAATCGCTTCTGATAACTTGTGACTAGGCCCGGCATAGCCAGGTGAATAAGGCACTCGACTCGTAATCCGAGAATCGTTGGTTCGAACCACCATCACACCAAACACACTTGTCCTTTCAGCCGGGGGGACGTTTTAATGTCACTGTTAATCCCACTATTCGTTGGGGGTTCATGGCGATGACTAGCAAGCTGCCTTCCATCTAATCTTACACTGCAAAATTAGGGACGGCTAGCTCAGATAGCCCTCGAGTAGCTTTGCGCGAAATTCAGAATAAACAAACTTATTACTAATTCAAGGACAAGCCTGATACCTGCACGTAAAATGTGCCATGAACAAGCTGATATCTGTATGTGAAATGTGCCATGAACAAGCTGATATCTGTATGTGAAATGTACAATGAACAAGCTTGATATCTGTACGTGAACTGTACAATGAATAAGCTTGATATCTGTACGTGAAATGTGAGATGAACAAGCCTGATATCTGTGCGTGAAATGTACAATGAACAAGCCTGATATCTGTGCGTGAAATGTACAATGAACAAGCCTGATATCTTTTCGTGAAATGTTCAATGAACAAGCCTGATATCTGTGCGTGAAATGTACAATGAACAAGCCTGATATCTTTTCGTGAAATGTTCAATGAACAAGCCTGATATCTGTGCGTGAAATGTACAATGAACAAGACTGATATCTGTTCGTGAACTGTACAATGAACAAGCCTGATATCTGTACGTGAACTGTACAATGAACAAGCCTGTTATCTGTACGTGAAATGTGCGATAAAAGCTTATTTGTGCGAAACTTTAGAATTTTCTAAAAAAAAGAAACGTTCATCTTTTCTTTTCTACTGTCTTAAATTACTGTTAATTTCAAGTTTATTTTAGGTAATTATACTATGAAGCATAATTTATATAAAATAGTATAATTATGTAAATCGGTAGCATAAAGATAACCATTTAATACAATCTGTACTTTAAAAAGTATTAACGTATCCACTCTGTAATATATTAAGTAACGATTAGTGTAACCTTAGCAACGTCCTTCATAACAATTTGAATGATCAATACAATTAGTTCTCCAACAATTTCATCACTGCATGTTTACACGTAAGAAACCAACACATGACACGATGTTAGAACATGATGTAGACTTTGGTTGCTAAGCTAATAAATACAACACAAACAAACGAACCATCATCAGAATGAACGAGAATTTTTACCACAGTTATAAATCATTTTCTAAGCTAGTTTTGACTAGATCAAATTATTTAAATAACTTAGTTTCTGAATGGTTTGGTTTGTTCTGAATTTCGCGCAAAACTACACAAAAATTGTTTACGCTAGCCGTCCCTAATTTTGCAGTGTAAGACTAGAGGGATATTTGTTTTGTTTGCTTTTGAATTTCGCGCAAAGCAACTCGAGGACTATCTTCTCTAGCCGTCCCTAATTTAGCAGTGAAAAACAAGAGGGAAGGCAGCTAGTCATCACCACCCACCGCCAACTCTTTTACCAACTCTTTTTTGGACTACTCTTTTACCAACTAAAAGTAGGATTGACCGCACATTATGACGCCCCCACAGCTGAAAGGGCGAGAATGTTTGATGTGACGGAGATTCAAACTTGCGACCTTCAACCACCTGACCAAACCGGGTCGGTTTCAGAATAAATAATGATATAGTGCATTTAGGTGAGGTGACACTAAATATTTTAAGTTTAAAAAAGACGTAATTTAAAGCTCCATTTGTCCTCGTGATGTCAGAATACATTTTTGGTCGTGTGACTTCATTAAGCTTGTTTCGGTATTGTACTAATTAACCTCGTTTGTCACATAATGATTACCTGAACTGCTTCATTATATTTCTCGTGATGCCAGTATGTGAAGTTATTATATTGCAAAACATCACTCGTCTTAATCAAAAGTGACACAGGTAATCTAATTTGCCTGGTGAATTAACAGTTATCTGTTTTGTGACAAAACACTGTTATGACACTTTTCACTTGACCTTTATATCCAGTATTTAAAATAAATGTATGGGTCCTGTCACCTACATAGTCAGTATTTAAAACCATGTATTAGTTCTGTCACCTACATAGTCAATATTTAGAAACATGGATTGGTGCTGCCACCTATATAATCAGAACTTAAATAAATGTGCTGGTGCTGCCACCTCTCTTGTTTTTAAGTTTAGGAATCATTATTACGTTTATGTTAAAAGTATAATAAAGACATACAACATGTAAGTTTGACACAGTCCATCTCTGGTACTGCGGCAAGTCTACGGATTTTCAACGTTAAAATCAGGGGTTCGATTTCCCTCCGTAAACACAACAGGATTAATGTATGACTTCATAAAAATCATCTTATCACTTTTATTTTTTAAATACTAAGTTTACAGAGATGGTTTAAATTTGTGAATATCAAATATTCAACTGTAAAAGAAAATACTAAACATATTTCTGTGTCACACACCATTTACGAATACAACAAAAACTCTCTCAGTAAGGGCCAGGCATGGCTTAGTGCGTAAGGCGTGAGACTCGTAATCTGAGGGTCGCGGGTTCGAATCTCCATCACACCAAACATGCTTGCCCCCCCCAGCCGTGGGGGCGTTATAATGTGACGGTTAATCCTACTATTCGTTGGTAAAAGAGTAGTCCAAGAGTTGGCGGTGGGTGGTGATGACTATCTGCCTTCCCTCTAGTCTTACACTGCAAAATTAGGGACGGCTAGCACAGATAACCCTCGAGTAGCTTTGTGCGAAATTCCAAAAAACAAACAAACTCTCAGTAAGTATATTGTTGTTTACATTACCTTTCACCTATATGTAATAAAGTTTTGTAGAACAATAGAAATGATTTTACATCCAAAAACATAAACTAGTTTACACTTTATTATTCCTATTTATCCAGAAGTAATTTACACTTTATATATGTGAAAACGGCTCGTCTGGTTTGAAAAAATATTTTACGTAGAAGAGCGAACAACGTTTCGACCTTCTTCGTTTATCTTCAGGTTCACGAAGAAAGAAAGATGTAACTGACCGGAAACTGACCACATGCTTAAAAGAGGTTGTGTAACTGAGTGTCGGAATGTAGATGGCGGTGTTTATGTTTTGTTGTATAAGTCCGTACATTTCTGGTTTAATACAGCATGCCAGTTGGTAGTCTAAGTTCATTTTTTGCGTCTGTAAGTCATGTAGTTCTTTGTATTTCATGTTCAACATGGCTTTTAGTAGTTTTCTCTGTACATTTTGGATAACGTTTGTGTATTTATTAAAATTTTTGATAGTTTTACCATTACAAAATTCGGGATTAGTTGTTCCTTTCTACATTGTTGAATGAAATATACGTCATTTCTTCCAAACCAGCTGTTTTCACACAAATATTTCTCTGCAAGTTGGTTTTCTTGACATCAGTGATTAATCTACACTTTATTATTCCTGTTTATCCAGAGTAATTTACACTTTATTATTCCCATGTGTACAACCAACAAACTGTTTATGTTAATGGTTTCTCAGTGTTAAGAACTCACACCTTTGTAAGTAAACTCCTTCCAAAGAAACTGTGTTCTGAATATCTCTTAACGTATTATCTGCTGAAGATGACCAAAGCAAGTTAACCTGAACAACGTCGGACAGTGAGGATTCCATTCACTATGTGTCCAAGCTGGATGTTGACCTTAGCTTTAAAACTGCTTTCAGGAAGTCCTAAGATGTATGCTGTAGCAGGTGACACTATGAACTGGTCACGGTTTAAAGCTCTGATCTTAAACTAGAACTAATGTGATAGTAGTGGTGTAAAAAACGAAACAAAAAACAGACACTTTTCAACTTGAATTTAACTGGTACATACGGGATATTTTTATGAGGGTTATTATGTTAATATCGGCTTTCCGTTACACATGTTGTTTTTAGCGCCATTAACGTATATCAGCTTTCCAGCTTTATTACACTTAATCGAATTAACACTACATGACAGAGGATATTACACAACTATAAACATATCCAGAGAGAAAGACTTTCCGTTCTACGTCCAACTCCTCGTCAGCTTAAATGTAACCCTAATGACGTTGAAAGGCGTGTATCCATAGCCTGGTGGACGTAGCACAAATAACCCATTGTGTAGTTTGTGTTCAGCAATAAACAAACAGACAAACTAGTTCATATCTTTTGTGTTTGATGACTGCTTTGTTAGAAACTACTGTGTAGTTTCCTTTTAATAACAATGAATTAAATCTATTAATAACAATGAGTTAAATCTATTAATAACAATGAGTTAACTCTAATTTACATGTAGCGTGTCTGATGACTGCTTTATCAGCTCACATTCCACTTCCTTCAGTAATGGCTGACTTCGTTCATGTCCACATACACAAAGTTTTATAAAGTTTATGAAATACCACAGACGTGTGGGTGTTTATGTAATAT
Source organism: Carcinoscorpius rotundicauda (assembly GCA_011833715.1). Taxonomy (NCBI): domain Eukaryota; kingdom Metazoa; phylum Arthropoda; class Merostomata; order Xiphosura; family Limulidae; genus Carcinoscorpius; species Carcinoscorpius rotundicauda. The sequence goes on along the minus strand of CM022400.1, from coordinate 77,141,216 downwards.
AACAGATAATAATTTGTTACGCAGCTTTTCATTGGATATTGATACTTAATAATGTGTTACCTAGCTTCTGATGATGTATTGCTATTGAATGATGTGTCAAACAGTTTCTAATTGAATATTATCACTAAACGATGTGGGGCCTGGCATGGCCTAGCGCGTTAAGGCGTGCGCTTCGTAATCTGAGGGTCGCGGTTTCGCGCCCGAGTGGTGCCAAACATGCTCGCCCTTCCAGCCGTGGGTGCGTTATAATGTGACGGCCAATCCCACTATTCGTTGGTAAAAGAGTAGCCCAAGAGTTGGCGGTGGGTGGTGATGACTAGCTAGCTGCCTTTCCTCTAATCTTACACTGCTAAATGAGAGACGACTAGCACAGATAGCTCTCTCGTACCTTTGGGCGAAATTCAAACACAAACAAACGAATTTTATTAATTGCGAAATGCCAAGTTGTGTGAGTTAACCTTGACTTCTCCGAAGCACAGATAGCCCTCGAGTAGCTTTGTGCGAAATTCCAAAACAAACAGACTTTTCAGACTACCAGTTCTCATTTAAACGTCCTTCCTCTAACTTAAAAAGAGCACACAGCTACACCAGAAACACAAGAAAACACTTGATAGTTTATCGTTAACTACTATTGAAAAAAATCTTTCTAAGGAAATGAAAATTGATAGTTTCAAAGAAGTTGTAATTCATTCACTCAAAAGGAAATCGGTGTGGAATTAAGATATAAATAAAGTAAGTATTCTTATATTCTACTTTTTTTTTCATGACCTACCATCTATGTTTTTAAAACCCAATTAAGTCAGATACATTAAGCTATCAAAATGAACATTTATTTAATCTTTATGAATACTGGATCTGTTTCTAAGTCTGCTCGTTTTAGAAAAGACTAACCTTAAGCTAACTGCTGTCTTTACTGCAGGAAATTGGGACACGGATTTTAACACGACCTGTTACTAACCACACCTACTGGTTAGTAAAACATTAGACAACAGCACAACCTATTACTAACTACACTGACTGGTTACAACAACATTTGACTACAGAACGACATGTTACTAACTACACTGACTGGTTAGTAAAACATTAGACCACAGAACTTCATGTTACTAACTACACTGACTGGTTAGTACAACATTAGACTACAGCACTTCATGTTACTAACCACACTGACTGGTGAGTACAACATTAGACTACAGCACTTCATGTTACTAACTACACTGACTGGTTAGTAAAACATTAGACCACAGAACTTCATGTTACTAACTACACTGACTGGTTAGTACAACATTAGACTACAGCACTTCATGTTACTAACTACACTGACTGGTTAGTAAAACATTAGACCACAGAACTTCATGTTACGAACCATACTGACTGGTTAGTACAACATTAGACCACAGAACTTCATGTTACGAACCATACTGACTGGTTAGTACAACATTAGACTACAGCACTTCATGTTACCAACCACACTTACTGATTAGTAAAACATTAGACAACAGCACGACCTGTTACCAACCACACTGACTGGTTAGTAAAACATTTGACTACAGAACGACATGTTACTAACCACACTGACTGGTTAGTAAAACATTAGACCACAGAACTTCATGTTACTAACTACACTGACTGGTTAGTACAACATTAGACTACAGCACTTCATGTTACTAACCACACTGACTGGTGAGTACAACATTAGACTACAGCACTTCATGTTACTAACTACACTGACTGGTTAGTAAAACATTAGACCACAGAACTTCATGTTACTAACTACACTGACTGGTTAGTACAACATTAGACTACAGCACTTCATGTTACTAACTACACTGACTGGTTAGTAAAACATTAGACCACAGAACTTCATGTTACGAACCATACTGACTGGTTAGTACAACATTAGACCACAGAACTTCATGTTACGAACCATACTGACTGGTTAGTACAACATTAGACTACAGCACTTCATGTTACCAACCACACTTACTGGTTAGTAAAACATTAGACAACAGCACAACCTATTACTAACTAACTACACGACTGGTTACAACAACATTTGACTACAGAACGACATGTTACTAACTACACTGACTGGTTAGTAAAACATTAGACCACAGAACTTCATGTTACTAACTACACTGACTGGTTAGTACAACATTAGACTACAGCACTTCATGTTACTAACCACACTGACTGGTGAGTACAACATTAGACTACAGCACTTCATGTTACTAACTACACTGACTGGTTAGTAAAACATTAGACCACAGAACTTCATGTTACTAACTACACTGACTGGTTAGTACAACATTAGACTACAGCACTTCATGTTACTAACTACACTGACTGGTTAGTAAAACATTAGACCACAGAACTTCATGTTACGAACCATACTGACTGGTTAGTACAACATTAGACCACAGAACTTCATGTTACGAACCATACTGACTGGTTAGTACAACATTAGACTACAGCACTTCATGTTACCAACCACACTTACTGGTTAGTAAAACATTAGACAACAGCACGACCTGTTACCAACCACACTGACTGGTTAGTAAAACATTAGACTACAGAACGACATGTTACTAACTACACTGACTGGTTACTACAACATTAGACTACAGAACGACATGTTACTAACTACACTGACCGGTTACTACAACATTAGACTACAGAACGACATGTTAATAACCACACTGACTGGTTAGTACAACATTAGACTACAGCACTTCATGTTACTAACTACACTGACTGGTTAGTAAAACATTAGACCACAGAACTTCATGTTACGAACCATACTGACTGGTTAGTACAACATTAGACCACAGAACTTCATGTTACGAACCATACTGACTGGTTAGTACAACATTAGACTACAGCACTTCATGTTACCAACCACACTTACTGGTTAGTAAAACATTAGACAACAGCACAACCTATTACTAACTACACTGACTGGTTACAACAACATTTGACTACAGAACGACATGTTACTAACTACACTGACTGGTTAGTAAAACATTAGACCACAGAACTTCATGTTACTAACTACACTGACTGGTTAGTACAACATTAGACTACAGCACTTCATGTTACTAACCACACTGACTGGTGAGTACAACATTAGACTACAGCACTTCATGTTACTAACTACACTGACTGGTTAGTAAAACATAAGCCACAGAACTTCATGTTACTAATACACTGACTGGTTAGTACAACATTAGACTACAGCACTTCATGTTACTAACTACACTGCTGGTTAGTAAACATTAGACCACAGAACTTCATGTTACGAACCATACTGACTGGTTAGTACGGAACATTAGACCAAGAACTTCATGTTACGAACCATACTGACTGGTTAGTACAACATTAGACTACAGCACTTCTGTTACCACCACACTTACTGGTTAGTAAAACATTAGACAACAGCACGACCTGTTACCAACCACACTGACTGGTTAGTAAAACATTAGACTACAGAACGACATGTTACTAACTACACTGACTGGTTACTACAACATTAGACTACAGAACGACATGTTACTAACTACACTGACCGGTTACTACAACATTAGACTACAGAACGACATGTTACTAACTACACTGACTGGTTACTACAACATTAGACTACAGCACTTCATGTTAATAACCACACTGACTGGTTAGTACAACATTGGACTACAGCACTTCATGTCACTACAACAGTTCGTGAATGTCAAACGATAACAAACCTTTCTCTGAATGTAACATTTTCTATAATTTGACTTTTCTTACGTTGGTAACTACATGGATTATTTAGTGAGCTTCAATCACTATTTTATTCAGGACGGAAGTCACTATGATAGAAAGATGAGTGGATAATATCAATTTGATTACAGTTAAACAAAAGAACCTTTGAAAATATTATAAGTTTCCTTTTTACAATCAGTACTTCCGGTTTTCGCTTTGATAGAGTAACAATGAAAAAAACAAAACGAAAGAATTACGGTAATCCCTCTGAAACTTTTGCTTAAAACTACGACCATCACGTCTGGAGGAAACCGGAGTGTACGTAGATTACTGTGCAAAAAAGTAAATTAAAAAAAAAACACATCAGTGTATTACCTACGGAATACACTTCACATGGACAGCGACATTAACTTATTCTCCGTTCTGTTCTAATGAAATAAACGTTCCAAAGTGCCTATGAAACACCGTCTTCTTACTACATTGCGCGAACTGAACTGAGCTCTAACTCAGAAAGCTTTACGTTCACGCCGCGTCACTTGATATCACGCTCTGCTCCCTTTTGTTTTTATTTTATCTCGTATTATTCGGTTGGGGATTAGTTTTAAATGGTAAAAGACTTCTACGTGTAACATACTTGGTTTAAGTAAGAAGTTCTGTGCAGCTCAGTAAGTGTGATAGGCAAACATATCCACGATTCTCGTTATCGTTATTTAAAGGTGGAGATTTATACAATTAGCCATACGTTTCTAACAGAATATGCGTATTACACGAGAACGAATCATTCTCATGTCAGAAAACATCTTCATTTGAGCGTACTCTGAAAAAGTTTAGAAGTTATCGATGTAATTTTGGTGTTATACCAAGCGTCGCAAATAACAACTTCGTCTTACAATAAGAGATTTTATCACGCAGCTAAGTTATTCGAAACCATTTTCAAATAACACAGCCGCGCTATAATTTCAACAATTTTATCTTTAACATAAAAGTGAAGACATAAAACTAAATTAATTCCTCAAACTGAGGAAACAGCTAAGAAAGTCTCGTATTTTGTTAAGTGGGCGCAGTACCACATACAACATCCAGCACTTAGTAGGTGCAGTACCACACAAACATCCAGTAATTAGTAGGTGCAGTACCACATACAACGTCCAGTACTTAGTAGGTGCAGTACCACATGCAGCATCCAGTACTTAGTAGGTGCAGTACCACATACAGCATCCAGTACTTAGTAGGTGCAGTACCACATACAACATCCAGTACTTAGTAGGTGCAGTACCACATACAACATCCAGTACTTAATAGGTGCAGTACCACATACAGCATCCAGTACTTAGTAGGTGCAGTACCACATACAACATCCAGTACTTAGTAGGTGCAGTACCACATACAACATCCAGTACTTAGTAGGTGCAGTACCGCATACAACATCCAGCACTTAGTAGGTGCAGTACCACATACAACATCCAGTACTTAGTAGGTGCAGTACTACATACAGCTTCAAGTACTTAGTAGGTGCAGTACCACATACAACGTCCAGTACTTAGTAGGTGCAATACCACATACAACATCCAGTACTTAGTAGGTGCAGTACCACATGCAGCATCCAGTACTTAGTAGGTGCAATACCACATACAACATCCAGTACTTAGTAGGTGCAGTACCACATGCAGCATCCAGTACTTAGTAGGTGCAGTACCACACACAACATCCAGTACTTAGTAGGTGCAGTACCACATACAACATCTAGTAATTAGTAGGTGCAGTACCACATGCAGCATCCAGTACTTAGTAGGTGCAGTACCACATACAACATCCAGTACTTAGTAGGTGCAGTACTACATACAGCTTCAAGTACTTAGTAGGTGCAGTACCACATACAACGTCCAGTACTTAGTAGGTGCAATACCACATACAACATCCAGTACTTAGTAGGTGCAGTACCACACGCAACATCCAGTACTTAGTAGGTGCAGTACCACATACAACATCTAGTAATTAGTAGGTGCAGTACCACATACAACATCCAGTACTTAATAGGTGCAGTACCACATACAGCATCCAGTACTTAGTAGGTGCGGTACCACATACAACGTCCAGTACTTAGTAGGTGCAGTACCACATACAACATGCAGTACTTAGTAGGTGCAGTACCGCATACAACATCCAGCACTTAGTAGGTGCAGTACTACATACAACATCCAGTACTTAGTAGGTGCAGTACTACATACAGCATCCAGTACTTAGTAGGTGCAGTACCACATGCAGCATCCAGTACTTAGTAGGTGCAGTACCACATACAACGTCCAGTACTTAGTAGGTGCAGTACCACATACAACATCCAGTACTTAGTAGGTGCAATACCACATACAACATCCAGTACTTAGTAGGTGCAGTACCACATGCAGCATCCAGTACTTAGTAGGTGCAGTACCACATACAACATCTAGTAATTCTGTTTACACGATGTTTGGGTGACGACTTAAAAATGTTTTGTTGATTTTAACCGTTACAATAATGTTATACAATTATTTAAATATTTTAATATAACCAATTGTGATGAATGTAATGTATATCGCTTTATTAACAACACTAACAATTCAGATATAACAGAATAACAGACATAAAGAATATTGCAAATGTGCGGAAAATAACAAACATTCAGAGTTTTATATGCAAAAACGGCTCTTTTGGGTTCAGAAAATATTTTAAATAGAAGAGCGAACAACGTTTCGACCTTCTTCGGTCATCGTCAGGTTCACAAAGAAAGAGGTAACTGACCGGAAGCTGACCACATGTTTGGAAGCGGTTGTATAACTGAGTGTCGCAATGTAGAGGGCGCGGTTAGATGTTTGAATATATAATTTTATCTATAATATTAATATAGGTATAATGGCGTTCCTTTATATTGGTTTATTTTGGGTTTAAGTTGTTGTATAAGTAAGGCTTCTTTAATTTTTCGTTTGTTTATGTTTGTTTCTTTATTTAGTATTTTAGTATTTTCTATGGTTGTGTTGTGTCCAGAGTGCTTTATGCGTATAGTTTATAACAAAAATTTAAAGTGCTCCAGACGTACAGATTATAACAAACTTTCAGAGTGCTTCAGACGTACAGATTACAACAAACATTCAGAGTGCTCCAGAGGTGGACATAATAACAAACATTCAGTCTTCCAGGCGTAGACTTTATAACAAACATTCAGAGTACTCCAAACATACAGATCACACAAACATTCATTGCTCCAATTATCTCGATTGACCCAATTATTACTCAAAGTGTTCCAATAATTATAAGCTTTTAGACATACACCTCAACATGTATTAGTACATAACGTTACGGCGAGGTGTAAAATAGAAGAAACAAGTGAAACGTGATTATGAACAGAAAATATAAAACGTTTCGGTTCAGGTTCTGTTTATATAAATTTTGTCTGAACAATTCATGCACGTGAGAACAAAATGCAAAAGCAACTGAATCATAAGCTGTTTATTTCTCAATATGCAAAAGTATTATTAGTAATCAATCGTCACCTATTTATCAGTATCATGCAGTTGAGGTGATTAGTGTTAAGAATAGCGGATGGTCTTGGTTTTGTCAGTCACGTGGTTCAGGTGTGTGATAGTTCAAACTGCAAATAGAAATACGTGGTTCGTTAATTTAGTCTTGTGAGTTAGAACGTAAATAATAACGTGGAGTTCACGTGCTTTTTATTGTTCGTAATAACTGACTCTTATAGACGTCTTCCAGTAAACACACACGTCACACGAACTTGTTTTCTGTTTCAGTGTCCTTTGGACGTTGCTCCAACAAAATCTCACTTTCTGTACGTAATACACACAAAAACATATTTCAATAAATGTCCTAATTTGTTCATATAATATACACCAGAGGTCACTCTCCTACGTTTCAAATGCCAGTGAAGAAGCCTATAAAAATCTCAAAAGGAAATATTTCCAAAACAGGAGAACACCAGGAAATGGTTCGAAACAAGAGTTAGTAAGTAACAAACTTCACGGCAGAGGTCGATACATGATAAACATAAGATAATAACTTAGCAATGGTCTTTGTTTCGTAACATGATATCCACAAGTACATCTTGTAAATATATGTATAAACTCACCGAGAGAAATTGTTGTGCACATAATAACACACTGGAGAAAAATTCCAGATTTTCATTTGTATAAATAATAAACATCTCGTAACATGTGAAAACAAATCCTTATGTGTGAATAAGAACACATGAAATGTGAAACAGCAACGAGCACACTTAATGTAGTTCTTAACAGATTTAACAAATTACTCGACGTGTGCACGATGTAAACCACGAGAGATTCCAATACAATACTGAACGTATCCATAATATACACCATGACAAACACAAATAAAATACCCAGTGTGTATAACGAGGTAAATATTAATACAAGTTCTTGTCTGTACATAATACAAATTAAGGAAGAAGTCGTCACAGAAACTTGTTGAATGCATACAAACAAACCAAGTTCATAGGGATCACGTTGTTTCAGAAACACAGAAAACATCAAGTAAATGCTGTCTGCACAAGAAAGTTTAAGAAAAACTCGATTTATATACCATTAGTGCTTCAAGAAAGCAGATAATAAAACACATTCAAAGTGCTCGACGTGAACATAACATGACATTCAGAGTGCTCCAGGTGAATATAACATGACATTCAGAGTGCTCCAGGTGAACATAATATAACATTCAGAGTGCTCCAGGCGTACAGATTATAAAACATTGTGAAAAGAAATTATAAGAACGTGCACAGAAGAAACATTATACAAACAAATTATAAGAACTAACACTGAAGAAACATTATAAAAACAAATTATAAGAACAGGCACTGAATGAACATTATAAAAACAAATTATAAGAACAGGCACTGAATGAAAATTATAAAAACAAATTATAAGAACAGGCACTGAATGAACATTATAGAAACAAATTATAAGAACTAACACTGAAGAAACATTATAAAAAAATTATAAGAAAAGGCACTGAATGAACATTATAAAAACAAATTATAAGAACAGGCACTGAATGAACATTATAAAAACAAATTATAAGAGCAGGCACTGAATGAACATTATAGAAACAAATTATAAGAACTAACACTGAAGAAATATTATAAAAACAAATTATAAGAACAGGCACTGAATGAACATTATAGAAACAAATTATAAGAACAGGCACTGAATGAACATTATAAAAACAAATTATAAGAACAGGCACTGAATGAACATTATAGAAACAAATTATAAGAACAGGCACTGAATGAACATTATAGAAACAAATTACAAGAACGTGCACAGAAGAAACATTATACAAACAAATTATAAGAACTAACACTGAAGAAACATTATAAAAACAAATTATAAGAACAGGCACTGAATGAACATTATAAAAACAAATTATAAGAACAGGCACTGAATGAACATTATAGAAACAAATTATAAGAACTAACACTGAAGAAATATTATAAAAACAAATTATAAGAACAGGCACTGAATGAACATATAGAAACAAAATTATAAGAACAGGCACTGAATGAACATTATAAAAACAAATTATAAAGAACAGGCAACTGAATGACATTATAGAAACAAATTATAAGAACAGGCACTGAATGAACATTATAGAAACAAATTATAAGAACTAACACTGAAGAAATATTATAAAAACAAATTATAAGAACAGGCACTGAATGAACATTATAAAAACAAATTATAAGAACAGGCACTGAATGAACATTATAGAAACAAATTATAAGAACAGGCACTGAATGAACATTATAAAAACAAATTATAAGAACAGGCACTGAATGAACATTATAGAAACAAATTATAAGAACAGGCACTGAATGAACATTATAGAAACAAATTATAAGAACTAACACTGAAGAAATATTATAAAAACAAATTATAAGAACAGGCACTGAATGAACATTATAAAAACAAATTATAAGAACAGGCACTGAATGAACATTATAGAAACAAATTACAAGAACGTGCACTGAAGGAATATTATAAAAACAAATTATACGAACATGCATAAAAGAAAAATTATAAAAAAATATAAGAACGTCCACTGAAGGAACATTACAGAAACAAATTAAAAGAACGTGAACAGGAGAAACATTATTAAAACAAATTATAAGAACGTGCAAAGGAGGAAAATTCTAAAAACAAATTATAGGACCTTCACAGAAGAAACATTACAGAACAAATTATAAGAACGTGCACTGAAGGAACATTACAGAAACAAATTATGAAAACGAGCACTGAAGGAACATTACAAAACAAATTATAAGAACGTGCACAGAAGAAACATTACAGAAACAAATTATAAGAACTTCTACCGAAGAAATATTATAAAATCAAATTATCAGAAAGTCCACTGAAGAACATGAGAAACAAATTATAAGAACAGGCACTGAATGAACATTACAAAACAAATTAAAAGAACGTGCACTGAAAGAACATTATAAAAACAAATTATAAGAACGTGCACTGAAGGAAAAATATAAAAACAAATAATAAGAACGTGCACTAAAGGAACATTATAAAAAAAAAGAGCATGCACAAAAGGAAAATTTTAAAAACGATTTATAAAAACGTCCACTAAAGGAACGATGTAGAAACAAATTATACGAACGTACACAGAAGAAACATTATAGAAACAAATTAAAAGAACGTGCACTGAAAGAACATTATAAAAAAAATTATAAGAACATGCACAGAAGGAAATTTATAAAAACAAATTATAAGAACGTCCACTGTAAGAAAATTGAAGAAACAAAGTATAAGAACGTGCACAGAAGGAACATTATAAAACAAATTATAAGAACATGCACAGAAGGAAAATTATAAAATCAAATTATAAGAACGTCCACTGAAGGAACATTGTAGAAACAAATTATAAGAACGTGCACAGAAGGAACATCATAAACAGAAATTATGAGACCGTGCACAGGATGAACATTACAGAAATAGATCGTCCACTCTATGAACATTATTAAAACAAAACATAAGAACGTGCACTAAAGGAACATTATAAAAACAAATTATAAGAACGTGCACAAAAGGAACATTAAAAAAAAAAATTATAAGAACGTCCACTGAAGAAGCATAATGAAAACAAATTATAATAACGTCCACTGAAGGAACATTATTCAAACATAAGAACTTTCAGTGAAAGAACATTATAAAAACAAATTATAAGAACGTGCACAGAAGGAACATTATAGAAACAAATTATAAAAACGTGCACTGAAGGAACATGATAAAACAAATTATAAGAACGTGCACAGAAGGAACATTATAAGAAACAAATTATAAGAACGTTCAGTAAAGGAACATTATACAAACAATTTATAAGAACGTGAGCTGAAAAAGCATAATGAAAACAAATTATAAGAACTTCCACTAAATGTACATTATAGAAACAAATTATAAGAACGTCCAATGAAGGAACATTATAAAAACATATCATAAGAACGAGCAATGACGGAACAATATTAACACAAATTATAAGAACGTGCTCAGAAGGAACATTATAAAAACAAATTATAAGAACGTGCACAGAAGAAACATTGTGAAAAATTATAAGAACGTCCACTTAAGGAACATTATTAAAACAAATCATAAAAACGTTCAGTGCAGCAACATTATAGAAACAAATATTAAGAACGTCCACTGAAAGAACATAATTAAAACAAATCATAAGAACGTTCAATGACGGAACATTATAAAAACAAATTATCAGAACGTGCACTGAATAAACATTATAAAAAACAAATTATAAGAACGTCCACTGAAGGAACATTATTAAAACAAATCATAAGAACGTTCAGTGAAAAAACATTATAGAAACAAATATTAAGAACGTCCACTAGAGGAACATTATTAAAACAAAACATAAGAGCGTGCACTGAAGTAACAAACATTATAAAAACAAATTATAAGAACGTTCAGTGAAGGAACATTATACAAACAAATTATAAGAACGTGCACAGAAGGAACATTATTAAAAAAAATATAAGAACATTCAGTAAAGGAACATTATAGAAACAAATTATAAGAACGTGCACTGAAGGAACATTATATAAACAAATTATAAGAACGTCTACCAAAGAAATATTATAAAATCAAATTATCAGAAAGTCCACTGAAAAACATTATAGAAACAAATTATAAGAACTTCCAATAAAGGAACATTTTTAAAATAAATCATAAACACGTTCAATGACGGAACATTCTTAACACAAATTATAAGAACCTGCACAGAAGGAACATTACAGAAACAAATTATAAGAATGTGCACTGAAGAAACATTACAAAACAAATCATAAGAACGTGCACAGAAGAAACATTAAAGAAACAAATTACATAAACGTTCACAGAAGGAATTTCATAAAAACAAATTATAAGAACGTGCACTGAAGAAACATTGTAGAAACAGCTTATAAGTACGTCCACAAAGGAACTTCATAGAAATAAATTATAAGAACTTGCACTGAAGGAACATTTAAGAACAAATTGTAAAAACGTCCACTGAAGGAACATTATTGAAACAAATCATAAGAACGTGCACTGAAGGAACATGATAAAAACAAATTATAAGAACGTGCACAAAAGGAACATTATAAGAAACAAATCATAGGAACGTCCACTAAGGGAACAGTATAAAAAAAATTATAAGAAGGAACATTATAGAAGCAAATTATAAGACCTTCCACTGAAGGAACATTATTAAAACAAATCATAAAAACGTTCTGTGAAGGAACATTATAGAAACAAATATTAAGAACGTCCACGAGAGGAACGTTATTAAAACAAAACATAAGAACGGTGGCACTAAAGTAAAATTATAAAACAAATTATAAGAACGTCCCCTTGAGGAGCATTATAAAAAACAAATTTAAGACGTCAACTGAAGGAACGTTATTAAAACAAAACATAAGAACCTTCAGTGAAGGAACGTTATAAAAACAAATATAAGAGTGTACAGAAGGGAACATTATAAAAAAAAATTATAAGAAACGTGCACTAAAGGAACATTATAAAAACAAATTATAAGAACGTGCACAGAAGGAACATTATAAGAAACAAATTAGTAAGAACGTTCAGTAAAGGAACATTATACAAACAATTTATAAGAACGTGAACTGAAAAAGCATAATGAAAACAAATTATATAAGAACTTCCACTAAATGTACATTATAGAAACAAATTATAAGAACGTCAATGAAGGAACATTATAAAAACATATCATAAGAACGAGCAATGACGGGAACAATATTAACACAAATTATAAGAACGTGCCTCAGAAGGAACATTATAAAAACAAAATTATAGAGAACGGTGCACAGAAGAAACATTGTGAAAAATTATAAGAACGTCCACTTAAGGAACATTATTAAAACAAATCATAAAAACGTTCAGTGCAGCAACATTATAGAAACAAATATTAAGAACGTCCACTGAAAGAACATAATTAAAACTAATCATAAGAACGTTCAATGACGGAACATTATAAAAACAAATTATCAGAACGTGCACTGAATAAACATTATAAAAAACAAATTATAAGAACGTCCACTGAAGGAACATTATTAAAACAAATCATAAGAACGTTCAGTGAAAAAACATTATAGAAACAAATATTAAGAACGTCCACTAGAGGAACATTATTAAAACAAAACATAAGAGCGTGCACTGAAGTAACAAACATTATAAAAACAAATTATAAGAACGTTCAGTGAAGGAACATTATACAAACAAATTATAAGAACGTGCACAGAAGGAACATTATTAAAAAAAAATATAAGAACATTCAGTAAAGGAACATTATAGAAACAATTATAGAGAACGTGCACTGAAGGAACATTATATAAACAAATTATAAGAACGTCTACCAAAGAAATATTATAAAATCAAATTATCAGAAAGTCCACTGAAAAACATTATAGAAACAAATTATAAGAACTTCCAATAAAGGAACATTTTTAAAATAAATCATAAACACGTTCAATGACGGAACATTCTTAACACAAATTATAAGAACCTGCACAGAAGGAACATTACAGAAACAAATTATAAGAATGTGCACTGAAGAAACATTACAAAACAAATCATAAGAACGTGCACAGAAGAAACATTAAAGAAACAAATTACATAAACGTTCACAGAAGGAATTTCATAAAAACAAATTATAAGAACGTGCACTGAAGAAACATTGTAGAAACAGCTTATAACGTCCACAAAGGAACTTCATAGAAATAAATTATAAGAACTTGCACTGAAGGAACATTTAAGAACAAATTGTAAAAACGTCCACTGAAGGAACATTATTGAAACAAATCATAAGAACGTGCACTGAAGGAACATGATAAAAACAAATTATAAGAACGTGCACAAAAGGAACATTATAAGAAACAAATCATAGGAACGTCCACTAAGGGAACAGTATAAAAAAATTATAAGAAGGAACATTATAGAAGCAAATTATAAGACCTTCCACTGAAGGAACATTATTAAAACAAATCATAAAAACGTTCTGTGAAGGAACATTATAGAAACAAATATTAAGAACGTCCACGAGAGGAACGTTATTAAAACAAAACATAAGAACGTGCACTAAAGGAAAATTATAAAAACAAATTATAAGAACGTCCCCTTGAGGAGCATTATAAAAACAAATTTTAAGAACGTCAACTGAAGGAACGTTATTAAAACAAAACATAAGAACCTTCAGTGAAGGAACGTTATAAAAACAAATTATAAGAGTGTACAGAAGGAACATTATAAAAAAAATTATAAGAACGTGCACTAAAGGAACATTATAAAAACAAATTATAAGAACGTGCACAGAAGGAACATTATAAAAAACAAATTATAAGAACGTCCAATGAAGGAACATTATTAAAACAAATTATAATAACGTGCACAGAAGGAACATTATAAAAACAAATTATAAGAACGTCCACTGCAGGAACATTATTAAAACAAAACATAAGAACGTGCACTAAAGGTACAATATAAAAAAATTATAAGTACGTCCACTGAAGGAACATTATTAAATCAAATCATAAGAACGTTCAGTGAAGGAACATTATAGAAACAAAAATTCAAAACGTCCACTGAGGGAACATTATTAAAACAAAACATAAGAACGTGCACTGAAGGAACATTATAAAAACAAATTATAAGAACGTGCACAGAAGCAACATTATAAAAAACAAATTATAAGAACGTCCACTAAAGGATCATTATTAAAACAAAACATAAGAACGTGCACTAAAGGAACAATATAAAAAATTATAAGCATGTCCACTGATGGAAAATTATTAAAACAAATCATGAGAAGATTCAGTGAAGGAAAATTATAGAACAAATATTAAGAACGTCCACTAAAATAAATTATTAAAACAAATCATAAGAACGTGTACAGAAGAAACATTATAAAACACAAATTATAAGAACGTCCATTTAAAAGCATTATAGAAACAAATTATAAGAACATCCACTGAGGGAACATTATTAAAACAAATCATAAGAACGTTCAGTAAATGAACATTATACAAACAAATTATAATAACGTGCACTGAAGGAACATTATAAAAACAAATTATAAGAACGTGCACAGAAGGAACATTATAAAAAAATTATAAGTACGTGTAAAGAAGGAACATTATAGAAACAAATTATCAGACCTTCCACTGAAGGAACATTATTTAAAACAAATCATAAAAACGTTCATTGAAAGAACATTATAGAAACAAATTATGAGACCTTCCACTGAAGGAACATTATTATAACAAATCATAAAAACGTTCATTGAAGGAACATTATAGAAACAAATTATAAGAACGTCCAATGAAAGAACATTATAGAAACAAATATTAAAAACGTCCAATGAAGGAACATTCTAGAAACAAATTATGAGACCTTCCACTGAAGGAACATTTTTAAAACAAATCATAAAAACGTTCATTGAAGGAACATTACAGAAACAAATTATAAGAACGTCCAATGAAAGAACATTATTAAAAGTAATCATAAGAATGTGCTCAGAAGAAACAATATAACAAAAAAATTTAAGTACGTCCACTGAAGGAACATTATTAAAACAAATCATAAGAACGTTCAGTAAAGGAACATTATGCAAACAAATTATAAGAACGTGTTCTGAAGGAACATTAAATAAACAAATTATGAAGACGTCCACTAAAGAATACATTATAGAAACAAATTATAAAAACGTGCACAGGTGAACATTATAAAAACATTTATAAGAACGTCCAATCAAGGAACATTCTAGAAACAAATTATAAGACCTTCCACTGAAAGAACATTTTTAAAACAAATCATAAAAATGTTCAGTGAAGGAACATTATAGAAACAAATTATAAGAACATCCAATGAAGGAACATTATTAAAAATAATCATAAGAACGTGCACAGAAGAAACAATATAACAAAAAATTATAAGAACGTGCACAGAAGGAATATTATAAAAAACAAATTGTAAGAACGTCCAATAAAGGAACATTATTAAAACAAATTATAATAACGTGCACAGAAGGAACATTATAAAAACAAATTATAAGAACGTTCACTGCAGGAACATTACTAAAACAAATCATAAGAACGTCCACTGAAGGAACATTATTATAACAAAACATATGATGGTGCACTAAAGGTACAATATAAAAAAATTATAAGTACGTCCACTGAAGGAACATTATTAAATCAGATCATAAGAACGTTCAGTGATGGAACATTATAGAAACAAAAATTAAAAACGTCCACTGAGGGAACATTAGGAAAACAAATTATAAGAACGTCCACTGAAGGAACATTATTAAAACAAAACATAACAACGTTCAGTGAAGAAACATTATAAAAACAAATTATAAGAAAGTCCACTAAGGAACAATATAGAAACAAATTATAAGAACGTCCACTGAAGGAACATTATTAAAACAAATCATAAGAACGTGCACTGAAGGAACATGATAAAACATTTTATAAGAACGTGCACAAAAGGAACATTATAAGAAACAAATTATAAGAACATCCACCGAGGGAACATTTTTAAAACAAATCATAAGAACGTTCGGTAAATAAACATTATACAAACAAATTATAATAACGGGCACTGAAGGAACATTATAAAAAAAATTATAAGAACGTGCACAGAAGGAACATTATATAAACAAATTATGAGAACGTTCACTAAAAAAACATTATAGAAAGAAATTATAAGAACGTGCACAGGTGAACATTATAAAAAAAAATTATAAGTACGTCTAAAGAAGAAACATTATAGAAACAAATTATGAGACCTTCCACTGAAGGAACATTATTAAAACAAATCATAAAAACGTTCATTGAAGGAACATTACAGAAACAAATTATAAGAACGTCCAATGAAAGAACATTATTAAAAATAATCATAAGAACGTGCACAGAAGAAACAATATGACAAAAAATTTTAAGTACGTCCACTGAAGGAACATTATTAAAACAAATCATAAGAACGTTCAGTGAAGGAACATTATAGAAAGAAACTATAAGAACGTGCACAGAACAAACATAATAGAAACAAATTATAAGAACGTGCACAGAAGGAATATTGTTCTAACACAACATAAGAACGTTTAGTGAAAGAACATTATAAAAACAAATTATAAGAACGTGCACAGAAGGAACATTATAAAAAACAAATAATAAGAACGTCCACTGAAAGAACATTATTTAAACAAAATATAAGAACGTGCACAGAAGAAACATTATAAAAAAAATTATAAGAACGTCCATTGAACGAACATTATTTAAACAAATCATAAGAACCTCCACTGAAGGAATATTATTAAAACAAAACATAAGAACGTTCAGTGAAGGTACATTACTGAAACAAATTATAAGTACGTCAACTGAAGGAACATTATAAAAACAAATTATCAGAACGTCTACTAAAGTAACATTATTGAAAGAAATCACAACAACGTTCAGTGAAGGAACATTATAGAAAAAAATTTTAAGAAAGTCCACTGAAGGAACATTATTAAAAGAAATCATAAGAACGTCCACTGAAGGAACATTATTAAAACAAAACATAAGAACGTGAACAGAAAGAACATTATAAAATACAAATTATAAGAATGTCCATTAAAGGAACATTATTAAAACAAATCATAAGAACGTTCAGTAAAGTAACATTATGAAAACAAATGATAACAACGTCCACTGAAGGAATATTATTGAAATAATCATAAGAACGTTCAGTGAAGGAACATTAGAGAAACAAATTATAAGAACGTGCACAGAAGGAACATTATAAAAACAAATTATAAGAACGTCCACTGAAAGAAGATTATTAAAACAAATCATAAGAACGTGCAAAGGAGGAACATTATGAAAAGAAAACATAAAAACGATCAGTGAAGAAACATTATAAAAAATTATAAGAACGTGCACAAGAGAAACATTATAAAAACAAATTATAAGAAGGTCCACTGAAGAAACATCATAGAAAAAAATTATAAGAACGTGCACTGAAGAAGCAATATAAAAAAAAATATAAGAACGTCCACTGAAGGAACATTATTAAAACAAAACATAAGAATGTTCAGTGAAGGAACATTACAAAAACAAATTATAAGAACGGGCACAAAAGGAACAATATAAAAACAAATTATAAGAACGTGCAATGAAGGAACATTACAGAAACAAATTATAAAAATATGCACTGAAGGAACATTACAGAAACAAATTATAAGAATGTGCACTGAAGAAACATTTCAAAACAAATCATAAGAATGTGCAAAGAAGAAACATTATAAAAACAAATTATAAGAAGGTCAACTCAGGGAACATTATCAAAACAAATCATAAGAACGTTCAGTGAATGAACATTATAAAACACAAATTGTAAGAACGTCCACGGGAGGAATGTTATTAAAACAAATCACAAGATCGTCTACTCTATGAACATTATTAAAACAAAACATAAGAACGTGCACTCAAGGAACATTATAAAAACAAATTATAAGAACGTGCACAAAAGGAACATAAAAAAAACAAATTATAAGAACGTCCACTGAAGAAGCATAATGAAAACAAATTATAATAACGTCCACTGAAGGAACATTATTCAAACATAAGAACTTTCAGTGAAAGAACATTATAAAAACAAATTATAAGAACGTGCACAGAAGGAACATTATAGAAACAAATTATAAAAACGTGCACTGAAGGAACATGATAAAACAAATTATAAGAACGTGCACAGAAGGAACATTATAAGAAACAAATTATAAGAACGTTCAGTAAAGGAACATTATACAAACAATTTATAAGAACGTGAACTGAAGGAGCATAATGAAAACAAATTATAAGAACGTCCACTAAATGTACATTATAGAAACAAATTATAAGAACGTCCAATGAAGGAACATTATAAAAACATATCATGAGAAGGTTCAGTGAAGGAACATTATAGAACAAATATTAAGAACGTCCACTAAAAAAAATTATTAAAACAAATCATAAGAACGGGTACAGAAGGAACATTATAAAACACAAATTATAAGAACGTCCATTTAGGAGCATTATTAAAACAAAACATAACAACGTTCAGTGAAGAAACATTATAAAAACAAATTATAAGAACGTGCACAGATGGAACATTATAAAATCAAATTATAAGAAAGTCCACTAAGGAACATTATAGAAACAAATTATAAGAACGTCCACTGAAGGAACATTATTAAAACAAATCATAAGAACGTGCACAAAAGGAACATTATAAGAAATAAATTATAAGAACATCCACTGAGGGAACATTATTAAAACAAATCATAAGAACGTTCAGTAAATGAACATTATACAAACAAATTATAATAACGTGCACTGAAGGAACATTATAAAAACAAATTATAAGAACGTGCACAGAAGGAACATTATAAAAAAATTATAAGTACGTGTAAAGAAGGAACATTATAGAAACAAATTTCGAGACCTTCCACTGAAGGAACATTATTATAACAAATCATAAAAACGTTCATTGAAAGAACATTATAGAAACAAATTATGAGACCTTCCACTGAAGGAACATTATTATAACAAATCATAAAAACGTTCATTGAAGGAACATTATAGAAACAAATTATAAGAACGTCCAATGAAAGAACATTATAGAAACAAATATTAAAAACGTCCAATGAAGGAACATTCTAGAAACAAATTATGAGACCTTCCACTGAAGGAACATTTTTAAAACAAATCATAAAAACGTTCATTGAAGGAACATTACAGAAACAAATTATAAGAACGTCCAATGAAAGAACATTATTAAAAATAATCATAAGAACGTGCTCAGAAGAAACAATATAACAAAAAAATTTAAGTACGTCCACTGAAGGAACATTATTGAAACAAATCATAAGAAAGTTCAGTGAAGGAACAATATAGAAACAAATTATAAGAACGCCCTTTGAAGGAACATTGTTGAAACAAATCATAAGAACGTTTAGTGAAGGAACATTATAAAAACAAATTTTAAGAACGTACACAGAAGGAACATTACAAAACAAATTATAAGAACGTGCACTGAAAGAACATTATAACAACAAATTATAAGAACGTGCACTGAAGGAACATTATAAAAACAAATTTTAAAAACGTACACAGAAGGAACATTACAAAACAAATTATAAGAACGTGCACTGAAAGAACATTATAACAACAAATTATAAGAACGTGCACTGAAGGAACATTACAAAACAAATTATGAGATCGTGCACAGAAGGAACATTATAAAAACAAATTTTAAGAACGTACACAGAAGGAACATTACAAAGCAAATTATAAGAACGTGCACTGAAAGAACATTATAACAACAAATTATAAGAACGTGCACTGAAGGAACATTATAGAAACAAATTATACGAACGTGCACTGAAGGAACATTACAAAACAAATTATGAGATCGTGCACAAAAGGAACATTGTAGAAACAAATTATGAGAAGGTGCACTGAAGGATCATTATAAAAATAAATTAGTTATTATTTTGATTAATACTTGTGAATTTACTCTCACCACATAATTTAAACGATCCGATGAAATAACAACATCAGAGCACTAAACTTAATGATACTGTGAACACTAACACCTAATGCTTGTGTAATTTAAGAACCCTAACACTTAGTGATAGTGTGATTTAACTCGAGCCTTTCGTCAGTAGTATTGGTTAAATTACTGCTCTATTTAATCTATTGTTATCTGTAACTTTTTGTACGTAATATGTTCCAAGATACAAGTCGGTACGTAAACCTTTTTGTGTCCACAAACCACACGAGAAAGAATTGAAACTTTAGTTACACACGTAATACATTGTCGATACAGGTACTTATTGTGTATGTATCAAGGAAACACCAACTATATCCTCGCAATTGTTGTTGTTTTGAATTAAGCACAAAGCTACACAAGGGGCTGTCTGTGTTCTGCCCACCACGGGTATCGAAATCCGGATTTTATACATCTTCGTAAAGTAAGACCAATAGCATGTAATCAGCTATTGTTTCGCAGCATTAACTTTAGACAACAATTTATTTAATAAATGAAATCCTTAAAATAGTATGGAGAGCTGAACACATCCAGTGTTTCAAACATACGTCACCATCCCTCTGTTGTACTCTCTGCAAATAACATTCGAATAATTATACAGAACAAGACAGACATACACGAAACTCAATCAAGATATTGTATGTAATGGGTTTAGGGTTTTTAAAAAGTTCACGTTAAATTCCAGAAAGGAATAATTTAGATCTGACGTCATTTTTGTTTTCCTAAATTCTCCTTTCTTACAACGCAAGTGCTCAGTGGAATACGTTGAAAAGAATTTCAGATTTGTTAGACCAACCTCGTTTATTTTAGCAGTGTTTTTCACAACGTTATGGTTTATATTAATTATCCTCGTTTCGACATGAAAATACAAACAGCCGCTGAGTGATTACCAGCACAAAGTTTCTTCCTTCCGGTTAAACACTTTCTGATAGCTATCAACCACGTATAAAGGAAATTCTATACCGATATTCCATTAGCCAAATGCGGTTGATTAAGTTCTTGTCATTAAGTTAGGGTTAATGTTCACACGTTTATCGTTCTGTAAGAGACAAACATACCCTCCGACTGACAGCGTGATTTGAGTCTCCTAGTACTAATAGTTCTTACTTTCCATTTCTGTTTTCTCTAAACGTTGTTAAAGAACAGCGCTGATTTAAGAGAGAGAGAGAAAAGATGAAATCGATGTAATTTTTTTTTCGCGCATTAAACTCCAAGTGTGTTAATCGCCTCATTTGTGTAAACACTCTACAAATACACCAAAGAAAAGAAGATCCGTCCATAGGTATAAAGAAGTACATTAATAATAGTTAT
The DNA here is from genome assembly GCA_011833715.1 of Carcinoscorpius rotundicauda. NCBI lineage: Eukaryota > Metazoa > Arthropoda > Merostomata > Xiphosura > Limulidae > Carcinoscorpius > Carcinoscorpius rotundicauda. The sequence continues at coordinate 77,119,020 of CM022400.1, read as the reverse complement.
TTAAGATGTATTTTTTGTTACTCTTTCGAGCCTAATGTATCAGTTTTGTTCGTTATACATATCATTGACGAAATGTTTTAAAGTAACGTCCAAATACTCGTTACCTTTAAAAGAATAAGAAACAGAATTATTGTAGATCTTACGTTGTCCAGTTCAAAGTTCTAGTGAAATACATTTAATAAATCTTTTAAAACCGTCGACAATGTTTTCAATTTCCAGTTTTTTTGGTTTTTTGGGGGGAGGGTCTAAAGTAAAACATTCTTTAGAACAAAGAACAAATTTTCTTGTTACCAAGAGCAAAACTTTAAATTAAATAGATTTGTTAAAGCCTTTATTTCGAATCAGGTATTTCATACTAGCTGTGTTAAGGTTACAACCAAACTTAGTGACGTAACAATTGTGTTAAGGTTACAACAAAACTTAGTGAGGTAACAATTGTGTTAAGGTTATAACAGAACTTAGTGACGTAGTACATGTATTAAAGGTTACGAAAAAACTAAGTAACGTAATAAGTGCGTTATGGTTACAACAAGACTCAGTGACAAAGTAACTGTGTTAAGGTCACAACAAAACTTAATGACGTAATTATAGTGTTAAGATTCCAACATAATTTGGTGACGTAGTAACTGTCTTAACGTTACAACAAAACGTGACGTCACAATTGTGTTAAGGTTACAAGGAAACTTAGTGACGTAGTAACTGTCTTAACGTTACAACAAAACGTGACGTCACAATTGTGTTAAGGTTACAAGGAAACTTAGTGACCTAGTAACTGTTAAAATTTAAACCTGTGTTATTTCAGTGACGATTGGCTGATAGATTATTCTTATTATTTTCGAACCTTAAGGGCAGCTATCTGCACCTGGGCTAAACCTCGAGATCAGAGACCTATAGGATTCACTAATATTAATTTCCTACTTTTGAACTATTGACAGCAGAACGGAAAATTGGCAGCTTTAGTTACACAGACATTGTTCAGCTGTTTGAACCGAATAAATAGAATAACCTTTGTGACACATACACAACTTAAGGAGCAGCGTGTATTCATTGACATCACATCTCGAACCTTAGACCCACCTGATACGCTATCCATGTTAATGATCAAATGAAAACAATAAATTTTATCTCACAAGTACGTTAAACTTTGCGATAATGTCGTCAATGATTGGCTGTTATTTTGTTCGAAAACCGCGGTGTAGCTTTCGTTGAGTCACATGTGAAATGTATACGAGATTATAATGACGTCATAGACATTACTAAAGATATAGTTTAACTTCCAATGAACATTGTTGTAACATTTTCAAGATAAATTTAATTTTTGAATCGCTAAATAGCTAAGGCAATTAGCCCTTGCATAGCTTTATTCGGATGTATGAAACAAACAGTTAGCCGTCTAACTTTGACACACTACATAAGTAGCGACAATAATTCGCGAAATATATTGACATCGATGAAAATCAGAGAAAGACGACGATGTATATGTATGTATCTATAATTAAATCAAAAATAATTATTTTTATAAAAACAAAAAATTTAATCTTTCTACGTTAGTATTCACTTTAATATTTCAACGACAAAACCGATTTCTCAGTTATGTTACTCCTCATAAATATCTTTGGTTTACCTACGAAACCGGTTCCACCTTTTTATTAACCAAAAGCTAAAAAAATGATTTGGTTTGTTTTGACTTTCGCGCAAAGCTACACGAGGGCTATTTGCGATAGCCGTCCCTAATTTAGTAATGTAAGACTATAGAGAAGGCAGCTAGTCATCACCACTCACCGCCATCTCTTGGGCTACTCTTTTACCTACGAATAGTGGGATTGACAGTATCATTATAACTCCCCCACAGCTAAAAGGGCGAGCATGTTTGAGTCCGCGACCCTCGGATTACGAGTCGAGTGCCTTAACCACATGGCCATGCCATGCCCTAAAAGATTGAAAGCAAATAAAATTTAGAAAGAAAACTGTAATTGTAACTTTTTAACTATATTTATATTTATGTCTTTGTGAAAGTTCACTTCTTTAGTAAAATGGAAAATAATATCGATAAGATATTTCAAAATTCAACAAATGAAAATAATTGAAGCTAATGCTTCGCGTCTATACTTTTTCAGAAAAATAGTTAGTTACTTTTCTAAGCCTAATTGCTCATCGTGATAGAAAATATTTCGTCTTCTTGTCAAAATATGTGACGTAAATAAGATCACGTGCTCCTACAAATGATTGCTTATAGAAGATGATATGGAAACATGATGGACCTGGTATTCGTATCTGTACAACCGAAAATTATAACACTTAATATTGCATCTCTCTTACATCTAAACGAGAAACAAATATATAGATTTTGACTACAATCTGAGGAAAGAATCACTATTGTCAAGTGAAAACAAAGTTTTCTCTGAAAGACTGAATGATGCTGCATTTCTATTATCGATTCGTGAAACACTTGGAATGCATGTTATATGGAAAACCTTATTTTTCCTACAGCAACAGAACTTCGTATTATTATGTACTGCTGAGCACATGTTACTCGGTAAACTCCTTAAACTGAAGGAGATGACGTGTATCAAGTATGATTTGAGAATAAAACGAAACTAGTTCAGTACATTTTCCAGAATACTCTTCAAGAATAGAAAGAAAAAAGAGAAAGAGACACTAATGGATTATACATCTTCATGGAATTGTATTATACATGAAGATCACGTGATCAAATCTTCGGGGGACTTTGAGACATATTTTTATCTGAAAAATTTAATAATATTATTGCAATTTCTTTGTTAGCTAGAGGGAGCTGCAGTTTGACGTGATGACGTTAATATTGAACGGTTTAATTACGGTAGGCTTACAAATTTATATTTTTTGACATCTAATTTTTCTCGTAACTTAGGAGGTAGATTATAAATAACAGGTTCAGAGATGACAGATATAAAGATAGAAAGTTGCTTGTAGCTGGTAATGTGAGCCAGTCAGTGAGTTTTCATTTCAGCAGTGCTGTAGTACATGTAAGTTTATGTTATTGTGCTGCAGACAACGTCTTTTATAAACTTGGCCAACTGTTCAAGTCTGTAGTTCGTTATTGTTTAGAAAAGAAGCAACATTACAATAACAGATTAATTCAGGAATAAAACTGTACTATCACATTAGATGAAAGAATATAATACTCCTAATATTTAAATAATAAATAGTTCCATAATAATAATACATAGAAGGATAAGAGCTTAAAAAAAAGCATTTTAGTAGTTGTACCAGCTGCTACGACTGAAAGTTATAGTCAAGCTGAATAAATCAGAGGCAACATCTGTTCTGTCCTTTTAAAATATAATGAGAATAACCTTAGAACCAACCAAAATGTAAAAGAAGTTACACTTTAAATGAATTAAGGCCTAATAGTAAAATATAAATAATTAGAGCAGAGAAAAAGGTGTGAATATTTAAATATTCCATTACAGACAAGTGGTAAACATTCTATTAAATGATGGTACATACATTTTATTAGGAAATTACCCAACTAGTTAAATTCTTACCAACATAAAACATTTATTAAAACATGAGCCGTTCTTACAACTGACGAAAATATTTCTTTTATTTCTATTCCTCTGTTTCTATGTTCTTCCAAAAATACACAAAGATAATACATAGAAAGGACCTATTGTATCTGTTATGGGTTCGCCTGTACAAAATGTCGTTAAATTCTTATCCAGAAAAATAATGCATTTCAGCATCCTTTGACGTAGGATGCTAAAATGTGTTTAAGAGTCAAACTGGGACAAATTGGCCTTGATCGTAACCATATAAACCACCTTTCCTAAACACTCAGATTTCTTATGAAGATGAGTTCTAAAAGAATTAGGTAAATTAACTTCGTACTTAGTGATCTAAAACGTCTGCTTTAGAGGAACGTATTCGACATTCTTTCACACACATACACAAATATATGAAATGTGGCCACGTTACAGGGTTGATATAATTAACATATGGTGACATGCTAAAGGAGAGTACCCAGCTTCGTTGAATTTTTAAACAGAATATTATAATATGAAACAGAATATGGAAACTATCTTCCTTTTATAAAAGTTATAAGAAAAACAAGAATAACATGGTTAACAGGACAACTTTACTGTATCAATACCAAAGACCTAGTCGCCATCTGTCATGAAAATCTCTACATACTATACTCTCTTTTGTTGTTTTTACTTTCGCGCAGAGCTTGTTCGAAGGACAGCCTCCACTAGCCGTCCCTAATTTAATAGTGTAAGACTAGAGGGAGGGCAGCTAGTCGTCACCACCCACCTCCAATTCTCTACTCTTTTGCCAATGAACAGTTTGATTGACCGTCACATTATAACGCCAACTTGGCTGAAAGGGCGAGTATGTTTGGTGTGACTGGGATTTGAACCCGCAACCCTAGGATTACAAGTCGAGTGCCTTAAACACCTCGCCATGCTAGGCCATACTCTCGTAAATGGTGTAATAGAATTCTGTACTTACAAAACTGACGTATACTTACCCCTAACTACATAAGAAATATTGCTTTATCCAGGGGTGTAAGTCCACATTTCGTAAACAGAGCCTTTAACAAACTCAAAAATCCTAATCTATTCAACACGAATTCCAGCCTTTTCCTTATTAGCAACATAAACTATGACAAGTTCGTCTCGTTTCCTTTTGTTATCCCCTTTACACTAAACATGCTCACCCTTTCAGCCGTGGTGGCGTTATAATGTGAAGGCTAATCCCACTATTCTTGGTAAAAGAGTAGCCCAAGCGTTGGCGGTGAATGGTGGTGACTAGCTGCCTTCCCTCTAGCTTTAGTCTCATACTTCTAAATTAAGGACGGTTAGCGTAGATAGCCCTCAAGCAGCTTTGCGCGAAAGTAAAAAAAACAAACAAAATATAGCTAAATGTAGCAGAATGTAACAAAGGGGTTAGCAGTGTATGATTAGAGGGAAAACAGCTAGTCATCACCATCGACCGCCAACTCTTGGGCTACACTTTTATCAACGAATAGTAGGAGTAGCGGGGAGCGTTTATAGAAGCAAAATGTGTTTGTTTGTCCACTACCTGCTCTGAGGTCTATTGACCAATCTCAACGAAAGTTAATAATAGGATGATACATTGGACCAAGAGTCATGTAAACAACACAGTAATTATTATCTGATAATACCAACCAGCAAAATGACACCAGAGTCTTGGACCAAATTTTCTCATTTTGGGTTTTTGTCACGAAATTGTTTTGGTTTGTTTTTATTTGGATTTCTTCACGAATACATATTTTCTTCAGGTAAAAAATGGACAAAGTGACGGGGACCACATCTCAAAACCCCCTTGCTTAACGTCAACCAAAGTGACGGGGACCACATCTCAAAACCCTCCTGCTTAACGTCAACCAAAGTGACGGAGACTACATCTCAAAAACCCTCTGCTTAACGTCAACCAAAGTGACGGGGACCACATCTCAAAAACACTGCTTAACGTCAACCAAAGTGACGGGGACCACATTTTCAAAAACACTGCTTAACGTCAACCAAAGTGATGGGGACCACATCTCAAAAACACTGCTTAACGTCAACCAAAGTGACGGGGACATCTCAAAACCCTCCTGCTTAACGTCAACCAAAGTGACGGAGACTACATCTCAAAAACCCTCTGCTTAACGTCAACCAAAGTGACGGGGACCACATCTCAAAAACACTGCTTAACGTCAACCAAAGTTACGGGGACTACATCTCAAAAACACTGCTTAACGTCAACCAAATTGATGGGGACCACATCTCAAAAACCCTCTACTTAACGTCAACCAAAGTGATGGGAACCACATCTCAAAAACCCTCTGCTTAACGTCAACCAAAGTGAAGGGGACTACATCTCAAAAACCCTCTGATTAACGTCAACCAAAGTGACGGGGACCACATCTCAAAAACCCTCTGCTTAACGTCAACCAAAGTGACGGGGACCACATCTCAAAAACACTGCTTAACGTCAACCAAAGTGACGGGGACTACATCTCAAAAACCCTCTGCTTAACGTCAACCAAAGTGACGGGGACTACATCTCAAAAACCCTCTACTTAACGTCAACCAAAGTGACGGGGACCACATCTCAAAAACCCTCTGCTTAACGTCAACCAAAGTGACGGGGACTACATCTCAAAAACCCTCTGATTAACGTCAACCAAAGTGACGGGGACCACATCTCAAAAACCCTCTGCTTAACGTCAACCAAAGTGACGGGGACTTCATCTCAAAAACCCTCTGCTTAACGTCAACCAAAGTGACGGAACTATTTTTTTTAATACCGAATAAATATTATAAATACGAGTTTTTGATTTAATGTATTAGTTTAAGCCCAGTAGTCGATTCTTAAGCTCCCGGACGTAGAACAGAAGCATCAGTTTATCTGTGATAAAAACAGTTGTTATGTGAGCAAAATTTAATCAAAGAACGATATCATATACTTCCTGTAACGACCCATATCGCGTGTGTAAATCGTATAATGTCTCGTGCTTCTCTTTCCTGAACGAGCTAGGTGCAGCACGTGCTAATAATTTGAAAATTTAAATAATGCATGAGAAGGATACGGGCTATCACGAGAGTACGTTCAACCACTTGAAAGATGAAGAACCGTGTATTACTCTTGTTTGCTGTTTACTTATTTCGTTAAAATTATTAACGAAACACAATAAAAGTACATGCTTGGAATGATTCTATACGATTGAACTTTATTCACGCACGAGATAAAAATTTTTATGTATTTTACCCATTATTAAGTAGTCCATTTATGGCAGGTAGCTTCAAGTCTTCTTTCCAACGGTCCGCTTCGTTAGGCGAGAATCCGCGAAGCGTTCACTGATCGCCGTATTTGAAGCGACCGTCCGCGACCTATCTTGATGGTTCTCCTATCTACATTTATTCGTATACCATCGAGAATTGCGTTTTTACAGAAACAACTACAGACTCTGTGGCTAGCTCGGTAAAAAATATTTTGTCCGGGCTTTACTGTCCTGAACACAGTTTATCACGTAACTGTAACCTCGATAAGTTGGGTTAAAGGTGAGAGGTGGCAACAAAACTCGTTATGTTTCCGAGTCATTTGTAACTCTGTCCGAGAATACGAAATGGATCACGAGATCTCTCCCGCCCGACGTGTTACACAACTACGTGTGATATTGACGAATGATTTCCTCGAGGTTTAAGCCTCTACGTTGCAGAGCCAATGATAAACTGTGTTTTCTACTGGACTTTTCTGGATATATCTCACGGCAAAGATTCTGAAAACTGTCTGAAACCATTAATCGTAGTAGCTTATCTTAAATATATCACAAAATAAAGATAGAACTGATATTCTTATCATATTCAGTGTAGCTAAACCTGCCATCCGTAAGCGTTCGAGTATACAGTGTATCTTATATCGTCATTTGTCAAACTCTTTATCCTACACCAATTCTTAACATCGTTTGTGTTAGATTTCATAAATGTCTTATTTTATTTGTTTGTTTTTGAATTTTGCACAAAGCTATTCGAGGGCTAACGGTCCTAACTGTCCCTAATTTAGCAGTGTAAGACTAGAGGGAAGGCAGCTAGTCATCACCACCCACCGCCAACTCTTGGGCTACTCTTTTACCAACGAATAGTTGGATTTATCGTAACATTATAATGCCCCCCCGGCTAAGAGGGCGAGCATGTTTGGTGCGACCGGGATTCGAACCCGCGACCATACGACTACGAGTCGAATACCTTAATCCACCTGGCTATGCCGGGCCTCGTTTTTCCTTTAAAAAGTTTAAATGCTTTATTCAATTGCATCTTCATATTATTTATTTAGTTATTAATTCCACGTTTATCTAATGTTTGTCTGCTGTTAATTTGACTTTGAATTTGATCTCGTGCTCAATTTATATTTCGTTTCTTGTTGTTGTTTCTTATCATTCCAAATTTTCCTTCGAAGATAAACTTCTTATCTACAAAATGGTATTTTTTTCTCTTACCGATATCCTGAAAATATATTTTCAGTTTAGACGGTTTAGTGTAAGTTATTTTCCGCACATTTGCCATGTTTAAAAAAAAAAAAATTCCTAACTCCTATATCTTATTTGAGCATGCGCTAACCTTACACCCCAATCGATTTATTTTATTTATCAATAACTCTAATCAATCTGTTTGATACTAGAAACAAAATCTGTAACAATAAGTTCATGTTCTACCAACATGGCACAAGTTAAACCTATACAGTTGTTAGGACTAAAGTTTCTTTATCGGAAACTCTTACATTCGAGCATGTGATATTTTTCAGAAAAAGTTCCGAACTTACAGCTGTGAGTGTGTAATCAAAATAACAGTCATTGCCAATTAACAATATCCAAGAAGAATGCTGGTTCTGCTGACTAGTATCTATCCCTCAGATCAATGTTTCGAAATAATCCTATGAACCTTGGGCTCTCTGACCTAGCCGGCTAGCTCATGTTTCGAAACAATGCACTATTCGAATTAAAAAATGTCACACTGTGTAATTATTACGACAAAATGTAATTTCGTAATTATGAACATATCAACTGATTAACGGGTTTGTTTGTTTTTTTCGCTGCCCGGCATGGCCAGGTGGATAAAGCACTCGACTCGTAATCTGAGGGTCCAAAATCCCCGTCACAACAAACATGCTCGCCCTTTTATTCGTGGGACGTCATAATGTTTTGGTCAATCCCACTATTTGTTGGCAAAAGAGTAGGTCAAGAGTTGGCGGTGGAGGGTGATGACTAGTTGCCTTCCCTCTAGTCTTACACTATGAAATTAGGAACGGCTAACGTGGATAGCCCTCGTGTAGCTTTGCGCAAAATTCAAAACGAACGGATATTTTAGTGTTCGTTCACTCTTTACTTGGTACAAACTAAACTACAACTAAGCCTATTATTCACCATAAAATGACAAACACGACTGCAAATATGTACAACAAAATAGATATAGAAGTAAGTATTAATAAAACAGATCGTACAACAAAATAGATATAAAAATAAATATTAATAAAACAGGTCGTACAACAAAACAGATATAGAGGTAAATATTAATAAAACAGGTCGTACAACAAAATAAATATAAAAGTAAATATTAATAAAACAGGTCGTACAACAAAATAGATATAGAAGTAAATATTAATAAACCAGGTCGTACAACAAAATAGATATAAAAATAAATATTAATAAAACAGGTCGTACAACAAAACAGATATAGAGGTAAATATTAATAAACAGGTCGTACAACAAATAGATATAAGTAAATATTAATAAAACAGGTCGTACAACAAATAGATATAGAGGTAAATATTAATAAAACAGGTCGTACAACAGAATAGATATAAAAGTAAATATTAATAAAACAGGTCGTACAACAAAATAGATATAAAAATAAATATTAATAAAACAGGTCGTACAACAAAATAGATATAGAGGTAAATATTAATAAAACAGGTCGTACAACAAAATAGATATAGAGGTAAATATTAATAAAACAGGTCGTACAACAAAATAGATATAGAAGTAAGTGTTAATAAAACAGGTCGTACAACAAAAATATAGAGGTAAATATTAATAAAACAGGTCGTACAACAAAATAAATATAAAAGTAATATTAATAAAACAGGTCGTACAACAAAATAGATATAGAGGTAATATTAATAAAACAGGTCGTACAACAAAATAATATAAGTAAATTAATAAAACAGGTCGTACAACAAAATAGATATAGAGGTAAATATTAATAAAACAGGTCGTACAACAAAATAGATATAAAAATAAATATTAATAAAACAGGTCGTACAACAAAACAGATATAGAGGTAAATATTAATAAAACAGGTCGTACAACAAAATAATATAAGGTAAATATTAAAAACAGGTCGTACAACAAAATAGATATAGAGGTAAATATTAATAAACAGGTCGTACAACAAAATAAATATAAAGTAAATATTAATAAACAGGTCGTACAACAAAATAGATATAGAGGTAAATATTAATAAAACAGGTCGTACAACAAAATAGATATAGAGGTAAATATTAATAAAACAGGTCGTACAACAAATAGATATAAGTAAATATTAATAAAACAGGTCGTTCAACAAAATAGATATAGAGGTAAATATTAATAAAACAGGTCGTACAACAAAATAGATATAAAAATAAATATTAATAAAACAGGTCGTACAACAAAATAGATATAGAGGTAAATATTAATAAAACAGGTTGTTCAACAAAATAGATATAGAGGTAAATATTAATAAAACAGGTCGTACAACAAAATAGATATAAAAATATTAATAAAACAGGTCGTACAACAAAACAGATATAGAGGTAAATATTAATAAAACAGGTCGTACAACAAAATAAATATAAAAGTAAATATTAATAAAACAGGTCGTACAACAAAATAGATATAGAGGTAAATATTAATAAAACACGTCGTACAACAAAATAGATATAAAAATAAATATTAATAAAACAGGTCGTACAACAAAACAGATATATAGGTAAATATTAATAAAACAGGTCGTACAACAAAATAAATATAAAAGTAAATATTAATAAAACAGGTCGTACAACAAAATAGATATAGAGGTAAATATTAATAAAACAGGTCGTACAACAAAATAGATATAGAGGTAAATATTAATAAAACAGGTCGTACAACAAAACAGATATAGAGGTAAATATTAATAAAACAGGTCGTACAACAAAATAAATATAGAAGTAAATATTAATAAAACAGGTCGTACAACAAAACAGATATAGAGGTAAATATTAATAAAACAGGTCGTACAACAAAATAAATATAAAAGTAAATATTAATAAAACAGGTTGTTCAACAAAATAGATATAGAGGTAAATATTAATAAAACAGGTCGTACAACAAAATAAATATAAAAGTAAATATTAATAAAACAGGTCGTACAACAAAATAGATATAGAGGTAAATATTAATAAAACAGGTTGTTCAACAAAATAGATATAGAGGTAAATATTAATAAAACAGGTCGTACAACAAAATAGATATAAAAATAAATATTAATAAAACAGGTCGTACAACAAAATAGATATAGAGGTAAATATTAATAAAACAGGTCGTACAACAAAATAGATATAAAAATAAATATTAATAAAACAGGTCGTACAACAAAACAGATATAAAAATAAATATTAATAAAACAGGTCGTACAACAGAATAGATATAAAAGTAAATATTAATAAAACAGGTCGTACAACAAAATAGATATAGAGGTAAATATTAATAAAACAGGTCGTACAACAGAATAGATATAAAAGTAAATATTAATAAAACAGGTTGTTCAACAAAATAGATATAGAGGTAAATATTAATAAAACAGGTCGTACAACAAAATAGATATAAAAATAAATATTAATAAAACAGTCGTCAACAAATAGATATAGAGGTAAATATTAATAAAACAGGTCGTACAACAAAATAAATATAAAAGTAAATATTAATAAAACAGGTCGTACAACAAAATAGATATAGAGGTAAATATTAATAAAACAGGTCGTACAACAAAATAGATATAAAAATAAATATTAATAAAACAGGTCGTACAACAAAACAGATATAGAGGTAAATATTAATAAAACAGGTCGTACAACAGAATAGATATAAAAGTTAATATTAATAAAACAGGTCGTACAACAAAATAGATATAGAGGTAAATATTAATAAAACAGGTCGTACAACAGAATAGATATAAAAGTAAATATTAATAAAACAGGTTGTTCAACAAAATAGATATAGAGGTAAATATTAATAAAACAGGTCGTACAACAAAATAGATATAAAAATAAATATTAATAAAACAGGTCGTATAACAAAACAGATATAGAGGTAAATATTATTAAAACAGGTCGTACAACAAAATAAATATAAAAGTAAATATTAATAAAACAGGTCGTACAACAAAATAGATATAGAGGTAAATATTAATAAAACAGGTTGTTCAACAAAATAGATATAGAGGTAAATATTAATAAAACAGGTCGTACAACAAAATAGATATAAAAATAAATATTAATAAAACAGGTCGTACAACAAAACAGATATATAGGTAAATATTAATAAAACAGGTCGTACAACAAAATAAATATAAAAGTAAATATTAATAAAACAGGTCGTACAACAAAATAGATATAGAGGTAAATATTAATAAAACAGGTCGTACAACAAAATAGATATAAAAATAAATATTAATAAAACAGGTCGTACAACAAAACAGATATAGAGGTAAATATTAATAAAACAGGTCGTACAACAAAATAAATATAAAAGTAAATATTAATAAAACAGGTCGTACAACAAATAGATATAGAGGTAATATTAATAAAACAGGTACAACAAAAATAGATATAAAAATAAATTAATAAAACAGGTCGTACAACAAAACAGATATAGAGGTAAATATTAATAAAACAGGTCGTACAACAAAATAAATATAAAAGTAAATATTAATAAAACAGGTCGTACAACAAAACAGATATAGAGGTAAATATTAATAAAACAGGTCGTACAACAAAATAAATATAAAAGTAAATATTAATAAAACAGGTCGTACAACAAAATAGATATAGAGGTAAATATTAATAAAACAGGTCGTACAACAAAATAGATATAAAAATAAATATTAATAAAACAGGTCGTACAACAAAACAGATATAGAGGTAAATATTAATAAAACAGGTCGTACAACAAAATAAATATAAAAGTAAATATTAATAAAACAGGTCGTACAACAAAATAGATATAGAGGTAAATATTAATAAAACAGGTTGTTCAACAAAATAGATATAGAGGTAATATTAATAAAACAGGTCGTACAACAAATAGATATAAAAATAAATTTAATAAAACAGGTCGTACAACAAAACAGATATAGAGGTAAATATTAATAAAAGGTCGTACAACAAATAATATAAAGTAAATATTAATAAAACGGTCGTACAACAAATAGATATAGAGTAAATATTAATAAAACACGTCGTACAACAAAATAGATATAAAAATAAATATTAATAAAACAGGTCGTACAACAAAACAGATATATAGGTAAATATTAATAAAACAGGTCGTACAACAAAATAATATAAAAGTAAATATTAATAAAACAGGTCGTACAACAAAATAGATATAGAGGTAAATATTAATAAAACAGGTACAACAAAAAGATATAAAAAAAAAACAAAAAAAAATAAAATAAAAAGGTCGTACAACAAAATAATATAGAGTAAATATTAATAAAACAGGTCGTACAACAAAACAGATATAGAGGTAAATATTAATAACAGGTCGTACAACAAAATAATATAAAGTAAATATTAATAAAACAGGTGTTCAACAAAAAGATATAGAGGTAAATATTAATAAAACAGGTCGTACAACAAAATAAATATAAAGTAAATATTAATAAAACAGGTCGTACACAAAATAGATATAGAGGTAAATATTAATAAAACAGGTTGTACAACAAAATAATATAGTAAATATTATAAAACAGGTCGTACAACAAAATAGATATAAAAGTAAATATTAATAAAACAGGTCGTACAACAAAATAGATATAGAGGTAAATATTAATAAAACAGGTCGTACAACAAAATAGATATAAAAATAAATATTAATAAAACAGGTCGTACAACAAAACAGATATAAAAATAAATATTAATAAAACAGGTCGTACAACAAATAGATATAAAGTAAATATTAATAAAACAGGTCGTACAACAAAAGATATAAAAATAAATATTAATAAAACAGGTCGTACAACAGAATATATAAAAGTAATATTAATAAACAGGTGTTCAACAAAATAGATATAGAGGTAAATATTAATAAAACAGGTCGTACAACAAAATAGATATAAAAATAAATATTAATAAAACAGGTCGTACAACAAAATAGATATAGAGGTAAATATTAATAAAACAGGTCGTACAACAAAATAAATATAAAAGTAAATATTAATAAAACAGGTCGTACAACAAAATAGATATAGAGGTAAATATTAATAAAACAGGTCGTACAACAAAATAGATATAAAAGTAAATATTAATAAAACAGGTCGTACAACAAAATAGATATAGAGGTAAATATTAATAAAACAGGTCGTACAACAGAATAGATATAAAAGTAATATTAATAAACAGGTCGTACAACAAAATAGATATAGAGGTAAATATTAATAAAACAGGTCGTACAACAGAATAGATATAAAAGTAAATATTAATAAACAGTCGTACAACAAAATAGATATAGAGGTAAATATTAATAAAACAGGTCGTACAACAAATAGATATAAAAATATTAATAAACAGGTCGTTAACAAAAGATATAGAGGTAAATATTATTAAAACAGGTCGTACAACAAAATAATATAAAAATATATTAATAAACAGGTCGTACAACAAAAAGATATAGAGGTAAATATTAATAAAACAGTTCAACAAAATAAATATAGAGGTAAATATTAATAAAACAGGTCGTACAACAAAATAGATATATAAATATTAATAAAACAGGTCGTCAACAAAACAGATATAGAGGTAATATTAATAAAACAGGTCGTACAACAAAATAATATAAAAGTAAATATTAATAAAACAGGTCGTACAACAAACAGATATAGAGGTAAATATTAATAAAACAGGTCGTACAACAAAATAATATAAAGTAAATATTAATAAAAAGGTCGTACAACAAGATATAGAGTAAATATTAATAAAACAGGTCGTACAACAAATATATAAATAAATATTAATAAAACAGGTCGTACAACAAAACAGATATAGAGGTAAATATTAATAAAACAGGTCGTACAACAAAATAATATAAAAGTAAATATTAATAAAAACAGGTCGTACAACAAAATAGATATAGAGGTAATATTAATAAAACAGGTCGTACAACAAAATAATATAAAATAAATATTAATAAACAGGTCGTACAACAAAACAGATATAGAGGTAAATATTAATAAAACAGGTCGTACAACAAAATAAATATAAAAGTAAATATTAATAAAACAGGTCGTACAACAAAGATATAGAGGTAAATATTAATAAAACAGGTCGTACAACAAAATAGATATAAAAAATATTAATAAAACAGGTCGTACAACAAAATAGATATAGAGGTAAATATTAATAAAACAGGTCGTACAACAAAATAGATATAAAGTAAATATTAATAAAACAGGTCGTACAACAAAACAGATATAGAGGTAAATATTAATAAAACAGGTCGTACAACAAAATAAATAAAGTAAATATTAATAAAACAGGTCGTACAACAAAATAGATATAGAAAATAAATTAATAAAACAGGTTGTTCAACAAAATAGATATAGAGGTAAATATTAATAAACAGGTCGTACAACAAATATATAAAAGTAAATATTAATAAAACAGGTCGTACAACAAAATAGATATAGAGGTAAATATTAATAAAACGTCGTACAACAAAATAATATAAAAGTAAATATTAAAACAGGTCGTACAACAAAATAGATATAGGTAAATTTAATAAAACAGTCGTACAACAAAATAGATATAAAAATAAATATTAATAAAACAGGTCGTACAACAAAAGATATAGGTAAATATTAATAAAACAGGTCGTACAACAAAATAATATAAGTAAATATTAATAAACAGGTCGTACAACAAAAAGATATAGAGGTAAATATTAATAAACAGGTCGTACAACAAATAATATAGAGTAAATATTAATAAAACAGGTCGTACAACAAAACAGATATAGAGGTAAATATTAATAAAACAGGTCGTACAACAAATAAATATAGATAAATATTAATAAAACAGGTCGTACAACAAAATATAGAGGTAAATATTAATAAAACAGGTCGTACAACAAAATAAATATAAAAGTAAATATTAATAAACAGGTCGTTCAACAAAATAGATATAGAGGTAAATATTAATAAACAGGTCGTTACAACAAAATAATATAAAGTAAATATTAATAAAACAGGTCGTACAACAAAATAGATATAAGGTAAATATTAATAAAACAGGTTGTTCAACAAAATAGATATAGAGGTAAATATTAATAAACAGGTCGTACAACAAAATAGATATAAAATAAATATTAATAAAACAGGTCGTACAACAAAATAGATATAAGAAATATTAATAAAACAGGTCGTACAACAAATAGATATAAAAATAAATATTTAAAACAGGTCGTACAACAAAACAGATATAAAATAAATATTAATAAAACAGGTCGTACAACAGAATAGATATAAAAGTAAATATTAATAAAACAGGTCGTACAACAATAGATATAGAGGTAAATATTAATAAAACAGGTCGTACAACAAATAGATATAAAAGTAAATATTAATAAAACAGGTTGTTCAACAAATAGATATAGAGGTAATTAATAAAACAGGTCGTACAACAAAATAATATAAAAATAAATATAATAAAACAGGTCGTACAACAAAATAGATATAGAGGTAAATATTAATAAAACAGGTCGTACAACAAAATAATATAAAAGTAAATATTAATAAAACAGGTCGTACAACAAAAATATATAGAGGTAAATATTAATAAAACAGGTCGTACAACAAAAGATATAAAATAATATTAATAAAACAGGTCGTACAACAAAAATAGAGGTAATATTAATAAAACAGGTCGTACAACAGAATAGATATAAAAGTTATTAATAAAACAGGTCGTACAACAAAATAGATATAAAATAAATATTAATAAAACAGGTCGTACAACAAAATAGATATAGAGGTAAATATTAATAAAACAGGTCGTACAACAAAATAATAAAAATAAATATTAATAAAACAGGTCGTACAACAAATAGATATAGAGGTAAATATTAATAAAACAGGTCGTACAACAGTAGATATAAAAATAATATTAATAAAACAGGTCGTACAACAAAAGATATAGATAAATATTAATAAAACAGGTCGTACAACAGAATAGATATAAAAGTTAATATTAATAAACAGGTCGTACAACAAATAGATATAGAGGTAAATATTAATAAAACAGGTCGTACAACAAATAGATATAAAAGTAAATATTAATAAAACAGGTCGTTCAACAAAATAGATATAGAGGTAAATATTAATAAAACAGGTCGTACAACAAAATAATATAAAAAAATATTAATAAAAACAGGTCGTATAACAAAAAATATAGAGGTAAATATTATTAAAACAGGTCGTACAACAAAATAAATATAAGTAAATATTAATAAAACAGGTCGTACAACAAAATAGATATAGAGGTAAATATTAATAAAAGGTTGTACAACAAATAGATATAGAGGTAAATATTAATAAACAGGTCGTACAACAAAATAGATATAAAAATAATATTAATAAAACAGGTCGTACAACAAACAGATATATAGGTAAATATTAATAAAACAGGTCGTACAACAAAATAAATATAAAAGTAAATATTAATAAAACAGGTCGTACAACAAAATAGATATAGAGGTAAATATTAATAAAACAGGTCGTACAACAAAATAGATATAAAAATAAATATTAATAACAGGTCGTACAACAAAACAGATAGAGGTAAATATTAATAAAACAGGTCGTACAACAAAATATAATAAAAGTAAATATTAATAAAACAGGTCGTACAACAAAATAGATATAGAGGTAAATATTAATAAAACAGGTCGTACAACAAAATAGATATAAAAATAAATATTAATAAAACAGGTCGTACAACAAAACAGATATAGAGGTAAATATTAATAAAACAGGTCGTACAACAAAATAAATATAAAAGTAAATATTAATAAAACAGGTCGTACAACAAAATAGATATAGAGGTAAATATTAATAAAACAGGTCGTACAACAAAATAGATATAAAAGTAAATATTAATAAAACAGGTCGTACAACAAAATAGATATAGAGGTAAATATTAATAAAACAGGTCGTACAACAAATAGATATAAAAATAAATATTAATAAAACAGGTCGTACAACAAAAGATATATAGTAATATTAATAAAACAGGTCGTACAACAAAATAGATATAAAAATAAATATTAATAAAACAGGTCGTACAACAAAACAGATATAGAGGTAAATATTATAAAACAGGTCGTACAACAAAATAAATATAGAAGTAAATATTAACCACGTGAAACTTCTTTGTAAAGTATTTTTGTTTTATTTCCCACTATTTCCTCTCTCACAAACCTGTCTTCGTGTCATAATCCCCTTTAAAGCCTTAAATCCGAGACTTGATGCCTTCTGTAACCTCAACTCTGATAAGACATCATGTTTTAGCTCAAAACCAAACAATCACGTGAGTCCCCTCCTGGTACAGCGGTAAATCTACGGATTTTCAACGTTAAAGTAAGGGTTCAATTCCTATTGGTGAATTCGGCAGATATCCCGATATGACTCTCCTATAGGAAAATCACACACCTACATCCACGAGTAGGCTTAATGAACGCTGGGCTCTTATAATTATGAGTTAAATGTATTAAAATGAGCTTATTGGCAGAACTAGGATAATATTGTGATGTCCCTACTCATTGTACTTTAGGTAGGAAACACTAGACGTACTTTTAGTATAATAGTGTGACCATAGACGAATATTTGTCTCTCTACCAAAACAACTAATTTTACATATTAAAATATTGGTTTAATATTCATTCTAAGTACCTCAACTCCAATAATGTTTGTTAAATATCAGCTCGAAGTTAAATTTATTTTGGTCCAAAACATCAAATTCTAACGTATACATTCTGAGTTGTTTTTAAACGTGAATACGAAGAACAAATTCAAATTTCTTTTCTTAGAATGAATTTTAATAAATGTTATATGTTTACGACAGACAACTGTCAATAGCTTGAGATTTAGCTTATATCTACTATATTCATGGCCTACTGATACAGTGAATGACCGGATGTCTCTGACAATCTCCTTTAACTCCTGTTGGTTTGATTGTTACTTACTGTGTCTCTTTTTCAGACGTAATTAACAATTTGGTAAACAACGTGTTCCTCTGTAAGAACCACTCAGTCGTGCTGGGTATAAGATAATTTCGAGAGCAAAAGAATATATCAAAAGAAGACCCAGGAAAGTTGATACTTTGCTCTCTGGTTTTTTAGCATTTTGGCTTCAAGTGTGTTTCCATCAACAAATGAATATTACACAAGGAAAGGGTTTTGTCTGTTTCCAATTTCCCTCAGGAAAGTCTATTCGACAATATTCTAAAAGAAGAAAACTATTAATTCAGAATCGGTAAGTTTTTGTCATCTGAAAGAAATGTTCTTGTTTTCAAAGAACAAAATCAATAGAATGACCGGATGATTGAAACTAAGGAAACATTATTTATTATTTGATTAAAACTGAAACGTGTAATAAAATAGTACTTTGAATTTTGTATACCATCAACAACTTTCTTTATGTACAAAACAGCATTGTTCGTCAATATAATATGAGCTATTTATGGCTTCTTTTATTTCAAAATTTAAATATTATGTTCGTAGATAATTCTTTGTTCGTGTTTTTTTCTTCCATGAAACTATATAATTAAACCTTTCAAAGGCTTTGCGAAGCATGAGTCTGACTTTAAAATCCTGTTGTCGTTTATTTCAATGTTTTCTCTTTTCTAGACGAAAAGAAAACTTCTCCGGAACTCTGCGCATTATTTGTTTGTTAAAATCCCCCTAGTGTTCGAAATTAGACCTCGTGTGGTAAGATTCAGTGATGTCGAGAAACCCACTTGTTGAGAATTTTATACGCAAAAAACGGCTCTTTTGGGCTCAGAAAACACTTCAAATAGAAGAGCGAACAACGTTTTGACCTTCTTCGGTCATCGTCAGGTTCACAAAGAAAGAGGTAACTGGCCGGAAGTTGACCACATGTTTGGAAGGGGTTGTATAACTGAGTGTCGCAATGTAGAGGGGGCGGTTTGATGTTTGAATATAAGTGTTTTCTGAGCCCAAAAGAGCCGTTTTTTGCGTATAAAATTCTCGTGTGGTAAGCATTTCCATAAGAGTTTATATATCAAAAGTTTATTTCTATGATCCGTAAAAAACAAGATTCAAACAGAAAAAAAGAAGTTAATTTAACATTTGAAGTGTGAGGAGTCTCACCTCATAAGGTATTGGATGAAAGTTGAAAATTTCATTAAAGTAGTTTTTGAAAGAAAGTTTGGGAAAATTTTGAGCGAAACCTATGAAAAACTAATTTACCAAAATATCTGATGAAATTTTGTGAAAATTAATTTCGGAAGTTAGAGTACAAATGTGGGATACCCGTTCTGGGAGTAATGGGTACACGTTTAAGAAAATCCATTCTTCAAGTTTCTGGTGAACGTTTGGAAAATATATGAGAGAAGTTTTGGGTCAAGGATTGGGAGACACACTCTCGAGTTTTTGGGTAAGAATTTCGGAGACACACTATAGAATTTTGGGGTAAAGGTTTGGGAGAATTCATTCTAAACGTTTCCAATAATTATGTTTAATCAAAAATGAAGTTATCTACAAACTTACACCATCACTTGATGCAGGGTGTTCGGAAAGTCACTGTGCAGATTTGTAATCATATGTCTATTCAGTCTATTTCAAGTAACCAAATAATAGCAGTGTTTAGAAACAAAATAAGAAAGATCCAGGCCTATATTGATACCAACGGGGATCACTTTCAATATTGTTTACAATTGTCATTCATATTTACCTCCTGTATTCTACATTGAAACATGTCTGTTAATAAATATATAAGTGCACAGTGATTTTCCCAACACCCTGTACAAAAAACTGATACCACTTCCTAATACAAAAAACTTATACCACCTCCTAAAAAAGGAAACTTATACCACCTCCTGATACAGGAAACTTATACCACCTCCTGATAAAGGAAACATATACCACCTCCTTATACGAAAACCTTATACCACCTTCTGATACAGAAAACTTATACCACCTCCTTAAAGGAAAACTTACAACCACCTCCTTATACAACAAACTTATACCACCTCCTAATACAAAAAACTTATACCACCTCCTGATACAAGAAAGTTATACCACATTCTAATACATGAAACTTATACCACCTCCTTATACAAGAAACTTATACCACCTCCTTATACAAGAAACTTTACCACCTCCTTATACAAGAAACTTATACCACCTCCTAATTCAAGAAACTTATACCATCTCCTGGTAACTTTGTTCACCTGGTAATAATGATGACCTTTCGGTTGTCGACCTTGGCGATTTTATTTTTTCCTTTCTCGTTATTTATCATCATGTTATTCGGAGTACCTGAAAAGAGTTTTGAAAGATGTGTGCTGTGTATTCATGGCACATTCAGAATCTTCACTTTATTGTAATTCGTCAAACATTTATTAAAAATTCAACTTTTAGATACATTCACCTCTTAAACCTTACTACTGTGTACGTATGAAATTTATCGTGCTATAAATATTTATAATTTGAAAGGTTTATTCTGTCAGTTATTTCCCGTTGGTACAGGAGTGAGTCTACGTATTTACAACGCTTTAATAAGGAGTTTGATTCCTCTCGGTAGACGCAGCAGATAGCCTTATGTGAGTTAGCTATAAAAGAACCCACTTATTTATTATTACACATTTTTGTTCTTTTCCAAAGAAGTATTTTTGATACAAAACAACAGTCTTCTAGCCCTGAATCCCGGGTTAAAAATTAGTTTTAGAACGAGTATCATTTAAATGTAAAAATATCAAACTTTTCAATTAAAGTTCCTTGTATTAATAAAAATAATGCAACTCTTAGATATAGGATAATTTGCATTCACATTGGTTCTTGTCTTTATACACACCTAAACATTCGAATACAATATCATGTCTTTGCGCAAATTATGCAGTGTAATTACTATGTGTAAATTATAGATTTTCTTAATGGGCAATGTAAAAGTACCAATAAATCTAAAAATGATGTCACGTTAGTTCTTGCAAGGTGAGAATTAGAACTGCGGGAAGTAAAAATAGGTTAGAGATATTTAAAGATTAGAGCACAATAAGAGACAGCGCATATCTGTCTGTCCATACATCTCTAAGTTACATTCCAATGTTAAAATAGTATCGGTAAGTGATGCTATTCAAAATTCTCAGTTCATCGTATTGATTTATCTGTATTTTATATCAAATAGAAACCATCAAACGAAAGGTTCACAAACGTCACATACACAAATAAAAATCACGTGACATATACACTGGTGTGAATATTCTTATTTCTTGTGACTGACACCAGTCGCTTATGTGCTTGTTTCTTTCAGATATCTGTGCTTAGCTGCACAACATCTATTAATGCTAACCGTCTCTTTTGTATTGATAAAATGCTGGGAAGGCAACTAGTCAACTAAACCAACCGCCAAGTGTTGAGCTACACTTCTCAAATCAATTTGTTTGTTTGTTTTGGAATTTCGCACAAAGCTACTCGAGGGCTATCTGTGCTAGCTGTCCCTAATTTTGCAGTGTAAGACTAGAGGGAAAACAGCTAGTCATCACCACCCACCGCCAACTCTTGGGCTACTCTTTTACCAACGAATAGTGGGATTGACCGTCACATTATACACCCCCACGGCTGGGAGGGCGAGCATGTTTAGCGCGACGGGAGCGCGAACCCGCGACCATCGGATTACGAGTGCACGCCTTAACGCGCTCGGCCATGCCAGGCCCATCTCAAATCAAATAGTGGCATTTGACTGTCACTCTTTTAACTTGTTTTTTGTTTTTGAATTTCGCACAAACCTACTTGAGGGCTATCTGTGCTATCCGTCCCTAATTTAGCAGTGTAGGACTAGAGGGAAGGCAGCTAGTCATCACCACCCACCGCCAACTCTTGGGCTACTCTTTTACCAACAAATAGTGGAATTGACTGTAATATTATAACGCCCCCACGGCTGAAAGGGCGAGCATGTTTGGCGCGACCGGGATGCGAACCTGTGATACTATATTAATACTGATACTGTGTTAAGTTTCACATCTTATTTCTTGTTAGGGTTAAAACATATATACTCTAATCACAACACCAGGAGTAACTTTTTCATCTCATCCATTCCCAACAATTTCCTTGTTTTCAGCTATCAAAGTAATACAGAGAATAAGTGAATCATAAGCTAAATCTAATCATTTTAGATTTACTCAGCAATCGATAAAAACTATGAAAAGTATGCAGATTTGTACTGCCATCTGTTAGAGAAATGTGTATATAACCATTTTTAAAATATCTTAAAGATTTTATTGTTTGTAATCGATTTTTGTTTATTTGTTGTTGTTGTTTTTAAATACTACACTACTACAAAATTTACCAAATTTTTAGTGTTACAAATCTTTTCACACAAAAAGGTCGAGGACTTATTTTAGAATAAACACGTGGGTAATATTTAAGTTATAGATACTTCAAATGATTATTTGTTTGTCTCTCTTTGAATTTCGCGCAAATCTACACGAGGGCTATCTGCGCTACCTGTCCCTAATTTTGCTGTGTAAAACTAGAGAGAAGGCATCCAAATCTTGGGCTACTCTTTTTACCAACGAATAGTGGGATTGACCGTTACAATATAGCTTCCCAACGGTTGAAAGGGCGAGCATATTTGGTGTGGGGGATTCGAAACTGCGACCCTCTAACTAAGTAAAAAAGAAAACTCTTTAGAAGATAAACTAGATAGTAACCGAACGACCCCGAAGCGAAGTTTCAAAATAGTAGATATATATTAAGTTAAAGTCACGTTAAGCCTACTTTTTTATACCTTGCGTGTACATATTTATACTTGCAAGTGTTTATATATAGATATACAATTTGTTTGCTTCTTACGTCAGGTCATCTTCCTCTTTTAACGTTGTCTGTATAAATAACTGGAACTTGTATATATAACTTATTTTGTTGTTGTTTCTACGTCAGATACACAACATTTCTGTTGCACGTCTATATACAATTTGCTTCTTTATTACTTAAGATGTGTTTAAGTTTACGTGGCTTGTTTATATGAACGTTATTGCTTGTTTCCACACTGACGTATGTGTACGTTTTCATTATGACATATTGTGTTGTTGAAAAGTCATTTTGTTGTGTATTAACCAGAGGATGTTTTTAATTAATTAGTGTCCGTTTTTATTATTTAATTAATGGATCGTAGAACGCTACTTTTCTTTTAATTAATAACCTTACATCTGTTGTAACATTAACACCTTAAACTTTAGAACGATTTCAATTAAAGAGTAATATAGTGTAATTATTTGTCGCTAGATGGCAATATATTATAATCACGCGAAAGAGTTTATAATATCCGTCGCAAGGTATTTCACCAAACCATAACAGAACGTTCGGGCCAACAACGCCATAAGCAATAGAGATTTGATTCAAACAACGCTATAAAACCTTTACTATCGACTACTGAGTACACGTATAAACATGCACAAAAATCACGCATGTTAGACTCACAAAATGAGGATAATCCACTCGAAGCGACCACAAGTAATTTTTGTGATTGTTATTATTATTACCTTACCAGCCTACAAAAAAACTTAGTATATTGCACTCAAATCTTTGATAGAATACCATATAAGGTACCGAATGTCGTAGGGTATTTGAAAAGGTATCATCTGTTCCCTAAAAAGCCTGTCTGCTGAGACCACCATGAAGAAAACTACCGATAAAAAATAAACACGTTGTTTTTGAAATTAATTAGTGTACTTCGTTATTGCCCCCTAGTGTCACGGAGGTATGTCAGCGGACTTATAATGCTAGAATACGAGTTTCGATATCCGTGGTGGACACAGCACATTGTGTCTTCACAACTTTGTCGTCAGTTGAGTAAAGTGGCCATGCTATGTTGGTAACATGATTGTAAATTATATAGTTCCATGAAATGGATTGTAAGTTCACATGAATATTGTGGTTGTACAGAGAAGAACACAATGTGGCTATGTGCACCAGCCGTCCTTAATTGATCAGTGTAAGACTAGAGGGAAGGCAGCTAGTTATCACCACCCACCGCCAACTGTTGGGCTACTCTTTTACCAACGACTAGTGGGATTAGCCGTAACATTATAACACTTCCGTGGCTGAAAGAGCTGGGATGTTTGGTGCGACAGGGATTTGAATCCGCGACGCTCAGGTTACGAGCCGAGTGGTTTAACCTCCTGGCCATGCCATGCCCAACACAATATTAATTGATAAATATTTTTTGTACAATATATACAATCGTCAGTCATAGTAAAGAGCAAAATTCACACAAAATAAAAACACGCAAACAGAGATAGGATGAAAAATCGATTTCTTTGGATTTCTCAACTTTTTTTTACGAGGAAGAAGAGAGCTGTTGAGTTGTTTTCATTTTGTGAGGGAATTCTTTGATGATAACAAAATGAATGACATGTGATTGGTAAACAAGTAAAACCTTTTACACTCCAACAAGTTTATGGGTTCGTTGAGATACGACAAGAGATCTAGAAATCTTTCAACCTTAGATACTCGCTTGTTTTCATCCTTCTTGCTTTAATGTTGTCTAAAGGTAACGTTTCTAAAATAATTCTAAGGTAATCTAGTCTTAGCTGTCATGTTTAAATGAGAAGTCAATCACTCTTTAAGGTTTCAAAAGTCTTTGTTTTTTGTTAAGCCAGCTGTACTCTGTCCATCGCGAGTATCGAACCAGATATTTAATGTTATAAGCCTCAATACTTACCAATGAGTCACCCGGTGACAGAGTAAATAAAAGGAATGGTTTTACAAGATATGTTATAATAAACTCGGTTTTGTCTGTCCTCAGAATGAGCTCGCGCCACACTAACTAACTGCGCATGCGCACTTCTTTTCAGTGGATGTAAACAAATATGGTAGATGTTTACTTCAGTAAACATTTAATAAACCAACGTAGTAAAAGCTTATAAAAAGTCTAACGTCAGATTGTAGACGTGTACTATAATGTTTAGCCCTAAATAAATTAAAACAAAAAAATACCCACAACTTGCAGTCTTTAATCCATTTCTTTGTTGAATATAGATCTTAGTAAAGGCTCAATTAATATTAGGCTTAAAACAAGTGAGCTTATAGATTTTGGTATTTGCGATTAGAATTCTTATGTATTGGTCTAGATATCCTGTATTAAAAGAAATACTGTTGAAATAAACATATTAGTTTGTCTGAAGGAAAACTGTTTCAAAGACCAACGACCGTCTTCGAGAAGTAAAACTATCTGAGCTCTAGATTCTTTATTCAGAACCAAAATTTATATTTTGTGTCCATCGTCACTCGTTGTCAACTGCATTTACAATTGTAACACTCAGTCAGGTCCATTTTATCTGTCCGTTTTCAAGAGAAAACAGTCTGAGAGGTACGAATACATCTTCATGTGACAACCACTTAATCTCTGCCAAGTACCATTCTTGTAACTCCTCTGTAAACTATTTCAGTCAATCAGATGTCTGCACTGAGGTGAAGCGCTCGAGACTGAACAGAATACAACATCTGAACCAAGTTTTTAGTGTTATAAGGCTTCAGTTACAGCTCAGCCACTGGAAGGTCATCCTTTGTAACATCTTATCACATGACCATAACTCCAAATGTCATAAGTTTAGATTCCTGCAGTCAGCAGAACAGAAGCATTCAACTGTATAATTTCGTCATAAACTATTTTTTAATGTAAATTCAACATTTTCTTAAGAACATATTTGGTTTGTGTTTTTTTTAATTCAACGCGATTTTGTCGGAAATCATTTTTAACTTATCAGCGAATACTGAAATAAAGAACGAAAATACAATAAACTTTTTGTTGAAATATGTCTGGAGAAATGGAGTCATACTATAACACAATACATATCCAGAAGTATACAGATATATTCTAATCAACTGATTAGAGATATTAATGGATTGGTATTATCCAATTAGCTTATTTGAGATATTAATGGGTTGATATTATCCAATCAACTTGTTAGAGATATTAATGGGTTGATATTGTCCAATCAACTGATTAGAGATATTAATGGATTGGTATTATCCATTCAACTTATTAGAGATATTAATGGATTGGTATTATCCATTAAACTTATTAGAGATATTAATGGATTGGTATTATCCAATGAACACAGTAATAAATTGATGGACAGATTATATATATATATATACAACTCAAGGGAATGTTGATAAATTAACTACACTAATTTTGTAAAGAAATTAGATGAAATTCAATATTCGATTTCATTATATCTAATACTCCCGTACATTCATATCTAATACTCCCGTACATTTACATCTAATACTCCCGTACATTTACATCTAATACTCCCGTACATTCATATTTTGTAAACAAATTGTTTTAAAGCTGTTTTTTTTTACTGGAACGTTTCTTCTGGTAATACTACTTTAAGTTCACTCGTCTTTGACCAAACATTAGAAAAATAAATAAATAACTATATTTTAATCCACAAGTTATAAAGTTATTAAAAAACTGAGCAACATAAAAGACAACGTAATTTGTTTCCTGTTTCGTCAGAGTTAACTCTTCCATTAAATGCTGAGAATAGTTGTCGTTATCAACTGACTGTGTGAGTCGATATTGAAGAAAAAACATGTCGTCAGTTACTTATATAACCGATATCGGACACACAACAACACTCAACTGTACGAGCCCGATATTGGAAACACGACATCACATAACTAACTATATGAATCGATATTGGAAACACATGTCATCAGTTAATTATATGAACCAATATTGAAGACACATGTGGTCATCAGTTATTTATATAAACCAATATTGATACACTTGTCGTTATCGGTTAATTATATAAAATGATTCTGGAAACGCCTGTCATCATTAGCTCATTATATCAGTCGTCTATAATTTGATTTGTCTTGTGTTTCAGTTGACTCCTCTCAACTAAACCAGTTCTTGACGAACCACTGTTCATCACCACAAGTGTACCAACTGGTACAATAGATATGAAGTGTAATTAATGTTAACAATAAATTGTTCCATCAAATATTGTTACAAAGCACATCAAATATATAAACTGTTTATTACAGGTTTTACAGTAAACAGTTAACAGGTGTTACGGTAAATGCTTTCTTTAAGAGGCACAATCATTACAAAGTACGTAAGTTTTTACAGTAAAGAGCGTTTTAGTATTTAAATGACATCCAAAATACAAAAATTATTTAATCTCTAGAGCTGACTGTAATTAGTTTTATATTCATGTGAATTCTTCGTGTGGTCTTTGACTTGGGTCTAGTTGCTGTTGATTGAAATAACCCACGTGTAATTCATCTCAACACAGAGAACAGCCATCAGAAACATTCAAAAAACGAGAATAATGTTCCATCAAACCAAAATCAGGTCCATCAAAACTTTATAGATTAATTTAGTGAAAAATACCAACTTCAAACACACTAAACAAAACGAGACCTACAAAAAGAAATTTTGACATCAACAGACAGAAAACGCCTAACACTTCATAGGAACAAGACTGAATTATTTATCTTATGTAATACTGACCTTAACCCAACATATAACAAATGTAATACTCACCTTAACCCAACATATAACAAATGTAATACTGACCTTAACCCAACATATAACAAATGCAATACTCACCTTAACCCTACATACAACAAATGTAATACTGACCTTAACTCAACATATGACAAAGAATTGAGAAAAAATTCTCAAAATACAATTTAAAAAATATGTCACCTTTATATTTTATAACTTATTTCCATACAAATTAATCTAGTGCACCAAAAGTTCTAACAACCCGGTAACCTTACCTCCAATTATGTGTTCTTTCAACTTTTTAAACTACAACCTTGGTAAGCACTTTACACTGGATTCTAAAATATTTCTAAAACCTTATGCTTCGAAAATAAATACCCAATTTAAAAAAAAAACACTTCACACCTTCTACAACACTGCATTGTTTAGACCGTCACGTCATTATGTCCAGTTTTGATGTCTTAAACCTATTTCCTTAAACCCCTTGTCATGAAACAATACAACTCACCATAGAAATCATATTACTAGATCCAAACAAAAGACTCAATATAAAACGAAAACACCTAATTAAACTCTTACAACTAACCACATTTATTTGTTTTCAATAAAAAACATTCTTACTTCCTTTAGTTACACAGACTGTTTATTGTTTATTTTGGAATTTCGCACAAAGCTACTCGAGGGCTATCTTTGCTAGCCGTCCCTAATTTAGCAGTGTAAGACTAGAGGGAAGGCAGCTAGTCATCACCACCCACCGCCAACTCTTGGGCTACTCTTTTACCAACGAAAAGTGGGATTGACCGTCACATTATACACCCCCACGGCTGGGAGGGCGGGCATGTTTAGCGCGACGCGGGCGCGAACCCGCGACCCTCGGATTACGAGTCACACGCCTTACGCGCTCGGCCATGCCAGGCAACACAGACTGCAAAATCCACTCTAAGGTACTTTGCCCACTCTTCTGTTAGATGACATAAAACAGCCAGCCATGGCTACTTCCATAAATAAACCCACATTTTGGCTTAGATATATAGATGTTGTTGTTTTTTCGCTTCTCTTGTAAAGATGAACAGTCACGATTTTTTAACACATCTACGTAAAAACATTTATTTCACAGTGGAGTATGAAAACAGCTACACATTAAATATGTTAAACATTAACATCACACGAAATCCTCAGGGTTTCACCACTAAAATTCATAAGAAAAACGCCTCCAGTGAAAATTACATCAATCGGTTTTTCTAATCGCTTAATTCACAAAAAGCTTTTCACTCTCAAAATTCTCTTAAATTTAACATACACTATATGAACCACAGGAAACATCACCAGAGAAGATACACAATTAACTGAATGATTCACTGATGGTATTCCGTTTCTATAAAACCTAATTCCTTGCACTATCACATATATAGAAAATATGAATCTTCCTCTGTCAAAAACTTTGAAAAGACTGTCACATAAGTATAACCTTAATATAACACCTCGATTCACTTGTACCCTTCGAATTAAAATTAAACACGTCTTAAGAAAATTGTATAACAAACCCACCTCATCATGAAAAATTTACAAAGTACAATGTCAGAATTATCTATTCTCATAGATACGTGAAACAGGACATAATTTGAAGATCAGGGTAAAAGAACATCAAACACCCCCTTCCCAAATCCATGAGTATGCGAATTAAATGTGTTTTTTTCTGAACAGAACGTTACAATATTAAAACATGAGCCTGACACTAATAGAAGCCAAATCAGGGAAGACTAATAATGAAATCAAACAAATCTCACAGTTAACAAATACCCAGACACATCTACATGTGTCTTTCATTGTTAATACCCGCAGACTATCCTAGGTTTATACAAATATTTTCACAAAATATTCTACAGTTTTATTCTATGTTTGTTAATCTTTGTATTTTCTTTAACGATACGTAAATAATCTGTAAAACTCACGGGATCAATATTTACATAAATAAATAACCACATTAAACTATATAATTTACATAAATTGTCAGATTTTTGAATGTTGAATTAAAATAGTAAAATATCGTCCACATTATAATGATCGTGCCAGTGATCGAAACGTTGTATCTGTTTTAAAAACTGACTTTACTTATCACAAAATCTGTTGTTGTTGTTTAGAATTAAGCACAAAGCTGCACAATGGGCTATCTGTGCTCTGCCCACCACGGGTATCGAAACCCGGATTTTAGAGTGTAAGTCCGCAGACATGCCACTGGGGGGCCAAAAATCTGTAACTTGTAATAATATATACTTTATCAGTAAGTGAACTCGAAAAGAAACAGGTTGAGATAAATCTTAGTAGAACGACATTTTCTTTTCTGTAATCCGTATTTTTAAATAAGTATTTCATGAATTTATATAAGTGGCTCACCGCTTTACATATATTTTAAAAACATTCAACCGCCAAGTTAAAAAATAAACTGACGAAAGTGACTCGTTTAATGAGTGATAAATACGAGTGCGTCGTCTTTCTATATTTCACCATCTTCGTTAAATATGTATAGACTTCACTCTTAAACAACAGAATACACACAGTCTTCTATATATAAACATGAAATGACCTTTAGCTGCTTTGATTTTGTTGTTTCTTTGTTTTAAGTATTCAATTAACTGGCTATCTGTGCTGTGCCCATCACAAGTACCAACTTTAACAGCTGAGCCAATGGTGAGCAGTTTTCAACGAATTCCATTTATAGCTGTACAAGAAAACTTGACTGTCTTTTACCAGATTAATAACCCCACAATATTTTTAGAACTTCAATGTTCCACTCTTTTGTGTTAACTTCTAACCACACAATGTGATGTAACGCTTTTAACGTTTCAATCCTTCGGGTTAACTTGTAACCACACAAAGTAATGTTTTGTTTGTTTGTTTGTTTTGGAATTTCGCACAAAGCTACTCGAGGGCTATCTGTGCTAGCCGTCCCTAATTTAGCAGTGTAAGACTAGAGGGAAGGCAGCTAGTCATCACCACCCACCGCCAACTCTTGGGCTACTCTTTTGCCAACGAATAGTGGGATTGACCGTAACATTATACACCCCCACGGCTGGGAGGGTGAGCATGTTTAGCACGACGCGGGCGCGAACCCGCGACCCTCGGATTACGAGTGCACGCCTTAACGCGCTCGGCCATGCCAGGCCTTCAAAGTAATGTAATACTTTTAACGTTTCAATCCTTCGGGTTAACTTGTAACCACACAAAGTAATGTAATGCTTTTAACGTTTCACTCCTTCGGGTTAACTTCTAATCACACAAGAATTTTCAAGAAATTTTGAATGTTGTAGAGCTTACGAGGGTTTTCTAGAACTTTCCATTGTAATATATATACAGGGACTCACCACTCACCACTTCAGTTTAGTTCTAGCTGCCTCAGTGAACACACAGACCTATCTAATTCTATCAGAGATACCATCAAGAAGCAGCAACATTCCAGACGCATTCTGCTATGTATGTGGCCAATTTATCAAGACAAGAGCAAAAATGTACTCTGTGACAGCATCTGTTAAAACGTGTGAAGCCTACAAGGCATATTTCGGCATGCCTGTCAGGGATCAAGACAAACCCTGGGCACCTCATTTTATCTGAGAGCACTGTAAAAAAAAACTCTAGAAGGTAAGCGGGACAATTTTTACTTGTTTGAATAGTAAGATTTTATACTATACAAATTTTATACCTTTTAAAATTTAAATATATTTTAATTTATTTTTTTTTTAATTTCCAATAGTATTGAAAAAAATATCACATAAAATATTCTGCATGAACCTCTTACACATTAGTTGTGGATGAAATAAATTTATTCTTCATAATAATAATTTTATTTTGATCTTTTGCAGGATGGTACAGAGGAGGAAAGAGAGCCATGAAGTTCGCTGTTCCAAGAATTTGACATGAACCCACTGACCACTCAAGCAATTACTACTTCTGCATGGTGGACCCTTCCAAACGTCGGGCTAGCAAGAATGCATCTGTTATCATGTATCTGGATCTTTCATCATCCATCGCCCCAGTACCACACTGCCCTGAGCTCTCTGTACCAACATCGCGAGAGAGAAAACACCATCTCTAAAAACTACTCACTTCTAACTTTAGTATAAATACGTGTAAATCTTGGTTCACGTGTTGTTTTATTCAAACCT
Organism: Carcinoscorpius rotundicauda; assembly: GCA_011833715.1. NCBI lineage: Eukaryota > Metazoa > Arthropoda > Merostomata > Xiphosura > Limulidae > Carcinoscorpius > Carcinoscorpius rotundicauda. Next base: position 77,086,313 of record CM022400.1, on the reverse strand, counting down.
TATGTAAATGAAAATGTGCAATTTTGTCAGGTTTTTATACAGAAAATAGGTTAATTTGTAAACTTCATTATCCAGGTCACAAAAACAAAGTATGAAGGGAATAATGGTAATTTTCTGTACTTTTATAACATAAGTAATTAAGAAATAACACATACTATCCAGTTACAAAATTTATGTTGCATAGTGTAATTGAAGAAACACGAATATATCTTCGAACAGGAAGATAAAAAGTAAACATTTCAATAACATACAAGTTCGTTTGTAATTGACTCTCTGAAAGAGTCATCCATATTTTAACATTACTTCAGGTGCACAATCTGTTTATACATGTATATATATATAGAACGTTTATACCAACAAATTTATGTATTACTCTCGCTTTCCTAAATATTGATTCTTTCAGACGTCCTCTAGAACAGTACTTTCAAAAACCCGCGATATTAACTTGAACAGAACATATTAGGTAATCTAGGCCCTTAAGATCTGTAGAAATATTCCAGTTTATTTGTTCTAGACGTGAGGCGTTTCCTGTGTTTCTTTAGGCCTAAAGCCTGCTTCATGTCATTCAACGAGGAGCCAGTGATGTTTTTAACCAAGGGAACAACTTTAGACATATAAGGAGATCCTAACAAGCTTTAAACATCTATCATCATTCCCTCTGTCAAATTATCTCTCTCTCCAACAGTCCTTCTGTCTGTTTATTCGTCCCTCTGGTTGTTTCCTAGTCATTCTATCATTGTCTCTTTCGCTTTGATTATCTGTCTACCTGTTCGCTTTGTTTATCTATCTATCATCCTGTGTTTGTTTATTTGTTTCCTACCAATATACCATACTTCGGTACCTATCTATCGATCTACCCTCTATTTATCTGTTTATCCTCTGTCTGTTTATCTCTCGTCCTTTCTGACTTACGACTAATCTATCTACCTTGATATTTATGTATTCACACACTTATATATCTCTATTTGTCTATCTTTATACGTGTTCTAGACTAATTAGTTTTATCACAAACCTTTTATGTGTTATTTAACGTCAAGTATATCATTTTAAAAAGATACACACCAGTCTCTAAAACAACATTTCCTATTGTATATTGAGTACAAACACGTATTTTTAGGAGTCAGGTTGTGCACGTTTTAAGGTTAATGTTTGTGAAATGATTGTACAGAGTTTTAATACATTCCTAATAGTAGTAACATATACAAAATAATCCTGGAAAAAACACTACAGTATGACTGAAAAGATAAACAGATCTCAGTATATAAACTAAGATATATTTAAACAAATAAATGGTAAAGTTAATTGAGCTATCCTGTTACGTAAACAAGAAATTCTATGGAATTTATCGCAACTTTAGTTAATGTTTCGTACATTAAACATCAACGTATATTACAAAACCAGTTGTGTCTTTTGCTGTTGTTTTTTCTCGTAAATTAATTCGTCAGCTGTTAAGTTTTAAAAGAAAAAAAATACTTTTGACGAGTTTAAAAGAGAAAATCTCAATGAGTTGAGGTAGGTGTAACAGGCTCGTATACTGAAAAACTGGCTGTAAGATATATAAATATTTCAAATCAATTTTCGAAAACTACATACATTAAATGAAGCAACTGTTTGTAAGCTCGTGGAAACTGACGCGGTGTAACTTTCAAACTTACAGCTCATTTAATCATGTGACAAGAAAAGAGATGTCTAGCTGTAGCAGGAGAAAAAGAAATAAATTTAAATCTCTGATTAATAAGCAGTCAACGGGCCATTATAACTTTCATGCTTACCCCCTCAATTAATATCTCAAACGTGACGTTGATATAATTGGCTATAAATAGACAGACCAAGTAATACCGAAATGTTTTCACGATAATGCTGTGAAGTTTTATGATGGACTTTGGTTTCGTGTCAAGCATGAAACACTGCTACAACCAGTTTGAGAAAATAATTGCTTTTATTCAAGAAACATTGGGTGAAAAAAAAATTTATAAGGTAGGCTGTCCAAAGCTGTTTGTTTCTCTTAATACAAAAACCTACAAGGATTACTTACGAACATGACGCTTGGGCAAGATTAGACTTTACTAGAAGACATTCATCCATCACTCTATACTAAAGGGCATTCATCCATCACTCTATACTAGAAGACATTCATCCATCACTCTATACTAAAGGGCATTCATCCATCACTCTATACTAGAAGACATTCATCCATCACTCTATACTAGAAGACATTCATCCATCACTCTATACTAAAGGGCATTCATCCATCACTCTATACTAGAAGACATTCATCCATCACTCTATACTAAAGGGCATTCATCCATCACTCTATACTAGAAGACATTCATCCATCACTCTATACTAGAAAACATTCATCCATCACTCTATACTAGAAGACATTCATCCATCACTCTATACTAGAAGACATTCATCCATCACTCTATACTAGAAAACATTCATCCATCACTCTATACTAGAAGACATTCATCCATCACTCTATACTAGAAGACATTCATCCATCACTCTATAGTAGAAGACATTCATCCATCACTCTATACTAGAAGACATTCATCCATCACTCTATACTAGAAAACATTCATCCATCACTCTATACTAGAAGACATTCATCCATCACTCTATACTAGAAGACATTCATCCATCACTCTATACTAGAAGGCATTCATCCATCACTCTATACTAGAAGGCATTCATCCATCACTCTATACTAAAGGGCATTCATCCATCACTCTATACTAGAAGACATTCATCCATCACTCTATACTAAAAAACATTCATCCATCACTCTATACTAGAAGACATTCATCCATCACTCTATATTAGAAGACATTCATCCATCACTCTATATTAGAAGACATTCATCCATCACTCTATACTAGAAGACATTCATCCATCACTCTATACTAGAAGACATTCATCCATCACTCTATACTAGAAGACATTCATCCATCACTCTATACTAAAGGACATTCATCCATCACTCTATACTAAAGGGCATTCATCCATCACTCTATACTAGAAGACATTCATCCATCACTCTATACTAAAGGACATTCATCCATCACTCTATACTAAAGGGCATTCATCCATCACTCTATACTAGAAGACATTCATCCATCACTCTATACTAGAAGACATTCATCCATCACTCTATACTAGAAGACATTCATCCATCACTCTATACTAAAAAACATTCATCCATCACTCTATACTAGAAGACATTCATCCATCACTCTATATTAGAAGACATTCATCCATCACTCTATACTAGAAGACATTCATCCATCACTCTATACTAGAAGACATTCATCCATCACTCTATACTAGAAGACATTCATCCATCACTCTATACTAGAAGACATTCATCCATCACTCTATACTAAAGGACATTCATCCATCACTCTATACTAAAGGGCATTCATCCATCACTCTATACTAGAAGACATTCATCCATCACTCTATACTAGAAGACATTCATCCATCACTCTATACTAGAAGACATTCATCCATCACTCTATACTAAAAAACATTCATCCATCACTCTATACTAGAAGACATTCATCCATCACTCTATATTAGAAGACATTCATCCATCACTCTATACTAGAAGACATTCATCCATCACTCTATACTAGAAGACATTCATCCATCACTCTATACTAAAGGACATTCATCCATCACTCTATACTAAAGGGCATTCATCCATCACTCTATACTAGAAGACATTCATCCATCACTCTATACTAGAAAACATTCATCCATCACTCTATACTAGAAAACATTCATCCATCACTGTTCACTAGAAGGCATTCATTCATCAATCTTTACTAGAAGACATTCATCCATCACTGTTCACCAGAATCATTGATACATCACTGTTAACCAGAATCATTCATCCATCACTATTAACCAGAATCATTGATACATCACTATTCACCACAATCATGACCCATCACTGTTCACCAGAATCATTCATCCATCATTGTTCACCAGAATCATTCATCCATCATTGTTCACTACAACTCTTTCATCCTTCATTGTTCACTAGTCGATTTGTTCATTAATGTAAGTGTTAATTAAAACTATTGTAAACAGCCTACCTTTCATCAGAAACTGTAAGTTACACAATACAATGTGTACACGTGTTGGTGAAAAAAACACAAACATCATGGTGTAGACATTGGTGTTTGACATCACTTACTGTCATGTTAGGTATGTTTTGATTGGTGTCATAAGTTTGCAAAATTTAAAATAATGTTTTATTTAAATAGATCTCAAATTCTTTATCATAAAACTTTTACTATTTGTGCTATTTTTACCATAACACTTCTGTTATCTTTTACATATAATTTGTGCTATTTTTACCATAGAACTTTAGACCATAAGATTTGTGCTATTTTTACCTTAGAACACGTGTCATTATTACCAAAGAAATTGTGCTATTCTATAATTATCTTCCAGTTAAGTTACTCTATATCGAGCAGCTCTTACATTTCGGACATATCAGTAAAACAAACATTACGTACCTGTCACTCAAACAAACATTATGTACACATTAGTTAAAAAAACATTATGTACAAATTAGTCAAACAAACACAACGTACACATTAGTCAAATAAACATTACGTACATATCAGTGAAACAAACATTATGTACACATTAGTCAAACAAACAACAAACATTACGTGCATGTCAGTTAAACAAACAGTACGAACATACAGTAAAACAAACATTACCTACACGTCAGTCAAACAAACAAATATTACGTACAAGTCAGTCAAACAAACATTACACACACGTCAGTCAAACAAACATTACCTACATGTCAGTCAAATAAACGAATAAACATTAAGCACACATTAGTCAAACAAACATGACGAACATATCAAACAAACAGTACGAACATACCAGTAAAACAAATATTTCGGACATATCAGTAAAACAAACATTACCTACCTGTCACTCAAACAAACATTATGTACACATTAGTTAAAAAAACATTATGTACAAATTAGTCAAACAAACATTATGTATATATCAGTCAAATAAACATTACGTACATATTAGTCAAACAAACATTACGAACACATCAAATAAACAAACATTACATACATATCAGTTAGAGATGTATGTTCATTTTATCTCTCACTCTGTTTCAGACAGACATGCTTTATTGAGGTGAGTGATCGAATCAAGACCTGTAAGTGGAGGGATCGAATCCCATCAGCAAACAAGCTTGCTCTTTCATCCGTGAGAACGTTATAATGGTACAGTTCATCTCTTTTCTCGGTTAGAACAGTCCAATAATTGATGGCGAGTGGTGTTGACCAACTATCATTCCTCTAGATTATCACAGCTAAATTAGAGACGACTGACTAGTCCTCGAGTAGCTTTGCTTAAAATTAGTAAAACTACAACTATTGACAAGCAAATAAACTTTAGTATTAGTCTCTTCATGTAAAAGCATCAGAGGGGGATACTCCCCTCCATCTTGACGAACATGGTAGGAACTAGTGTTTTAGAACCAGGACTCAATTATCCATGGCTGTGATTATTTGTATAACACTACATCCTTACTTATCCTCGCTGGATAACGGAATTACATTAAATCAAATGATTTTACTCAACCGGCTTCCATGTTTAACCCAATAAGTGAAAAATTCTTCGTTATGGCATCCCTGTTCGATGTTTATTATTTCAATATTAAATTAGTTATTTGGAACAGAAGAGCTGTGATATATAAACTGTAAGCACTGGTTCAAAGCACTCGAACGACATGAGATATCACAAGAACTCTTTGGTCCACCACTGTTCATTACAATCTCTGAGTATTACGGCACACTAAATAAAACATATCTGAATGTTACAGGACAATATGAATAGCATCTCTCAGTATTACAGAACACTAGGTATAACATCTCTGAGAATTACAGGACATCAGGAATAGCATTTCTGAGTATTACAGAACACTAGGTATAACATCTCTCAGTATTACAGGACACTAGGTATAGCGTCTCTCAGTATTACAGGACAATATGAATAGCATCTCTGAGTATTACAAAACACTGGGTATAGAATCTCTCAGTATAACAGGACACTAGATATAGCATCTCTGAGTGTTACTGGACATAAGTTATAGCATCTCTGAGTATTACAAAACACTGGGTATAGAATCTCTCAGTATAACAGGACACTAGATATAGCATCTCTGAGTGTTACTGGACATAAGTTATAGCATCTCTGAGTATTACAGGACACTACTGAAAGTCACTCGGTCGCTGTTTAGTTCTCTGTTTGAAACTTAGAGCTGTGATTTATCTTTTTGCTAATATATAATTTTTTTACTTCAGAGAAAATGGTATTTAAGTAATTATATGTTATGTCAACATCTTAATTAACGTTAGGTGACGTCATCACATACCATGCTATGCCTGATAATTTATTTGTATTGTTTTCAACAACGCATCCAAAAAACACATATACTGTGTATTAATGTAACATCAGTATTTTCTCCAGTGTCTTATCCAGATTAGCTAAGAGCCAGGATTAGTTGTTTCAGCAAACAAAGCCGGCTAACCTCGTAATTAGCTTGACATCACGTGTGTTGAAAAATTAAAAATAGGCATTGAAGAACCAGAAATATCTCTCGACATAATAAGTTTTATTCTGGTTTGTCCCTTCGTTTGTTTCTTTAGAGCATAGCTGTGTTACCTGTGTAGATTTGAGTGTCAGATTTTAAAGCTGCAAATCCATAGATTTATCGCTGTCCTACTGGAAGACTATGTTGTGATGGCTGATGGGTAAGTTTGAATACTTGAGGGTTTATAGCACTAAAAATCGGGTTTTCATACCAGCAGTGGGTAAAAGTTTGCACTTAAATAACAAACAAAGAATTCTTTAATGAAACTAAATATTAAAGAAATAAAAGCAAATTCAAACGAATATAAAGAAAAAAACTGTTTATGTTCGGATGTTTGTGGTTTGGTATCGAGCGAAATGGGCCCGGCATCGCCAAGCGTGTTAAGACTTTCCACTTGTAATCCGAGGGTCGCGGATTCGAATCCCGATCGCACCAAACAAGCTTGCCCTCTCAGACGTAGGGGCGTTGTAATGTTACAATCAATCCCACTATTCGTTGGTATAAGAGTAGCCCAAGAGTTGTCGGTGGGTGGTGATGACTAGCTGCCTTCCCTCTAGTCTTACACTGCTAAATTAGGGACGGCTAGCGCAGATAACCCTCGAGTAGCTTTGCACAACTCTTGAGCTACTCTTTTACCAACGAATAGTGGGATTGACCGTCACATTATATCTCCGCCACGGCTGAGAGGGCGAGCATGTTTGGTTCGACCGGGATTCGAACCCGCGACCATCAGATTACGAGTCGAACGCCTTAACACACTTGGCCATGCCGGGCCAACTCTATGATGTGGCCAACATTCTGCATAATAAAAGAATTATGTTAAAATTTTAAAAGGATAAAATGCATTCACTAACAAATCGTTTTTGTTGAATTTAGGACTATTTTAAGTTTACCGTTCTTAATTGTGAAGTGATAGGCTAAAAGAGAACACAGCTAACCAACACACTCCCCTTCAATTGGATGGTTGCTCTACAAGAATGATGGAATTTGACACGTATTCCTATAACGCACTCACTGCCCTTAACTGCAGAACGTTATTTTTATTTATTTATTTGTTAGGGTAAGTGAGCTAACCTTAGGATGCTCATTCCTCTTACAGAAAAAGAGAAATTAAAGTTAAAACAGATTAGTTTTAAAAGAAAGATATATGTATATAATAGTTCGTAAGTGACGAATGATCGTATCTTAATAGACATAAGGTGTCGAGTCAGTACAAAACATCCTAACAAACTGATTTGACGTCACGCCAATAAGCCAATCAGAAGAATGAAGAACAAAATATAATTATAAGAAGTAAAACTAAAGGAAGTTAATATGAATTTGATTTTCTATACGTTGACTCTGAGAAAAATTCAGTTAATAAAACAATCGTGTTTGTCTTCCATCCGCTGCTTGCGGCAAGACAAATACAACATGGCGATTGCAAATATGTTCTTTTCTATTTGTAACAGTAATCATTTGAGAAGTTCTCCATCCAACGTACAATTCTGACTTTGTGTTCTATGTCTTCCTTCATGAACTGTCTAGATGGACAACACTTCCAGAAAACTACTGGTCTTGAAGTAGCTTCTTTGTAATATTACACCTGAAAGGGTGTACTGGTCTTGAAGTAACTTCTTTGTAATATTACACCTGAAAGAGTGTACTGGTCTTGAAGTAGCTTCTTTGTAATATTACACCTGAAAGGGTGTACTGGTCTTGAAGTAGCTTCTTTGTAATATTACACCTGAAAGGGTGTACTGGTCTTGAAGTAGCTTCTTTGTAATATTACACCTGAAAGGGTGTACTGGTCTTGAAGTAACTTCTTTGTAATATTACACCTGAAAGGGTGTACTGGTCTTGAAGTAACTTCTTTGTAATATTACACCTGAAAGGGTGTACTGGTCTTGAAGTAACTTCTTTGTAATATTACACCTGAAAGGGTGTACTGGTCTGAAGTAACTTCTTTGTAATATTACACCTGAAAGGGTGTACTGGTCTTGAAGTAGCTTCTTTGTAATATTACACCTGAAAGGGTGTACTGGTCTTGAAGTACTTCTTTGTAATATTACACCTGAAAGGGTGTACTGGTCTTGAAGTAACTTCTTTGTAATATTACACCTGAAAGGGTGTACTGGTCTTGAAGTAGCTTCTTTGTAATATTACACCTGAAAGGGTGTACTGGTCTTGAAGTAGCTTCTTTGTAATATTACACCTGAAAGGGTGTACTGGTCTTGAAGTAGCTTCTTTGTAATATTACACCTGAAAGGGTGTACTGGTCTTGAAGTAGCTTCTTTGTAATATTACACCTGAAAGGGTGTACTGGTCTTGAAGTAGCTTCTTTGTAATATTACACCTGAAAGGGTGTACTGGTCTTGAAGTAGCTTCTTTGTAATATTACACCTGAAAGGGTGTACTGGTCTTGAAGTAGCTTCTTTGTAATATTACACCTGAAAGGGTGTACTGGTCTTGAAGTAGCTTCTTTGTAATATTACACCTGAAAGGGTGTACTGGTCTTGAAGTAACTTCTTTGTAATATTACACCTGAAAGGGTGTACTGGTCTTGAAGTAACTTCTTTGTAATATTACACCTGAAAGGGTGTAAAGATACGAACCACAAATAGACTTTGTTTTTTCTTTTTTAGATCTCGGAGCGTCACAGGATTCTAAGTAAAACATATATGAGTATTACGGAACACTAAGAAAAACATTTCTCAATATTATACGACACTAGGAAAAACACCTGTCGGTATTACAGGACATTAGGAAAACATCTGTCAGTATTACAGATAATTAGAAAAACATCTGTTAGTATTACAGGACAATAGAAAAACATCTGTCAGTATTACAGGACATAAGGAAAACATCTGTCAGTATTAAAGGACATTAGAAAAACATCTACCAGTATTAAAGGACATTAGGAAAACATCTACCAGTATTAAAGGACATTAGGAAAACATCTGTCAGTATTACAGGGCATTAAAAAACATCTGTCAGTATTACAGGGCATTAAAAAACATCTGTCAGTATTACAGGACATTATAAAAACATCTGTCAGTATTACAGGACATTAGGAAAACATCTGTCAGTATTACAGGGCATTAGAAAAACATCTGACAGTATTACAGGACATTAGGAAAACATCTGTCAGTATTACAGGACCTTAGGAAAACATCTGTAAGTATTACAGGACATTAGAAAAACATCTGTAAGTATTACAGGACATTAGAAAAACATCTGTAAGTATTACAGGGCATTAGAAAAACATCTGTCAGTATTACAGGACATTAGAAAAACATCTGTAAGTATTACAGAACATTAGGAAAACATCTGTCAGTATTACAGGGCATTAGAAAAACATCTGTAAGTATTACAAGACATTAGGAAAACATCTGTCAGTATTACAGGACATTAGGAAAACATCTGTAAGTATTACAGGACATTAGGAAAACATCTTTGAGTAACAAAAGACACTTAAAAGACATCTCTAAGTATTGAAGGACACTAATAAAATAGTCTCCAAGTATTACAGGAGATTAAAAACTCTTAGTGTTACAAAACATTATAAAAACGTTTCTGGGTATTACAGGACATCAAAAAAATATTTCTGAGTATTATAGAACACTGAGTAAAATTTGTCTGAGTATCTCATGACACTATGGAAACCTCCCTGAGTATTACAGGGAAAACGTCTCTGAGCATGACAAAATACTAATAAAGACTGAGTTCATGTATTACAGGACAATATGAAAAACATCTTTAAGCATTACACGACTCTAGGAAATGATCTCTGAGCATTACGGAACATTTGTTTTGGAATTTCGCACAAAGCTACTCGACGGCTATCTGTGCTAGCCGTCCCTAACTTAGCAGTATAGGACTAGAGGAAGACAGCTAGTCATCACCACCCACTGCCAACTCTTGGGCTACTCTTTTACCAACGAATAGTGGGATTGACCGTAACATTATAACGCCTCCACGGCTGGGAGGGGGAGCATGTTTGGGGCGACTCGGGCGCGAACCCGCGACCCTCAGATTACGAAGTGCGCGCCTTAACGCGCTAGGCCATGCCAGGCCAGACATTAATAAAAGAATATCTGAGAATAACAGAACACCAATAAACTAATCTCTGATTACTACAGGTCACGAATAAATTAATCTCTGAGTATTACAGAGCACTGTTAAAGAATCTTTCAGTATTACAGGTGACTGGTTAAAGAATCTCAGAGTATTATAGAATATTACGACAAATAAACCTGATTTATAGAAAATTCTTAATAAAACTATTCAACATAGTTTACATTGCTTAGTTTATAAGAATACGTTTACACTTATACCCAATAAAATCCTTCAGAATTAATTTATTAGTCGCGAAATATTTCACCGAAAGAATTGATTGAATTGTAATCTAATGACCATGAGATCTGTTATCGTGTATTTTTAAACACTCTCAGCACAAATAGACGAATGTTTTCTGTTTTTGTTTTGAATTTCGCACAAAGCTACTCGAGGGCTATCTGTGCTAGCCGTCTCTAATTTAGCAGTGTAAGACTGGAGGGAAGGCAGCTAGACAATACAACCCAGCTCTTGAGCTATTTTTCACCAACGAATAGTGGGTTCCATCGTCACATTATAACGCCCCCATGGCTGAAAGGATGAGCATGTTTGGTGTGACAGGGATTCAAACTCGCGACCCTCAGATTACTAGTCGAGCACTCTAACCACATTACGTCATAAACCCTGGAGCTTGGTTGGTCAAAGAAATTTTCTAATATGCTATTTATGTAATGATATCTCGAAATTCAATAGGTGACGTTATAATGTGTCTTTTTTTGTTAATATGATAACTTTACAATGTATTCTAACAGTTTTGTACTATAGGTTGTAATAATCACGTTTATTGGAGTTAAAATAAAATATATTTACTCGTAAATGACACTAACAAAATAGCTTAAAATAAACAATCTTGAATTTAATAAATTGGTCTGTCAGCAAAATATAGTGCCCTAAGATGTCTAGTAACTTACATATCTCATTGTACTTTTATAATCTCGTAACTTGTCCCAAAACACGCATGTAAAACGTTACTTTCTATTCTAATTACGCCCTAGCAACGAAGAACCTCCGAAGCACCAAAGAATCCCTGGCGAGGGTAGTTCGTAATAACACAAATTCTCGAGTCGCCAACCATAAACGCACTAATATGTAGTACTGGTGTATGTACGGGCTGAAGCAATTATAAATTACAGAAAATACGGTAATTAGGAGTCCACCTAAGACAAAAATATCCAACCTGAATGCTTAACATAGTCGGAGTTCCTAAGTCCATACTAATTAAATTATGTTTCCCGTCGCTGGGTAGGTTTAGCAGTTCTTCATGTTTGTTTAAGTTATTTACTATGATGAAGAACAAAACATTGAAATTAGGTGCCATTATTACGTAATTAACTTCCTTCCATACATCCTGTTGTGACGGTAAAAAAACTGAATTTATTATTTCACTGCAACATACTGTTTACGGCATCTGTCAAGTTAGACCAGGATAAAACATTACCCGGCTTTCGTTCATAAACACGTCTTCTCTATGCATCAGTGTATTTTTAATAGATGTACAGAATGAAACGTCAGCAAAAATTACTGGTTCTTATAAACTTAATTACCTGTTCTCTCGTTGATAACAAAATTCAATACGGACGGTTATTAGGCCTAACTATAGGAGAAACATGTTGAGTCTCATATGGTTTTACTTGTTTAAAAAAGAAACCAACAACCCTAATGGGGTTTCGATCTTTTAGCTTTCTTCAGTAGCGAATAAACATATACCTTAAATTTTATAAACATTATTCATCAAATATGTTGTTACATTCCCAGTTTGTACCTGACGAAGAAAGTATCCACCGTTGAAAACACTCAAATAATAGGGTTTTGTAATTTTGAATTTACTATATCTGTTTTTGTTTTTAAACCTACGCCTAACATCATGAATACATTGTTACAACAATATTCCGTATCAGTAGCAAGTCAAGAAACCGGTTTAACCGAACGTTTTCGGAAACCAGGTCTTACTTCTAGGGAGTAATTTAAAAGCTTGAAGTGTGAATATTAATATAGTCATGTGTTCTGGTTCGAGAGTTTTCTTGTGTTTTATATATTCTGATGCGAGAGTTTTCTTGTGTCGTACTGTAATACAACGGAAGTGGTGAAGTTGGTTTTGAAAAGACATATTGCATGAAACAGATTTTTGGTCTCGAAAAATATTGGAATAAGGCACAAATTAGTGTGTACAAATGTATCATAGTTGTTTTGGATAAACAAATTTAAAGACCCTGAAAAGAATCTTCCAGTGTGATAAGATGTAACATAATTTATCTTAAACAGTTTTTGAAACTTATTCAATAATATTATAATAAATCTAGCAGAAGAAAGCTTAATAACAAAGTAAACCATTTAAACCTGAATTATTAATTTCACTTAAAAGCCGTAATAATCACAATACGTCGACATAATATAGTTCTTAGTTCTCGTACATGAATGTTCGAGTTATACATAGTAGAACCTAGTCTGCTGCTGTGTTTGTAATGTCTCAGCTTTCTGAGAAGTTATAATATAAAGAGAAACACCTCGTCGGTAATAGACGGTTATAAAATGGTTGACATATTATAACAAAAAAAGACTTTGTGTTCACATGTGAGTCTTAAAATTACCCATAGGACAACTAGAACTACAGATAGATATCAAAACTCAACAACGAGTCCAAATTCTGTACTAGACGAAGACCTCTACCTCAGTTCACAAATTTTATAATATCCTGTACTATACGAGGACTTCTAGTTTGCGTATTTAATAATACCCCATACTAGGCGAGGACCTCTACCATAGTTCACAAATTTTATAATATCCTGTACTATACGAGGACTTCTAGTTTGCGTATTTAATAATATCCCATACTAGGCGAGGACCTTTATTTTACTTTGCGTATATTTTAATTTCCTGTTCTTGGTGAAGACCTCTAATTTAATTTCCTGCACTTTTTAATTTGCATATTTTACAGTTTTTTTTCTGCTAGGTGGCGACTTCTACTTTAATTTACATATTCTCTCTCAGATCAATTTCCTGTGTGTGTGTGTGTATTTTTAATTTACGCTAAATACAGGGTGGTCGCTAGAAAAGCGGAAAATTTGTGAAACAGCTATTTAATTTTACAGAGAATAACTTTTACAAAGTTTTTTAAAGGCATATGTTATATTACACTCATAGATGCTCAAAATTATTAAAATCATGCATTTTATTCATGATGTAAAGAAATCAAAACAGAAATGAGTAAGCACGCATTTTATTCATGATCTCATCTGACCCTCAAATTTTCCGCTTTTCTAGCGACCACCCTGTATATCGTTATTTGGTTTGTTTTGAATTTCGCGCAAAACTACACAAAGGCTATCGGCGCTAGCGTCCCGAATTGGACTACTCTTTTACCAACGAATAGTGGAATTATCTGACATTATAACGTCCCCACTGCTGAAAGGGCAAGCATGTTTGGTGTGACGGGAATTTGAATTACAAGTCAAGCGCCTGAACCACCAGACCATGCCGGGCCCACCTCGTGAACGAACAATCATCGGAGTTTGGGGGAAAGGAAAAATTAATGTGAAAATAAGCATTTTAACCGGACTTTGTTATCGCAACGATTTGAATTTCGTTATAAAAACAAGTTAACGGCTGAAAGAGCGGGCATGTTTGGTGTGACAGGAATTCGAACCCACGATGTATTTTTATTAAAACCTTTTCGTCACCAGGTTTCAATTAACGAAAGAAACGTACAATGTTCTTGTCCGTATTTTTTATCAAAGTTCCTTAAAAAGCCAACAACATTATCTATTTAATGACGACACACAGTCATAATGATAAAACAAAAGCCAAATAGACTTGATGGCTTCTAGTACATTCACGTATCTTTAATTAAAACATAATTGAAATATTATTAGGAGTTCTATAAATATTTGAGACAAGCAAAATGCCCGTTCCCTTAGTGACGGTAAAACTTTAAGTTATTTTTTACTAATTTTATGGTTAAAAAGTTAATTGTGTTAAACTCTTGGTTTCATTCAGACCCAAAACTGAGCCATGTTAACCACCAAAGGCTAAAAGAGATTTTTGAATATTTGAGTCATGCTGAAAACTGCTCAACGATAACATACGTTAAATCTACATTTTTATGTTACCACGTATTTTGAAACGTGATTGGTACATTTTTATGTTACCACGTATTTTGAAACGTGATGGATAGCGTGGTTAGTTCCCAAGGATTTCGTGTTGAATATCTTGCTTTTGTTTGTTTTGAATTTCGCGCAAAGCTATTCAAGGGCTATTTGCGCTAGCCGTCCTTAATTTAGCATATTTGACGCGACAGGGTTTCGAACCCGGAACTCTCAGATTACAAGTAGAACACCTTAACCCACCTAGCGATCTTAATTTTGAAATAAAATTCGACATCAATATTCGTTCATTCCTGTTTCTCGTCATTTCAATATAAAAACATCACGATTCACGATATAACGTGACACGTGAAAAAGCACGATATAACGTGACACGTGACTTTCATTTACATTTTGGTTTCCTTTACCGATTTTGTAGATACTGTCGGAAAATGAATTCTCTGTCTCCTCAATTAATAATTACACTACGTAACAAAATGTTTACTGTCTCTTGTTCCTGGTCAGAAAGTGATATTTACCAATTACTTAAGCCTAACGTAGATGGAAAAGATCTATTTTTTGTTTTCAAACTTTGCTTTTGTGACCTGGGAACATATCACGAAAACATGATGGGAGACTGTATTTGGGGTTTGATACATACAAGTTATTTACATTACAGTCGCAAATCTCAAAAAACTTCTCACTTCTAAATATTAGTGCATAACTTTAGTATAAATACATGTAAATCTTGAGTCATATGTTGTTTTATTCAGACTTTATGCAAATGAAAATGTACAAATTTGTCCGTTTTTACATATAAAATAGGTTGATTTATAAATTTCATTATCCAAGTCACAAAAGTAAAGTTTGAAGGGAATAATGGTCATTTTCTGTACTTTTACAACATAAGTAATTAAGAAATAACACATATTATCCAGGAACAATACATGTGTTACATAGTGTAATAACACATGCTATCCAAAAACAAAACTTGTGTTACATAGTATAATAACACATACTATCCAGGAACAAAACTTGTGTTACATAGTGTAATAACACATACTATCCAGGAACAAAACTTGTGTTACATAGTGTAATAACACATACTATCCAGGAACAAAACTTGTGTTACATAGTGTAATAACACATACTATCCAGGAACAAAACTTGTGTTACATAGTGTAATAACACATACTATCCAGGAACAAAACTTGTGTTACATAGTGTAATAACACATACTATCCAGGAACAAAACTTGTGTTACATAGTGTAATAACACATACTATCCAGGAACAAAACTTGTGTTACATAGTATAATAACACATACTATCCAGGAACAAAACTAGTGTTACATAGTGTAATAACACATACTATCCAGGAACAAAGTGTAACTGGTTCGAGACTTCAATAAAGTTCATGTTGTCATGATTGCTTCTGCATATCTTATAAAATATTTTTGATTTGTAAAACTTTCTTCTATTATTATTTCTCTATATAAAGCCTGTTCTTCCTCAGTGGCAAAGAAGTAAATCTGCGGACTCATAACCCAAAAACCAGGTTACGATACCAGTGAGGGGGGCTCGATAGCCCATCGTGTAGCTTTATAATTATATTTATGAAATTAGGTTTTATCAAATTCTATTTTCCAAGAGAAAATGCTTGAATATTTTTATGCATTGTACAGTGAAACTATTGTCAATATTTTCATCCATTGTACAGTAACACTATTGTTATTATTTTTAATCATTGTACAGTGACACTATTGTCAATATTTTTCATCCATTGCACAGTAACAGTATTGTCAGTATTTTTCATCCATTGTACAGTAACACTATTGTCAGTATTTTGATTCTACTGCACAGTAATACTATTGTTATTATTTTTATCCATAATACAGTAACACAATTGTTATTTTTTTGTCAATTGTACAGTAACACTATTGTTATTATTTTTATCCATTGTATAGTAACACTATTCTCAATATTTTTCATCCATTGTACAGTAACCCTATTGTTATTATTTTTATCCATTGTACAGTTACACTATTGTCAATATTTTTCATGCATTGTACAGTAACACTATTGTCGTTATTTTGATCCATTTAACAGTAACACAAATGTTATTATATTTATCAATTGTACAGTAACACTATTGTTGTTTTTTTCATCAATTGTACAGTAACACAAGTGTTATTATTTTTATCCATTGTACAGTAACACTATTGTTATTATTTTGTCCATTGTACAGTAACACTATTCTCAATATTTTTCATCCATTGTACAGTAACACTATTGTTATATTATCTATTGTAATAAAATTGTCATTTTTCATCATTGTACAGTAACACTATTGTTATTATTTTATCATTACAAAATATGTCAATATTTTATCATTGTACAGAAACACTATTGTAAATATTTTTCATCCATTGTACAGTAACACTATTGCTATTATTTTTAAACATTGTACAGTAACACTATTATCATTATTTTTATCCATTGTACAGTAACACTATTGTTAATATTTTACATCCATTTTACAGTAACATTATTGTTGTTATTTTTCATCCAAACTAAAGTAACTCTATTGTCAATATTTTTCATCCATTGTAGAGTAACACTATTGTTGTTAATTTTCACCCATTATTTAGTTACACTATTGTTATTATGTCCATTTATTGTACAATAACACTATTGTTATTATGTTCATCCATTTTACAGTAACACTATGGTTATTATTTTATCCATTATACAGTGACACTATTGTTATTATTTTTAAACATTGTACAGTGATATTATTGTCAATATTTTTCATCTATTGTACAGTAACACTAGTGTTATTAGGTTCATCCATAGTACAGTAACACTATTGTCAGTATTTTTCATCCATTGCACAATAACACTATTGTCAGTATTTTTCATCCATTGTACATTAACACTATTTTCAGTATTTTTATTTTACTATTCAGTAATACTATTGTTATTATTTTTATCCATTGTACACTAACACAATTGTTATTATTTTTATAAATTGTACAGTTACACTATTGTTATTATTTTTATCCATTGTAATGTTAAACTATTGTCAATATTTTAATCCATTGTACAGTGACACTTTTGTTATTATTTTTATCCATTGTGGAGTAAAACTATCGTCAATATTTTTCATCCATTGCACAGTAACACTATTGTTATTATTCTTATCTATATTACAGTAACACTATTGTTATTTTTTATCCATTGTAAAGTAACACTATTGTTATTTTTTATTCATTGTACAGTAACACTATTGTCAATATTTTTCAACCATTGTACAGTAACACTATTGTTTTTTTCATCCATTGTACAATAACATTATTGTTAGTATTTTTCATCCATTGTACAGTGCCCCTTTTTTATTATTTTAAACCACTGTACAGTAACACTATTGTCAATATTTTCATCCATTGTACAGTAACACTATTGTTGTTATTTTTAATCCATTGTACAGTAACACTGTTGTTATTATTTTTAACCATTGTACAGTAAAATTATTGTGAATATTTCTAATCCATTGTACAGTAACACTATTTTTATTATTCTTTTCTATTGTACAGTAACACTATTGCTATTATTTTTATCAATTGTAAAGTAACACTATTGTCAATATTTAAATCCATTGTACAGTAACATTATTGTTATTATTTTTAACCTTTGTACAGTAACACTATTGTCATTATTTTTCATCCATTGTACAGTAACACTATTTTTGTCATGTTCTTTCATTTGAGAGTAACACTATTGTCAGTATTTTTCATCCATTGTAGAGTAACACTATTGTCAGTATTTTTCATCCATTGTACAGTAACACTATTGTCAGTATTTTATTGTACTGTGCAGTAATAGTATTGTTATTATTTTTATCCATTGTACACTAACACAAATGTTATTATATTTATCAATTGTACAGTAACACTATTGTTGTTATTTTTCATCAATTGTACAGTAACACAACTGTTATTATTTTTATCCATTGCACAGTAACACTATTGTTATTATTTTTCATCCATTGTACAGTAACACTAGTGTTATTAGGTTCATCCATAGTACAGTAACACTATTGTTATTATGTTCATCCATTGTACAGTAACACTATTGTTATTACTTTTCATTTATTGTACAGTAACCCTCTTGTTATTATTAATATCCATTGTACAGTAAAACTATCGTCAATATTTTTCATCCATTGTACAGTAACAACATTATTATTATGTTCATCCATTGCAAAGTAACACTATTATTATTACTTTTATACATTCTACAGTTACATTATTTTCATTATTTTTCTTCCATTTTACAGTAACACTATTGTTATTATTTTTATACATTGTTTGGTAACACTATTGTTATTATGTTTATCCATTGTACAGTTACACTATTGTTATTATGTTAAACCATTGTACAGTAACACCATTGTGATTATTTTTATCCATTGCACAGTAACACTATTGTTATTATTTTTATACATTCTACAGTAACATTATTTTGAATATTTTTCATCCATTTTATAGTAACACTATTGTTATTATTTTTATCCATTGTACAGTAACACTATTGTTATTATTTTTATCCATTCTTAAGTAGCACTATTGTTATTATGTTCATTCATTGTACAGTAACTCTATTGTTGTTATTTTAATGCATTGTACAGTAACACTATTGTTATTATTTTTATCCATGGTATAGTAACACTATTGTCAATATTTTTTATCCATTAAACAGAAAGATTATTGTCAATATTTTTATCCAATGTACAGTAACACCATTATCATCATTTTTCATCCATTGTACAGGAACAGAATTGTTGTTATTTTTCATGCATTGAACAGTAACATTATTGTTGTTATTTTCATC